>JACAXG010000017.1:453558-832842 GCA_018881555.1 Amblyornis subalaris | reverse complement strand
GCCGGCCTGGGGAGCGGCTGTGAGCCCCCACCCGCCCCGGGGAGAGCCGGCCTGGGGAGCGGCTGTGAGCCCCCACCCGCCCCGGGGAGAGCCGGGCTGGGGAGCGGCTGTGAGCCCCCACCCCCCCGGGGAGAGCGGGCTGGAGGCAGTGTGTCTGCACGTGGGTGCTGGATGCCATCGGTGTTCGCTTGTCACCGGCGCTCTCGCAGCCAGGTGTGCTCTGTGTGCGCTGCATCTCCCGGCGCAGGTGTGTCCCTGTCCTGCTGTAACCTCAGCCCCCGTAGCCGCTCGCTCCCGCCCCCGCGGGGGATGGGGGAGGGAATCGGAAGGGTAAAAATGAGACAACTTTGGGTTAAGATGGGGCAGCTTGATAAGCAAGGTAAAAGCTGTGCACACAAGCAAAGGAAAGCAAGGAATCCTTTCACCACGTTCACTCATTCACCGTGGGCAGGCAGGTGTTCTGCCATCTCCAGGAAGGTGGGACTCCATCACACCTGACGGTGGCTCGGGAAGACAAATGCCACTACTTCAGACATCCTCCCCTTCCTTCTTCCCACCTAATTCCCATGTCCACCTCTTCCTTCTTCCCCCCGCTTTATATATTGAGGATAACACCATGTCATACACGGGGATGGTTTTAAACTAAAAGAGGAGAGATTTAGATTGGATATTAGGAAAAAAAATCTGCCCTGTGAGGGTGGGGAAGCACTGGCAGAGGTTGCCCAGAGAAGTTGTGGAATCCCCATGTGGAAGTGTTCAGGGTCGGGTTTGATGGGGCTTCGAGCAACCTGGTCTAGTGGAAGGTGTCCCTGCCCATGGCAGGGGGGATGGGACTAGATGGTCTTTAAGGTCCTTTCCACCCCAAACCCTTCTATGGCTCTGTGGATGGGACCTGAAATAGCTTTGGCTGGTGGTGTTTTCATGTACACTTGAAGTAAGACTTGTCAGTCCAATTTGATAAGTGTTGAATGAAATTTTAAAAGAAACTTTCCCAGGCTTTTAAACTTCAAGCTCTTAGAATGTATTTTTATTATCAGCTGATTAAATGGAGAGTGCAAGGAAATTACTATAATGTTATTTATAAATGATTTGTTTATAGATGCACTTTGTATAGTTTGGAGACCTGAAATAATACGCCTTGTTTGGAACTCTAAGTAATAGTTCACGTAGTTCAGTATAAGGTTAATTAAAAATGCTGATGTGTATTTCATTATCACATAAGTGGCAAGTAGCTGGCTGTGGGATCAGTTCTATAAAGAACTCTAGGCAAATTATTCTTTAAATTAATGTCCTGACAGTGGAAGATGGATGTGATTTGCTTTCTTAACCAGTAGTTTATAGTTTCTTTAGACTTCAGTGGTGTGCTGAGCATCGTGCTAACATAATGTATTTTCTGCCTCTGAGTAGGTTGTAGGTCCTGAAGGCACCAATCTCTTATTCCTGTTCATGAGTTCCGAGTAATCACCAAAGCTTCCAATGATGCCTTGCATGAGGTTGATGCTGAGTATTTGGTTACTCTAGGCACTAACTAAAGTACTGAGCTTGCTGGATAGCCTCCTGCCTGGTCTTTTTTTCTGGGGAAAACAGTGAAATGGATAGGAAATAATTGAATCAAAAGTACTTTCCCACTTGGATAAAATATACGGTAAAACTGTAGGCTTAATTCTATACAGTCCTTTTAGAATATTTTGCTTAACTTTATGTTATTGCACTGSAGTAGTAAGCGGCTAGAGCTCAAACCTGTAGCTAGTATTTGAATAATTTTTTTTCAGCAGTAACTATTCATTATTTCTAGGTCTGTGCAAATGGTGATACCTAATCACGTAGGTATGTCTTGTCAGCATTTGTATGAGGTATTTTTTGGCACCTCATTTGGAAGGTTTCATTGCTGTTATCAAATCTGAGATTTGAAGTGTTTCTGCAGAGTCATCTGAAAAGAGCTGAGTGCAGGGAATGCAGAAAGCAAACAGTTCCTTTGTTCAGGTTTGGTACCTTAAACATGGCTGTGCATACTAGTTAGTAATGAATGTCAAGCTGTGCTGTAATAAAACAAATGTTAGCATTATTTTTCTTTCATTTTATTGATGACTAATTAGCTGTTTGAGCTGTATCAATTATAGTCAATCAGCTTTTGGTAATAACCCCTTTTCCCCTTACAGTATTTTGTCCTCCAGACAGCCATCCTGACATGGGAGAAATTTTTATGTGTACCTAATTGAAATCCTAACAGGAGAGTGAATGCAATTTCAAGCTAAGCCACAAAATGAAGGAATAAGAGCAGATGGCCCCTTCAGAAAAACAGATTAAAGAGAATAGATGCTCCTGGCCAGCTACATAGTTAATCTCATGCTTCTTGTCAAGGGGTACTGCCAATAGATAGTTATTATGCAAGGGTAAAGTAAAAGCTGTATGAATTTAGTGAAAAAAGCTCTTCCTCATTCCCAGGTCTTTCTGGTAATTTAGTGTTGTGTTCATATTTTTCAGTTACAGTTATAGCAGATAGGAATAGTGACTTGTTAAATTAGTTGTCCCTTGCTTTAGAAAGAGGCACTGCAAAAAGAGCGATTCTGTGAATGTAGTTGCATTTATGATCAACAGTGATTCTAGCATTTCTGGTATTTTCTAGCTCTGTGACACACTGATGATTGAGTCTTTAAACCCATGTCAGATTTGGTAGGGGGATTTGTGACTGTGTTTCTCCTGTTGATGTGAGGAAGAGCTTATCTTCTCCATGGTTAAATGTTCTTTTCAGATTTATTAGTGGACAGCCAGATTTTTCAGTTTAGTGAGGCACCTTTATTTTTTGGGTGTATGCAAAATAACACATTCCAGCCTTTTAAGTGGTTATTCTGTATGTAACTRGACATGTCTTTCCTGCACTTGCTTAAAATCAATGAATCAAGAAGGGGAAGTGAGATTCGAAACTTAGTAACACATGACCCATTCTTAAGGAAGGCTTCTTTATGGATCCACAAGTATCCATTGTGACTGTTTGGATTTCTTGTTCTTCCCCCATGCACTTTTTGCTTTGTTTCTCTCTAGTAGCAAGGAGCAGTAGAAAAATCTACCATATTAAGTAGTTATTGCTGTTTCAGCTGTCCTTCATCCATTAGACACCCAGACTCTAAATTTATTAAGCAACTGTATTGTTTAAAATGCATTCCTTTTGTCCTCTGCCATATCTAGAAGGTAACTTTATTCTGTACTTTTGGAAAACAGAGCATCAACATTTTCTTTCCCATATAAAAGCAATTTAAGCATCAGTGAATCAAGAAGTAATGGCACCTCAGGTAGTTGGCGTTGGCACTTTTCTTATTGTTTCTTGGCAGACAGAAGTGATGAAGGAGCAGAAACCTGAATATATGGGGCTGTGAAGGCAGGTGGGGGACAGGCAGGGCAGGTGTCTGGTTAGAGGCAGCTTGTGCAGGTTCCCAGCGCTATTGTTATAAATATGACCAGTTCTGTTTTTGCTGTCTCACCTTGAATGTAGGTGAACTTTCCTGGCTGTGAATTGTTCCACTGCACTTAAAGGTGCCAGCTGCTTTGTGCATGTGACACTTTGTAGTAGTTGATTTTCTGTGTATAATCTGTAGAAATGTCCTGAGAGCTGCTGTTTAAACTACTGAATATAGGAATTACTCATCTAAGAAAGTTAATAACATTCACAACTTTTTCCCAGTGATGAGTGTGTGTTCAGTGAAAGTTGGGATTTTGAATGTAGCTGGCTTAAAACTGGAACAGTAACATGTCTAAAGCTAATTCAGCACAAATTTGTGACATAATGTGGCTGCAGTATAACTCAGGCATCACACTTTCCATCTCTATATAAGCATTTGATTCTAAAGTGTCTTCAAAACAAATTAGACAAGTGAATTTGCAGTATCTTCACTGCTGAGGAGTTGCACAGAACATGCAGGTATCCTGCTCCTTACAGCTATACCATATCCGTGTCTGATGGAAAGAAACTTGACCTTGGACGGTTAAAAATACTTTTCACTGAAGAAAGATGCTTTTTTGTAAACAAATTTACTAACCCAAAATACAACTTACTCAAAAGGAACTGCTTAGTTCTGTTTAAGGTAAACATGAAAATACTTTGTTTAGAGAAAGATTTTGAGTCAGAGCTATGGCAAGTAAAACCATACCATAAATGCTACTGAAACTGTAGTATATTTTAACTTTATAAGGTGTGTTTCGCAAAAACTTCCTGGCATAAGTTGGTAGTTACTTCAGATATTTATACAAGTATAAAATGTGGTCTGTTTCATTTTTTCCTAAATTTGGAAAGATGAGTAATGTTCTATTAGGTGAATGCTAGAAAYACTAGTTTAAGAGGTGCCACGAAAGTTGGAAGATTACTTTTCTCAGTGAAGGTGCTACATGGACAGGCACATGGTCCTACAGAGAAGAGGTTTATTGCAGCTGTAGATGTGGCTGCTTTCTTGCAGAAACTGATCTATTGAAAGATTTTTGGTCTGTTGAAAGATGTTTGGTCCTTCTGTTATGAGTTGTAGCTGGAATGATTCCGTAAGATGGACTTCCAAGTTTTTTAACACTTCTAGGGGAGTGTGATCTTGTTGTAAAATTCTGCGAAGTGATTCAACTAATTCTATGAGAATAAATTTAATAGAATAATATTTGGAAAAAAATTGAATGTGATAGCAATATGTGTTAACTCTGTGTAATACGTGTCTTCATACACAGAAAATACATTTGGATTCACCTCCTGCTGAGCATGTGAAAGGGATTGTAATTAATGTTATGCCTCTTCTAGTTAATTTTTAACTTAGATGCTAAAAGTTTTTAACATCCAATTTATGCAGAACCTCATACATAAAATTACCGCACAAATGTCTTTAAGCTGCACTTTCCCATAGGACAGTAGATGTACAGGCTGCCTTTGTATGTTTTTCCTGCCAAGGTAGTTACTGCAGCCAAGGACTGTAATGGGTGACAAATAATAAAAGTACTGCCTACAATCATTTTATCAAAAGTGGTGTTTTGCCTCTTTTATCTGCTGGCAATGGGACTAATGACCTTCTGAAGGAATCATGAAGTGGTGTGGGTGGGAAGGGACCTTAAATGTCATCTAGTTCCAGCCCCCCTGCCATAGGCAGGGACACCTTCCACATGACCTGCTTGCTCAAAACCCCATCCAACCTGGCTTTGGGATTAGAGGATTAGGGTTGTGTTCACC
This sequence comes from Amblyornis subalaris, assembly GCA_018881555.1. Taxonomy (NCBI): domain Eukaryota; kingdom Metazoa; phylum Chordata; class Aves; order Passeriformes; family Ptilonorhynchidae; genus Amblyornis; species Amblyornis subalaris. The sequence goes on along the minus strand of JACAXG010000017.1, from coordinate 827,645 downwards.
TAATCCAGGATGGTGTGTTGGAATTAGTCCCCTTTCTTTTACATGTGCCAGCTAATGTCCCTATGTTTGTTTCCCACATCTGTGGCTGAGAATGCACAAATGCTTTAGGATATTTGGGTTGTTAACTTTTTCATAAGTATTCTGAAAGCATTTTTCAAATTCATGATTTTTTTTTTGTTTTTTGTTTTACAGATTAATATACAACCCATCCATTTTATGTCCCATGACATCCACCTGTGGTTTTGTGTTTTTTCTATACAAGATTACCTTTTCACAGCTTACTTGCATGTCAACAGTTTGTGCTTTAGTGAACAAAGTTGCAGACATGGAAGTTTCAGGAATCTAAGTAATTTACATCAAAGGACCAGGAAACTTGTAGTAAAATTCAGCAAGATGAGAAAATTATGAACAGTAGGTTGAAACAACAGATTATACATAAAGGTTACTCCAGCATATACTGTTCTCGATGGTTCATCTTTTAGAGGCTCCAAATCACTTTTCTACTTCACTTGATCAGTGCAATGCCACAGAATATATAGATGTTCTTATCAATTCTGTAGTAAGATTGAGGTTATGTTGGATCAGTGGGTGTGAGTTTAAATCATAACAGTGTCTGTTAACTCTGAATTTCACTGATTTAAGTATAAGAATTTAAAAACATTATAGGCACTTGTGATAGCTTCATCTCTGTTCCTTCCCTAACTCTGTGTGAAATATGAACAGTGACAAGTTTTTTATTGGACAGAAAATGCATTTTAGACAATGTGGTGTTGTGGGAAGCAGTGGGAAGAGCTGCATGCTGTGTGCATTTTCAGCCATGCAGAGTAGAGTAATGGTGGGACTATGGAGAGGGAAAACAATGGACTGCTGTACTCTGTGTCTGTCCATATCTGTTTCCCTGGACTGTCTGAGCATTCCTATAATGAATGAATAACATTAATTTCTAGCACACTTTCAGGTAACAAATCATGGCTTTCTGGGCTCCAGTATTTCATGAGAAATAAATCTTGAGCTGGGAAAGAATTTATTAGAACTAGTATTTTTTAAAAGAATGAAAGATGGAACAAATCTTTCCTTCAAAAAATAATTTCAAAACTTTTTAGCAAAACGGCAGAAATCCAGCAGCTTGCTAAAACTGGCATGAGTGCTGAGCAGAGAGGAAGGATCACCACGTCCAAAGTGCTGGCAGTGCTGTTCTGGTGCAGTGTGGGTGCCAAGTGCACCTTCCTGGCTGGTGTTCAGCTTGTTTGAACTTCAGGTCCTCTTCTGCAAAGCTGCTTTCTGCCTCTTTGGTTTCCAGGCTGTTCTCAAGCATGGGGTTATTCCTCCACACCTACAGGACTTTGCACTTTCTTTGAACTGCATGGGACTGCTGTCAGCCCATTCCTCCATTGCTTGGAGGTACTTCTGACTGTCATCACAACCTTCTGGTGTTTGATCGCTGCTGGTTTTCTGTTACGTGTAAACCTGCTGAAACGGGACCCAGTGCCATCAGCCAGGCCATTGATGAAGGTGTTAAAGAGCACTGACCCTCAGAGCACACCACTGATGTTTGGCCCCTGGCTGGCCTTGTTGTGATGCCACTGGCAGAACCCTTTGAGCCAGGCAGGTCACGTTTCAGTCCACCTCATGGTTCATGTCTCTAGCCTGTACCTCATCAGCCCACATGAGGATGGTGTGGGAGACTTACAAAAGCCCTACCACAGATGGGATGGACAAGTCAGCTCTTGTCTCATCCCATATTGTTGATGGCTCTATTTAGTATGGTGTGATGTTCCTGTCATAAATTTGTGCAAACTGCTCTTATCTTGTCCTTCTCTGCTTGGAAATGGTTTTCCAGAGCTGTTTTACAGCATCACCACCTCAGAGGCTGAGGTGAGTTTTATTGTGCCCAGTTCCTCCTCCTTGCTCTTGAAGACAGGACTGATGTTCGCCTTGCCTCAGTCATCAGCGGCGCTCCATGGTGACCATGACCTTACAAAAACAGTGGCATGCCAATGACATCAGCCAGCCCCCTCAGTATTTGTGGATATTTCCTGAAACTTCTGCTTTAGTGATGATTTCAAGTAAATTGTGACTTACAGAAGGTGTGAGTTGTGTTTTATTGGTATTTATCAGTGGGATATGACACATTGCTGGCTTAAGGATTACCAGAGTGTGAAGCTGTACCCTGGCCTTCTGTCATTGGGATGGAGAGTGCTGGCAAAGCTCTAGTTGCCTAAAAATGATTTTTAGAGAAGTAGAAGATAACACTACTTTGTCTTGCTGATGGCTTAATAAATTTTGCATAATGCTAAGTAAACATCTGTACACTTATTTGTGTAACTATCAATTATACAAAATACAGGGATGAAAAATCCCTGTCTAGGATGTGTTTTGGTAGTGTAGCTGTCTTCCACTATTAAATATGGTTTGTTTGAATCTGCTGGCAGATTTTTAGACTGCAGTCTTTGCCAGTGCCCTAAAGTGTGGTCTTTAATAGTGCTCAAGTCTGTCTGTTTTAAGGGTCAACAACTGTATGTGCTATGGCTACTGCTTCAACTTGACAGTAGTTTGAAATGTGATATTTGCATATTAAGAGCTGCAGGTTGTGTCTAGTTTTCAAATAAGATCTGACTTATGCTTTTTCTTGTGAAAGTTGTCAGAGGAGTCACAGAAAATTTGTAGTACTATGTACATAAGAGGAAAAATTATCGACCCTTCTTTATGACTCACCAAAATGACAAGTGAAACCTTGTGTAAGGGCTACCAAGCTGTGTTCATGTGTATAAATGAAAAAGGTGGAGCAGCTGCTTGGAAGGACTCTTGATACAAAATACTAACTTCATCTTGCCTGAGGTAGTATAAGATGTGCTCTGTTTATTGGATCCCCTTCTGAAATGAGCCATGGCTTGGCATTTGAAATCGGCATCCAAAGTAACTTTATATCTGTACTGCCAATTGCCATGTTTGCACATGCTGCTTTTTTGAGGAAGCTACTTTAGGTTCGTATTTAAAACTCTGTAAGAAATGTCTTCTAATCTGAAAGATCACTTAATACTCTGTTTTGTTCTGTACCACGTGTGTCGTTCAGAGGGCTTTCTGAATTTTGCCTTTTGTGTGCTCCTCCATAGAATAATTTCCAATCACTGAGATTGGTAAAGATCTCAAAGATCAAGTCCAGCTGTTAACCCAGCACCACTGTGTTCTGTGTTCGCAACTAAACCATGTCCCCACATGCCATATCCACACACCTTTGGACACTTCAAAGGATGGTGATTCCATAACTTTCCTGGGCAGCCTCTTCCAATATCTGACAACCCTTTTGGTGAAGTAATATTTCGTAATATCTAATCTAAACCTTCTGTGTGCAACTTGAGGCCTTTTCTTCTTGTCCTATCACTTTTTACCTGGGAGAAGAGACTGACCCCACCCTGCTACACCCTCAATTTTTGTGCTGTCACATGGAAGCACGAAAATGTACTTGCAGAAAGGGAATGGTACCTCTGCAGGCTCTTCTGCAGTAGATATGGTGGGTAAAAACAAGACAGGGTCCTTTTTAAGGCACTTCCTACTTGCAGGAAGGATCATGAGGTTCCTGAGGCTCTAAGAAACCTCTGAAGCTCTAGTCTCCTGCTCCAAGCAGGACACAACAATTGCCAACAATTAGGCAGCAAGGTCAGGTGTTCCTGAGGCAGGGAGGAACGTGGCAGTCAAGTATTTTTGTCCTGATAGGATTTAGCATCCAAGTTTGAAGGACTTTGCATGTATATGTTTAAGTTACCTTTACATGTTTTATTTTTAAGTTACAGAACAAGTGAGTTTTTTGTGACTTTTTGTAGTTAGTGGATTCCTGAGCTTGCTAATTTAAAAACATTAGTGTTTAAAGAAAGCTGGAAGCAATAGGTAAATCATACAGCTGATTTTAGCATTTTGTTATTAGTTATCTTCAGAATGAGATAGATAATTTTCAGTGGAGTGGATTGGGTATATGTGACTGAAGTCTATGTCTAAATCTTGTTTTCTTCCTGAGCAAGACAGATTAAACATCTATTAATATCTTATAGGTGATTTTGACAGTTCCTGCTGTAGTACTGTCTACCTTACTGCTAGTATTAATCAGTCTAAACAGATTTTAGTGGAGTAATTTTTGATGTGAAGGTAATAGGTGTTCAATTAGTTTTGAATTGCTTAAATAAAAAAGCCCATTCAAAATATTTGTCATTTTGGTGACTGAAATGTATTTTCAGATCAGTGCAGACAGTAGCACTTAGACTGTAAAATAGAACTTATAACGCCTGTGAATGCAATTTAAATAAAGATTGGTTTGAGTCCTTCAACAGGGATATTATTATTAATTTGAGGATTCTGAACACTGTAGACATCATTCTAGCATGAACTGCTTCTTTTATTGTAAATTGAAATTAGATTCATTGTCAGTTGCTTTTACAAAATTAAGGTGGCATATGAAAGACAGTTATTCTGAATTCAACTATTGTAATAATATGCATTAGTTGAAACAAATTACTCTGTTTTTTTTATGCACAGTTCACGCTCTTAATGCATTATTTTCTGTGCCAGTTCAGAATTAGGACCTATTATGGAGGCAAAATACGTTATTTTTAAGAAGACCTTTTAAAGGATTAAAATGTTGGCTGAGGAGGGTAGGTGAAGTTTTCTGAGATTCTTAAAGGAATGAGGGTGGGTCCAGTAACAGATCAGCAGCATTAAAAAAACGAAAATTCTGTTGCATTTTTTATTTGTATTTTAGACCCACTCAGGATTAGTCTCAATGTTGCCATTCTACATATATTTAGTTTCCTTATTTTAAATTTTTTGAGGCTATTTTTGTTTGCTTGATTACTTTAGTTCTCTAATTTGCCTTTTTTTTTAAAATTAAGATACACTAATTAGTTGATAATTGAAGTATCTTGAGGGTGGAAAGAGGGATATTTGTCTAAGCACTTACACATATCAGCAAATGTTTAGTTGCTGCACTCAATCGTGTGTTTTTCTGGGGGATTGGGATGTTACATACAGTTAAAATTGGGGAATTCTGCATCTTCTGTGAATGTCTACACAGAGAAACTGCTTTGAAGCAAACTCTACGCTGCTAGATGTGTTTTTAAGATACTCAAAAGCAGGAGGCGAAGGTTGCCTCTTCTGTTTAGTGTAAAAATTGGGAGGGTTGTCCAGCTTCATGCTGATCAAGAGGACAGGGAGTGAGCAGTAGGTCTCTTAGAGGCTGTTGTAAGGAAATCTGTGGGGTTTATTTGAGCAAGCCTTTTGAAATGTATCAAAGCCTTAGTGTGGTGATTCTAGTTCAAGCTCATGCTGTGCAGTACTGTTTTCAGCTCAAAAGATGAGAAATATTTGTTGGAGAGGTGCTGATTCAAAGAACTTGTAATCATCTCCTAATAGGACAGGGAGTAAAGGAGTCCAGGGTAAGAGATGTATAATCTGAAGCATAATCAAGACTATTTTACTATAACAATAATGAGCTAAGCCCTCATCAGTATAATCAAAACTAGAACTGTAATTGGGTTCACCATCCTGTGTTCCTATACTTTGGATTTACAGAACTCATGGAAGGGCTGTGAGTGTTAAATGAACATCCAGCACAGCAGACTTCCTATGACTTGGCTTCATTGGGCAAGTTGAAATTGTAATTTTTTTCTTAGAATAGATGTTCTTAAAATGTGCCTTCTGAGATAAAGTATGAGTTTTTCAAATAAACAGTATGGAATGCTGGTGAATTTTAGCCATAGTATAAAAGTAATACTTTAATTGCAAAGGCTGTTCAAGAAGTATGTACTGGTACTCTGAACTGGAAGGATTGTAGGAAATTTGGGGAAACTAAACTGATATTGACAGTTTTTTGTCCATTAAGAAAATATTTTTTTTTTTCTGAAATTGTGCTGCAACTGACTTGGAATCCCCCTTTTCCTCTGGGAGCTTGTCTCTTACCAAAGCCATAATGTGTTTATGAAGGGGGTCATCAGAAAATACAAACAGATGAATAAGTCAAGGTCTGGTTTTTGTAGTATTTTCGTTTTGATTTTTTTCTAATGTGAAACCACAAGGAATCATGCTGCCACAGGAGATGGCCAACCAGCTCAGTGTTCTGTCTCCAGCAATGGTTGATAGCAGTGATTTTTCCAGAACTAAAAGGACAGGGGTTGTAGTAAAGATACTTAGCCTTCAGTTTGACTTAAGAGCTTTCTGAATTGAGGATGGTGTGATTTTTCTAAGTCAACTGTGAAGTCTTGAGAATTCAGTGAGAAATACTATTGCTATTGGGCTGTGCTTCAGTAGTTGCATAACATACTTGATTGACTTGGTCTAAATTTTGATGTTTCTTTTTCTTAGATACAAGGTAATAAAATTGCCCCCAAAAATCAAAACATATTGCTCCTATTGTATAATGTTAGTAATTTTCAAACCCACTTGATTTAGGAGTATTTTTAAAGGATAATGTAATTCTTAAGAGTATTTTCACTTTCCAAATGAATGTGGAAACTACTAGTGCAATTGCAGTGCAGTTCTGTCAATGCCTTGTTCTCTGAAGCCACGATCGTATGGATATCATAGAATGAGCCTTGGATTTTTCACTTTTTCTTCCATTTGAAGTAAGAAAAAAATAGTATGAAATTATTTGGATATAATGGGGTGTTTGATAAGACATCTGAATCTAAGGAAAAATAGTAGAAAGTTTATTAAGGATTTGCAGGCAAATTGGCCTGGTTGCTGTTTCTCCTGTTTGAGTTAAGGAAAAATTGCCTTAAGGACAAATTAAACATTTCTGTTTCCTTTTGAGTTTGACATTTGACCTTATATTTATTATATTGATTTACTACAGACAAATAGAGCATCACTTTGCTCAGCATTAAACACAAGTATTTATATTGGCTTAGCAGAGGGAGCTGGAATCCTGGGTTGTAGTTCTGCCCCAGGAAGATTAATTCTAACTGAAGAATAATGTGAAACAATTCTACTTTGTCATTATCTGATGTATCTAACACCATTATTTGGTGAATTAACTGAGGACTAATCATTGCTTAGATCTCTCTGCTGTGATTAAATGTAAAGAAAAATCCATGAAGTTAGAACTGCATGCAGTTCAATTCCTGTTGCATTAACTGCATCTGTGGTCTGAGAACATGGGATTTTAATCTCCAGCATTATGGGAAGCTTTAATCACATGTTTATTTACTGTTTGTGATGTAGGAAATGTCATTGCTTCATACAGCTAAGCAGTTGCTGAATGTAATCTAAGGATTAAGAAAAGGCAAATCTTCCTATCCATTTGACCTTGAAAATCTGATTGGATTTCCTGTGTGATCTGGCATGATTTTTCCCTAATTATCTAAAGCTTGATGTGTGTGAATGATACTGCAAGAGCTGTGCAGATACAGATAAAATTCTAATGCTTAGCTGTATTTTACATTCAGCTTAGATTTCAAGAACAAAGAAATAAAAAAAGGGCAAAATCTGAAATGAAATGTGATGAGTGGACTGGACTTTGTTAGTTCAAAACTAAAGTCTTACAATAGCAGTGAACAGGCAGAAAGACTTGAATCAGTTTGATTAACTTTAGACCATAACAGGAAAAAATTATTTAATCTTATTTTGTACTGCTGTGTCAATGGACTATGGCTGTTTGTTAGTCATTTGTCTTTAAAACAAGTGGGGAAAATTGTGGTCCATTTTGCTGAGAGCTGATTTCCAGCCTCTAATGGGTTTCAGTAGCTTCTTCAAGCAAAAGGAAAGTTGTTTAAACAGTGCAAGTAAAGGAATAAAGAAGTGGTTTTTTCTTAAAATGGTCAATAAAGTGTGCAGATATGTCTTTTAATTTTTTTTATTAGCTAAATCAAAGTACTCACAAATTATGAGCATATTTAGCGTTAATCACATTGTTGCAATCAAGTCCTTCAAATAACTTTTGTAAGCTAAAGTATTTAGGAAATACAATTAGCAGTTTATTGATATCTTAAGGAATTTATGCAGCTGGCTTAGCTGAAGAATGTTACTGAGACAGAACTCTGTGCTTAACTCTTCAAACGTGTTTTAACTTTAAATCCATCTGAGGTGTCTGAATGTTCCCATGACAACTCACTTCAGGTGTAATATTTTTTGGGAATTTCTAAGAAGTTCCTTAAGCCACTGTTGATTCATGAACTTGTGGTTCTCATTTTCAGGTGGGGCAGGGGGATTGCAGTGTATGTCATGCTGTGCATTTGGGGACAACAGTATATGGCTCAACAAGAGAAATTTTTAGCTTTACCAGTTCATGAAAACAAGGTGGGCTTTGATGTTGAAGGCACTTTTATATTGTAAGTTTAGATTCTTCAGGAAAACATCCTTTATTGTATCAGTAATTATAACGACTGAAAACTTGTAAAGATCTTGTATGAGGCTGGTATCAACTGAACCACCTGAGGGTCTTGGTGCACTGATTTGTCACAAAAAAATATAGCACTGTGCATTATTTGAATTTTAATATTGACTGGAGTTTAACTGTGCTTTTCTGATTTTTACCTAATTTTAGTCCTAACATTTGAAGTCAATGCTAGATCAAGTCATACCAAATTCTGTTGTAACAGCATTTGCTTCAGTAATAACAAATGGATCTATTTTTATTACAATTTTAATATTCAGCATTTCTTGGTGTAAAGTATTGCTAAAGAACAGCGTATTTCTGGTCAGTTTTAAGATTTGAGTGTTTATACTAATATATACCAACACAGTAGTGTATACCAACAGAAGCCTTAAGAATTAGTGTTGTGTTTTTACTTGTAAAACATAAAAACCTCTAAGTATCTAGTCTTGTTTTTCAAGAGAAATCAAAGAGCTTCATCACTACTGCCTTTGTTATACCAGGAAAGAGGGGTGTCAGATGCATTTATTTGTATTAGCATACTGTGATAGTACTGTGCTTTTACATCTGAATGTGATACTTGGAAACTTGGACTTCTAAAACATACCAGTCATCTGATTGCTGAGCAGGAACATCACACCCTATAAAATTTTAGTCTTAATTTCACCTGGAAATGAGTTCCAAATTAAATAGATGTAACTTTACATCTGTTTAATTGCCCTTCATTCCCTAGGCTACAATGTGCCATTTCCAAATTTCCATTTTTACCTGGATTCAACTATTGAAATGTTCTTCAGTTGTTGTTAGCCTGTGGGATAATGGTGCTGGAGGCTTTTTTCCTTTTCTGAGCATGCTGAAACAAAGGGCATTCTGGAGCAAGGCTGCTTTGATAGGGCACCTTTAGAATGTTTTCATTGCTAGAATCCATAGGAATCAAAAACTTCCTAGGGAGTTGACAAGAAGTTTCAAAAGTGTAGCTGGGGAAGGCTTTTTCTTGAAGAAGCCTTTAGGAAAGCCTTTTCCTTGAAGAAGCCTTTGGACTAGCCTGAGGTCAGTTTGACTGCCTTAGCTTTCAGTCACTGAACAGTAACTTGGATAAATTCTGTTTGTTTCCTGTTCTGTGCTAGTGAAGTGAAAACTTGCATGGAAGACTGAAGTTTCAGTTTTTAAAAAAGATGTTGGCATCTTCATTTCTGTAGTGGTAGATGGGAATGGACTGGTATTCATTAAACAAGTCTACTAGTAATGCATGGATTTTTTTTTTCCTGTAGTAAGAAATGTGTTGGTTTATTCTGTTTTTCATTGGACATATTTTCAAACCAGATTGTCTTTGAAAGTGTACTAAAGGATGGTTTCTCCTATATTTTTGATCAGTTTCTTTGCATTCAGGTTTTTATTGGTGTCTCCTCCTTGCATAAGATCACATTCCCATTAAAGAAATTGCAAGGTGTTGATGAATGTCCTTAACTTCTACTGGTCAAGTAGAGTACAAGGGTGTTTCTTGTGAAAAATTAGCAGAATATATGAAGATGCTTGTGGAGGACAAATGCTAGATTCCCATAGCAGAACTTCTGTGGTACTTCTGAAGCGGATTGGATTTTGGTGTGTGGTAACAGGTTTAACATTGCAGCCCCCAGCAGGCTGGACCCAATCCAGCAAATAACCTCAAGCAGGGCTTCACTTTGTCTCCCTGTATGCTCCTCATGATTCCTCACTAATGAAATGAGATCTTCAGKTTTTCGTTAGCACACTGGAGAGTCAATATTTGGAGAAAATTATAATCAGGAGTCAGTTTTGTATGTATCTCTGGAATGAATAGAGTCATGCAGCCAGGGTTTGAACTTCTAAATCACATTCCTAATAATGTTATTGTYGGTATAACACTAATCTCAGATTTTTGGGTGTGATCTATGTGCCTCAGTTACATTCCTGAAATTCTGAAAGATTAGCTTGACATTTGCTCCTAAGTGCATTGTAGGAAGCCACCATTAAAACTGCATAGTTTGTTTATAGAAGAGGAATAAAATYGTTGAGTAGTAAATTATGTTGTATRTTTTTTAATTTAAATGTGCTCAAAGGTATCTAGGAGTAGTTTTCACTGCTTGAGCCACATAGAAAAATGTATCCTAAGTGTTAAGTGAGTACAATATTTGCAATGCTAATTCAAGGTGCTGATATAAACATGAATATAAAAAAAAGCGAAATAGGCTTTACCCTATTTGCCTTGTATAACAAATTATATGTATTACTTACACAATAATGTATGCCATACAGTATTAACTTTGAAATTTATTTATATTACATTTGAAGATTCTCAGCTTTTAGATTGTCTTAAACTGATGAAATAACCTTTTTCTTCAACAGAAATTGAAAAATTCCAGAAAGGGGAAGGAAAGGAAGAAGAAAAGTATATTGATGTAGTCATYAATAAGAATATGAAGTTGGGACAAAAAGTTCTGATTCCAGTAAAACAATTCCCTAAGGTAAGCCCAATTTTCATATTTGATAAATTTAAGTTCTTATAAAAGATATTTTAACTAGTTGTTGGTTTTTTTTAACTCTTATATATAAGACTATTACCAGTCACTACTRTTGCTGTTCTGCAATCTGTTCTGTAGGAGCTCTGAGGTAGAAATGGTTCTTGTTGGAATAAATGTGCAGGAAAGTGGTGCTGGTCACACAAAATAGTATGTTGAGAGCAAAYAATTGAATCATATTTTTGGGATAGCAGGATCCTCCTCTTCAGAATATCAAAAGCAAATGTTAAAGTTGAATCTGATGCCAGGTTTTGAAACTTTCTTATTGTAGCTAGAAGCGTAGCTTAAAATGCAGCACTAAGGAGCTAATGGTGTAAATTTTCTTCTCATCCTCTTAAGTTTCAGCCATTGTTAGTCTTGAATGAGTTATAGCTTGACTGCTAAATTATACAGTCTGTTCTGGAGGGGTAGGGACTGTTCCATTAATATCCTTGCCCACGATGAATTCTTAACACTTCTTTACTGCCAAGTATTATCCTGCACTAAAATATTGCTGCCTGGAAGCATTTATTCAATATTCAGTAGGCTGTGGAACTTTATTATTTTGGTGCTGCTTAAAATTTTAAGGTTAATGTTATGACAATCAGATTAGCATTTTTTAATTAGTTTGAAATGGTTTTTTCTTCCTATTAGAAATTTTAAGACTTTCTGTTCATGGAGGAAAAATTCCTACATTTCTTCCTCCTTCTATTTAGGAAAACCTTTTCTAATTRTTTTTTTCTGCACAATATCAGTGTTTTTCTCACAGGCCTGTTCTGGGTACCTTGCAGGGATTTCTTTGCTGYTGTTCAAAGTTTCATGAAATACTTCTTGAGTGAGTGCAAGGCTGCACATCATGTGGGCACCTCTTTGGAACTCCAACTCAAGTCATCTTTATGACTAAGCAGAGCTATATACAATGATACAGAACCATAAAGATGGGAAGGTGAAATATAGGGACAGCTTGCTACATGGTCAGTGTTTGTAAACAGGATGTTTTTCTTCTAAATGTTGAGATGTAGATACTTGAGCTCAGGAGGAAGAAAGGCAAAATGGCTATTAGAAAGGGAAACACTGCCTTCTGGAAGATACTTCTGCTTGTTTATGTAGTGTTGATTTTGTTTATAGGACTAAACACTGAAATTATTTAGGATACCTGGTAGGAAAGCCCTTGTCATATTTTGAATGGGTAGATATRCTCTGCTGTGTGATCAGTAGTTCTGGCCCATAGAGACACTCTTTGACTGTCTGAACTGGAATAAAGCCTGGTGTGTGCTGTGGAAAGAAACCTGAACCTATATCCAGACAGACCCAGGGGTGCCCAGCATAACTGCTGTGCCATGTGAGTTCCTGCATCTCCACTAGGACTGCACCACAGAAAGAAAAATACTGGTATCTCTCTACCATCTTCTACCAGAGTGAGTAAAATCCTAGATACCTTATATTTAAGAATATTTTTTAGCCCTATATATGAGGGCTCAACTTTTCTGAGAAATTTCCATTTTATTGCATATAAATGGATATTTATGTTAAAGGTTGCTCATTAAAGATTCTGTGTAGTCAAAATGAACTAAAATTTCTCACTGTATAGGAGTAATCTGGGAGGTGAGTATCAATTCAGAATTGTGATAGGTACTCCTSATACTCTCTGAAAAGCCAAACCACAAGCAGTCACAGCAATTTGCCATCACTTGGTTACTAGAACCAGGCTTATGGTTTTATTTCTGAGGTCTAATAAATTGATAATTTTTTGAAGTAACATAGCTTCAACATGGCAAACTAAGAACCTTATCCTGGCATCCTGTAGTCTGCAGGAAGTGACATGAGTTTTAAGTGCCTGTACACAGGGGAACAAAGTCTTTTTGAATCCTGATTTTTTTTTTTTTCTCTAAAGTGCTAATCCCATTTCTCTTTCATGTGTTCAGAGGAGGACTCAGAACTTAGAGGTGCCTTGTCAAGATTTGTGGGATAGATACGGGGTCGTTCCAGTCATCTTGGTTCCCTTGAGCATATGTAGAGTGCATGTGTTGCATATTTATCTGTGTTGTCTGACAGCCAACATGGCTTCACTTAAGGGCAAGTCATGCCTGACAAATCTGGGGAACTCCTATGACAGGGTTACGGTGTTGGGAGATAAGGGAAAAGCAGCTGACATCTTCTACCTGGAGTYGTGCAAAGCATTTGACACTGTMCCRTGTGTCACTGGAGAGAYGTGGGCTTGATGGATGGGTAAGGAATTGGCTGGATGATTGCACTCCAAGAGTTGTGGTCAACAGCTCAGTGTCCAAGTGGTGACCAACGACAAGTGGCATTCCTTGGGGTCCATGGACAGTGGGATCGAGGCACCCTTTGAAAATTCACTGACACCAAGCTGTCTTGTGCAGTTGACACCTTGAGGGAAGGGATGGATCCAGAGGGACCTTGAGAGATTGGAGAGGTGGGGCTGTGCTCCTGAAGTTCAGCAAGGCCAAGTGCGAGGTGATCCATGTGGGCTGGGGCAATCCCAAGCACAAATACAGGCTGGGCAGAGAATGGATAAAGAGAAGCCCTGAGGAAAAGGACTTTGGGTGTTGGTTGACAAGAAGCTCAGCATGTCCCAGCAATGAGCACTGGCAGTCCAGACAGTCAAATGTGCACTGGGTAGCGTCCAAAGCCCCATGGGCAGCAGGTCAAGGGAGGGGGTGCTGCCCTTCTGCTCTGGTGAGACCCCACCTTCAGTGCTGCATCCAGCTCTGGGGTCCCCAACATAAGGACATGGACCTGTTGGAATGAGTCTAGAGGAGGCCATGAAGATGACTGGGGGCTGGAGCACCTCTGCTATGAAGATGGGATGRGAGAGCTGGAGAAGAGAAGGATTAAGAGAGAATCTATAGCACCTTCCAGTGTCTAAAAGGGGTTTACAAGGGAGCTGGAAAGAGACTTTTTACAAGGGCATGTAGTGATTGGACAAGTGGGGATGGCTTTAAACTGAAAGAGATTTAGATAGTAGGAAGAAATTCTTCAGTATAAGAGCAGTGAGGCATTTGGTACAGGTTGTCCAGAGAAGTTGTGGATGCTCCATCCCTGGAAGTGGTCAAGGCCAGGTTGGATGGAACTTCGAGCAACCTGGTCTAGTGGAAGGTGTCCCTGCCCATGGCAAGGAGGTTGGAACTGAATAATCTTTAAGGTCACTTCCATCCTATACCTTTCTGGATTTGCTTCTGAGGAACATATCAGAAAGTATTGTAGTGCTCATAAAAACCTGAAATGGTGTTTCACAAAAATGCTTTGTGCCTCTGTGCTGCTGTTCTCTGTGCATGTGTGCAGTTTCCTAGACCTACAGTAGGTGTTGATATTGCTGTAAATGTGCAAAAGTACCAAGGGATAGTTCCTCAGAAAAATGGTTAAAAGATTTGTTTCTCATTTTTGAGTTTTTTCCTACTGATATGTGTTGGTGACAAATGCTTCAGAAGAATGACATTTAAGACCTAAATATGGATTAAATCTGTGCAAAAAGTTCTTCTGCATGTTAATACYGAACTTTGAGTTCTCCTGGCAAGATGGCCTGTTTGCCTGCACTACATGCTAATGCTGTTACCTACTGTGCAAGATCCTGAACAAAGATACCTCCATTTTTTCAGGATGTAGTCTTTACGGTGTTAGTAGGCTGAGAATCTGCTGTTTGAAGCTGACAAAGTAATTACAATAATTGATAAACCTGTCAAASAAGCATTGGTTTACCAGTTTGGGTTTAATCTAACTAAGTTTGGTAAGCAGGAAGTGGTGAGAAAAACAAAGTTTGCTTCAACTTCATTAACAGAATAGTCCCCTAAAAAAACGATCTTGCTTTTAAACTGGATCAAAAAAACCTCAAGTTGTTAAAATTGTTAAATCCTTAACAGGGTTAAATATCTGAAAATGAAACTAACCACAAATATAAGTGATTTTGCCAGCAGAAACTATACCTTTGTTTATATTTGCCAGTGATGGCTCTGGGAAGGAAAGATGCCTCTGCTGTTTACTTCTGCCCAGTGTTTAGGTATATTGATATTTCATTAATCCTATCTTAATTTTTTTATTATAAATGAGGTCTGTGGACCAAAGCAGCCCATCAGTGCCCTGCCTCCATTCAGACAGCTTGCTAGATCTGAAATGTATTACATTGCCCTTTTCTTCTTTAAAACTTTTCTCTGACGCCTTGAATAAATCATAATAGCCTCAACACAGGTCAGGCAGTCCGGGCTCTGATCAGATCAGCCTGGCATGGTAATGCTTGCTCACATTYCCTGTCCTGTCAGATACATTCTCATGAGCCCATAGCTGGGGCCTGTGCACTTACCTCTGACAGCCCTGGAAGGTGACAGGTTAAGTGCAGCAGAAGCTCTTCAACTAAAGTGCAGAGAAGCTGTGTTGCTGTTGGAAAAGAATCTGGTAGACCTCCCATTCAAAGGTATATATTGCACTTTTTAGGCAGTTTTGCTCACCCTGAAAAAATTTTGAGTTTCTGGTCTCCTGCTTAGTGCACAAATAGTTGAGTGCTTCTGGTGATGTGCTTAACTGGCCTCCTACCTGAGAGCTCTTGGTTCCTTCTGTGATACTATATGATTATGTCTTTCAGCTGGGAGCTTTTGTCTTGCTCAGTCCTTGGCAGTGTTAGTTAACAGGCTTAGTATCTCATGYTAGAGATAGTTGGTCTAAATGTTTTTTTTCATATCTGGACCTTGATAGAAGGTGATAGAATAACCAAGAGAACCTGAATTTTGTCTGTTAYGAAATAATTTAAGGTGGTTTGTCCCAGGAGTTATGTTCAGTTTCTCCCTGATGCTGGTTGTGCATTTGAATAAATTTCTTTGTGTTATTTACAGACTCCTGTAAAAAAAGCCCCTGAATTAATATGTCTTTATATGGTGACAGATAGTCTTACTTGGTAGTTCAAAACCTTGTGGAGACTTGTCTGTGGATTGCAGGCCCAGTCACATCTTTTGAAAATCTGATTGTACACAGTCTTACTGTTTTTTGTTTAGTCCAGCTCTGCAGATTCCTCCAAGAGGTCTGAATTGCTGTGATACAGAAATTAATCTGAGGTATTTAGGTGAGGCTTGAATAAGCTTTGGTAATGCTGTCTGCAATCCTGTTGTAGCTGGGACATGTACTACAAGTAAGGATTAGAGAGGTTAGGGCTTTTATGCACCCTTATAGGAAAAGGGCCAACTTTTTGAGGTAGAATTCAGTTCTAAATCAAGTTACCTATAGACAGGAGTCCATGTGGATGCTGGATGTCTAAACTGCAGGTAGTGGAATGAGATCTTGTCAGCTTAGGACGCTGAGGTTAGGATGACTTGCTGTTTGATCAGCTGAATACCTCAACTGATGAGAGGTCATGTGTGAAAATGTGACCCTTAAACCTGTGTTTCTCTTGTGTTTCATGCTTGAAAATAATGTTCAAATGTGCACAGGCCTAAAGGCAGAATAGGCGAGCTGCCCATGCAAGGAAGGTTGTGATGTGGTTGTGTTGGTGAAGGGATGCTGGGTCTGTCCTAAGCTGCCATGAAATGCCAGCATGTGTGAAAGGTGTTCTAGAGCTTTGTTGTGCACTTGTGAGGCAGAAGGGTGTTATCCCCCTCCCACACATTTAATGAATATGAATTGTGAAGTAGTTTAGTCTCAGAAATCTGAGTTTGCTTTGACAGTTTGCTGAACTTGGCTGTTCTGAATTAGTTGAAAAAATAKCTTCCATGGATGGTAAATGGGGCCATGATGGTTTTCCATGAGTTGGATCGAAAGTWTGGGAACAATTATTTCCATTTTGACAGTTACCGTTTTAAAAATTGCTCATGGATCTACACTTAAATACTGGGTAAATCTCAGAAGTCAGGAAGAAATGGTCTGTTGTTCCCTGAAGTGATATTTTAAATATATTTTCTCAAAAGATACTGACTTATGGAACTGGTATCAATTTAAGCCTTTTAGCTCAACTTTTAAAGCGAAAATATCTGTTTTAAAATGTTGTTGTCATATACAATATATCTGCAGGTGTTACATAAAGTCATGGAGATATTCATATTGTAATCACATGACTAGTTAGAAAGCAATTTTTCATAATAGCTTACCTCTAAGGATTTCTTAGAGTGGAAATGAGAAAATGTGGTTGTCTAACCAGAAGTGATGTGGAGGAACAAGCATCAGTTGTAATACCAGCGATAACTTTTGATCAACTTTATAGTAAAACTGACCAAGCTTTCTGTTGAGAGTAAATGTTTAAAGACCTATATCTATGTTACATGAAGGAGAGTAGTTTGTGGTGTAGCAGATGCTTGAAGTATTTACCTTTCTATAAAAACCATATCTTTCTGAGAGGAGTAGGAAAAACCTTGAAGTTTTCCTTGTCTCAGGTCATTCTAAGGGAAAGTGCTCTGAATTTTAAATTAACTTTTTATTTCTTTCTGGTGACCCTGTCACAGAGGAACCATTGCAGAAAACTAATATGCCAAGAAAGCTTTCTGTGGCTTTAATAACAATGGAGTGCTTAAAGCTTTACAGGAAAGCATTTGGTCAAGCATTTATACTTTCACTAAGTATTTTAAGCTGGATGAACCATTCTTAGCAGACTTGCCTTGGTTGGGGATAAACAAGGATTACTTTTTCTATTATATCCCCTTTTCTGTAATATATACATTTAAAAAAGCTGTAGCACTGGCATTAATTCCTTTTTTTTTTTTTGCTATAATTTGTATAGTAGATCAAATGGTTCTGAAGAGAATATCTCACTTGAATGTTCTTTGTAACTGTGTTTCTCCAGAATTTTTTTCAGTGAATAGTTTGAAGCAGCGATGTGGTAAGGAAACAAATCTCTAGATAAATGTTCGAGTCATGTTTTGATTTGGTGATTCTGATCAAATGGGTCCTAAGTAGTGATGTCCATAATCTCCGTTTTATGATATCTGAAAAAATGCTTCTTAAAAAGAGGATTTATGAACATCTAAGAAAAGAAATTCTTTTCAAGCAAAAACCTTATACTCATTTTTTTTTCCTGTTTCTGTTGTGAAAGATGTTTTCTATTAAAGTTGTATTTTAAATTGGAGATTTTGGTTGTACAACACTTTAGGATAATCTGTAAAAGGGAAATAGATACATGCTTTCAGTACAGTGAACCAGTGTCTGTTGGCTAAGGGACACTATGGTCCAGAGAAAACGCCATATCCCAGGAATTTGAGGAAGAGCTGTTGCACTGCATGGTCTGTCTTTACCCACAAAGTAAACCAGAGGTGTAGATCCAGGAGGATGTGCTTTTAGTGATCACAGATTTTAGGAATAAGAACGCCTGTTAAATCTTGCATCCTTTTGCTAAAATTAATGTATTATCTGATGATATTTTGTAATGATCTAAGGGTACAGAGGGTACTGTTTCTCAATAGTGGAGTATTGTTTGGTTTGAAATGTAGCTGAGATGGTAATTTTTCCTGTTTTTCCCTAATTGTTTCCTCCCAGGTCTGTTAATCTGACTCTTGATATTGTTTTTGCAAAGATGCTGAAAGTTTTGCTGTAATTTTGCTTGAGATACCATATTTGCCATACCCTTCAGAGCTGGTCTAGAAGCAACTTTGAGTTGGGGACTTTCTCCTCTTTTATATGCCATTGTCCATAATATCCTGTGTAGAACAACATTTATGGTTGACTCTTTGAAGTTCATCTGTCCTATAGAACTGAAAACTTGCACTGTAGAACTTTCAGCTTGCACTGGAAAGCAKTGTGACTGCTTTAATAAGCTGAAGCTGGTGAACTCGAGGACAATTTGGGGTATTTACAGCGGTTTGGAGGTGATTGTGCTGTACTTGAGAGGGGTGAGCAAAGAGGGGAGTCTGGCATGTCTAACTCTGAGCCAGAGCTAGTGAATGTGACTATCTGACTTGTACAGAGCTTTTTGTTGCTATCCAGTCTATCTAATTCAGAGTTAGTTTATAAGCTTGAGTTCAATAATAGACCTGAATTTCTTTGTTCTTGTGCTCTTGGGGCAAATAAATTCTAAATGTGGAGCATGGGAAGCCCCCATGAAACTTGTATGTGAGTAATCTTGTGTAAGAGCTAACCTGGATCTGCCAGGCTTATTTGCTTCTGTTTCACCAGCAGATACACAGGATTTGCTAGTTTTATAATGAAAACTTGTTTTACTGTGTGATGGTTTTGTACCTTTAGGTTTGAGTCCTTCTACTGCTCAACTGCAAGCAATGTATAAGTAGTAATAGTAACTTAGTGACTTATATTTTGAGTGTTTCCATAGCTATGAAATATTTCAAAATAAATGTTTGATCAGATGTTTCCAATTTGATGTAAAAGGGAGATAAACCAATAGTTTGAACAAAATGCAGTACCTGTTCGAAGTAAATAATCTGTTTTCTACTGGAAGGATTCATTCAATATCATAAACGGGTTTTATTTATGGAATAATCAACTGAAATGTTCCAAGGCTTTTTAGCTTTGTTATGTGGGAGCAAAAATGCTTTGTGACTGCATTGTAAGCCATTTTTTACTAACATTTGTTTATGCTTTTAAGTTACACCTAGAGAATACTGTGTTTTCAAATCAGCAGAATTTCAGACTTGCAACACAAGTTTCCTATGCTTCAGACTTGTTAAATCAAATATTTGCAGTCTCGGTGCACAGAAAAGAATAGTTCAGTGGGTCTCAGGATAGAGCCAATACATTTTCATGTTCATTAAATGTGTCTAGAACATGTCATCTCTACAGTCCTTGTATAGCTGCTGTAATGTCTGGCTTTGGCACTAGAGATTTCATGATTTTGAAAAGATGACAACTTCTGGAGGTATTAAAGTTTTGTAGGTCAAGTTTTAGGTYTACACAACATTAAACTATCTGGTTTAAATTAAAAAATACAGCTGGAGTAAAGAGTGTTTAGTTTTGTTCGTAATAGCTTAAAAGGCTATTTTAAAGTAGACCTAAGTAATGCTTGAAAAATTGAGGTGGTGTTGCACCACATGAAAGCTTTAATTTGAGCTTAACTATGAGCTTCCTTTAAGGAAACTCTTGACAAGGAGTTAYTGACTTCTGGAACTTCAGACTTGTTATGAATTATTTCAATTTGTTTGCTTTCCTTAGTTATACCTTCAGAAATAATAATCTCAGAAGTCCAAGTTGGAAGGGACTTCCAGAGAACAGTCTGGGCCAACTGCTGATATAATGATGATTACACAGGACCCCATCAGTAGCCCTGAATATTCTCAGCAAGGGAGATGTCTACCCTTTTTCTGTTCAGTCTTTCTGACTAATATTTTCCTTGACTGTAACTTAGGATCTAAGTGAAAAAAAAAGAATATACCTAATAAAAAAATTATAGAAATTGCCTGAGAATTTCTTGATGTGACCTGATCATTTCAGAAAAGACTGGTTCTTGCAAGGCCTTAAATTTAATAGGTTCTGTGAACTATAGTCATCGATAATCCATTTTCTCAGTTGTATCTTGGTTCTACCTCAGGTCTACATTGGAAATTGAACTTGCAATTACTAAGGGGAATAAAGTTATATTTTCATATTTAGTTGACTTTTAGTGCTTGCTTTCCTTTTTGTCTAAAGCTGAAGGAAATGGACTGGAGCTGTAGACTTTCTGCATTGTAGTGTAAGTGCAGCTGGGCCTTTTTTCTGTCAGCCCTTCCAGAGGAGCAACAAAATATTTGGGACTGCCACTGCCTCACTGTCACGTCTTTTCAAATTACTCCAGATGAACAGSGAGATCAGTGCAGCCCATCCTGGCTCTTCAGTGACACAGTAGTAGAGGGACAACCAAAGAACTCAGACTGTTTCATAAATTTGAGGCCACAAAGCTTAAGCCTGTTTGCTCTTCAGCATCACTATATTTTACTTGTACCTAAAAATATCTTTTTAACATGATTACATCACTTCAGTTGTTGAGTACCTCAACCTTCTCAWCTGTTGTTGCCAGTTTTCCTTCATTGTTTATCGGTGGGAGGAGGGGGTAACACCTTCTTGGATCTTCCTTTTCTGATTGACATACCTGGAGMAGCCCTTTTTGTTACTCTTCGTGTCTTTTGCCAGTTTCAGCTTCACCTTGGTCTTCCTCATCCCATCTTCACACAACCAGACTTCGTCTCTGTACTCTTCCCAGGTCACCTCTCCTAACTTCACTGTCTGCACATTTGCTTCTTGCCCTTTAGTTTGACCAGCAGGTCCTTAGTCRGCCATGYCGGTCTCTTGCCTTCCTTGCTCGATTTCTTGCTCCTGAGAATTCCTTGTGTTCAGTGGAAGAGTTTCTTAAAGATCTGCCAGCGCCGTTCCACTCCCTTGTCCCTGAGGGCAGTCTCCTAGGGGATCCCACTGACTAGCTCCCCGAACAGCTGGAAGTCTGCTTTCCTAAAGTTCAGTGGGCCAGCTTTACTCCTTACCTTTCCATATCCAAGGCATGATTGCTGCTCCAATTTGGATGTCTCCGATTAGCTCATTTGCATTGGTGACCRACAGATCCAGCAACATCTACCCTTTGGTAGGTCTGTCCATTACCTGGGTCAGGAAGTTATCCCACATGCATTCCAGGAGTCTCCAGGATTGCCTAGACCGTGCTGTGCCACTTTTTCAGCAGATACTGGGGTGGTTGGAGTCCCTCAGGAGGACAAGAGCCTTGGGCACGATGCCTCCTGTAGCTGGAGCAGGAAGGTTTTATCAACAAGCTCGCCTTGATCTGGCAGCCTGGAGTAGACACCAAGTTATTTTTGAGTGTGGATACTTCTGTGTTGCTATTGACACCTGCTGGAGCCACTGACATTCTACTGGTTGTACTTAATGTTTTTAATTTATGATCTAACTGTTGTTTGCACCTAGGACCAAAAGTTGCTTCAGTAAAATATCCTGTTCTGCTTACTAATTTATGATWAAAAAAATYCAATGAGCTTAATGTTGGRATTTTTTTGTTTGTTTTCTTACAGTTCAACTTTGTGGGAAAACTTTTGGGTCCACGTGGTAATTCTCTAAAGCGTTTACAGGAAGAAACACTGACAAAAATGTCTATTTTGGGAAAAGGCTCTATGAGGGACAAGACAAAGGTAAGACCTGAGTATGTTGGTGAAATTTTGTTACCTTAAATTTTTGAGGAGGGGAACAAGTGCTGTAACAAAAATTGGAACAAATAAAAAGCATAGGAGATCCTAATATTGGTTATTGGTTAGTGTCTCTGGCCAGTCAAGCCAAGCATCCACATGCAGTGGGCAAACCAAGCCAATGGATGTACTGTCAAGTAATGGAAGACACAGGATTTCATGGGAGCTAAATTGCTGTCAAAGAGGGATACTGGAATGGGAACAAATTGTGGCTTTTGTGCTGGTCTTCATGGGAAATGAAAAAAACCCCTGAAATGCTTAATGTGTGCCCAAGGTTGGAAGATGCAGGCCAGTGAATGAGCTCATTTTCATTTGTGTGCTGKTACAAGAGTTTGTGTGTAGTGTTTTCATGGAACCACAGAATATCCCAAGTTAGAAGGTACCCACATGGATCATCAAAGTCCAACTCCTGGCCTTGCAAGTAATGGAGAAAGTAATGGAAGTGTTGCCAAGTCATGTTACAGAACTAAAATACAATACATTAATAAAAGTTAACTTGGCAAAAAAAACCAAAATAGAGTGACTTTAAAAGCTTGTTTATGGGAATGATCTCAGGAAACCCTGCGTTGTTTTTGCAGGTATGTTTTGTTAAAGTTGATGATTGGAATGCTTTTTTACCATGTAGTACCCAAGAAATTGGGACTTTTTTATTGCTTATTGTTTTTACCAGCCAAGCTGATTGATAAACACAGAAAGGAAGTTTCTTAGCACTCTGTTTTCTGCACGAGTTAACTGCAGTTATTTTTTTTCTATTAGGAAAAAGGGACAGGGCTTGATGTCAGTGTATACTAAAAAACAAAATATATAGGGATCTCAGCTGTATTCCAGTGCTAGTGATGGCTCATATATTTTGAGTAACTGTGCTTAAAGTATTTAAGTGAGAAACAGTTCCTATTAAAACGAAATATTTGAGTTGTGATGTTTATATTAGGTTTCTTTCTATTTTTAAGATCCCTTATTTGTACTGACAAAACAATGATTTTGCTGACAGTGTCTAAAATCCTGCTGAGTGACCTCAATATTCTTGCTGTGGGTGCCCTAACAGTGAACTACATTTTTTTTTTTAATCATCCTCATAGTTAAACACGAATCATGTTAGGAATGTTATTCATGAGAAGCAGAAATTRATTGTCACATATAAACCTCAACCATAATTAAGGGGTGTGCAGGGGAGGAGATTTCAACTATCATTGCATCTATAGTTTTAGTAATCTAAAGGGTGAAGTGCTTACCTGGTGCTTGCTAAATACAGTAAGCTGCAAGGAAGCTTTAGTTTTTTAGACAGCAAAACTGGTAAGTATTTGATGTAATGTTATCTGGTAAAGCAATGAAATTGTTTCTAATGGTGGTTTCACTTCTTGGATCTGTCAGATAACGGGGGTGGGGGCAGCCTTAGACGAGCAAATGATGCCCTTTAGGTCTGTGAACATTTTGCATGTGAATGTCAGCATTTGAGAACTGAGCTCTGCTTCACTACACTGAACTCAGCTTTTGCAGTCATTGAAGTGGGTTGGGTGAAGGAGGATAAAAGAAATAAGCTTTCTTCTGAAATAGCTAGTGAACTTTTTACTAATGTTCTCCTCCCTCATCTCATATGCTGTTAGTTTTATGTCCAAATGGCACAGTTCTGGGAAGGGTACACTCATTGGATAGAAGCTTCAGTGAGAACAGAAAATAAGTATCAAAGCAGTGTAGTAGTACCAAGATTGAAATAATATTGGTAAAAGAATCTTGCTCTTGTGGAATATTAGATCAAACCTGTTTCTGTAGACTGTACTTTTGAGAAAAATGTCTTCTTYGTGGAAGTGGTGCACCTGGGAAAATCCTTGGAAGCATTCCCCCTTGTGCTACAGTTTCTGTGTGAAGCAGAAGCTGTTGGGTCTTATTTCATGTTACTTTTTTAGTTGCAGACATCTGAATATGAGTAAACAGTGTCTGCAAATTCCTCTGGAGAAACTTTAACACTTGCATTTCAATGTTTAAAACAAGAATGTGTAAAAACAGCCTTCTTCTTATCTCCTAGGAGGAAGAGTTGAGAAAAAGTGGAGAGGCAAAGTATTTCCACCTAAATGATGACCTGCACGTTTTAATTGAAGTATTTGCTCCACCTGCAGAAGCATATGCCAGAATGGGACATGCATTGGAAGAAATCAAGAAGTTCCTCATCCCTGTTAGTATTTTATTTTTGACAATTCTCGTAGTCTTGAGTGAGAARTGTTATCTCTAAAAGTGAGTAAGCTGGTCTGGTGGAAGGTGTCCCTGCCCATGGCAGGGAGGTTGGAACTGGATGATGTTTAAGGTCCCTTCCAACCAAAACCATTCTATGATCCTATGAACAGTGCACAATATTGGTTAGGTCATGTTGCTTAATTTCCTTCGTTTGTGAAAGAAGTGGTGATGTTTACAAATACTTTGCATTCTGATATAGGGAGTTAGTGGGTAAATCTGTAACTGTCCCCACACGCTCTCATCTCATGATTTGATCTACAGTAAAAGAGCAACTTAGTCTTGCTTAACTAGTCATGTGTAAAGTATCTCAGTCTACAAGTAATTGTAAAAATTTGTAAAATGTTGGCTTTTCTGTGTTTTTGGTACATATGAAGCATCAGCATAGGGTTCTATTTAAGAATGAATAGATTTGAAGTTGTAGTATTTCTCTGATCTGTAATCCTGGTTTAGTGTCCAGTGCTGAGAATCAATATAATTTTATCTTGTATCTTTATTTTTATCACAGTGCTAGTGATATGTAAGCTATACTTGTCTTCTGGTGTATACTTCAGCTTGTAATGTATGGATGTGTAAAATAAGATCTGGTTTCCAGTACAAGTTTGTACTCCAGGTTTGGGATATATCTAGACAATGGGTTTCTAGTGTCTTCTATAGAAAGATAACTTTATTTGCTCCTCATGTAAGGACCAACCTTACTGCTTTGTGATATGAAACTGCTTGGGACAATCCAACCTCTCTTAGGGGCACTTGAGTTGATGTTTCTGTGTGTGAAGTTCCAAACCGTTTTAGCTCTTGAGTGAACATTCTTCAATCTTTATGGGTGATCAAAGGAATGAATATAGAAACAAAAGCATTCTGAAGGTGCACTGACTTCTGTTTATTTTTTCTGCTGAAAATGTTATCAGTTAGTCTTGATTCGTGTCAGGTCTTGGAAGCGTGCGGACCTGGCTAAGGAAACTTTCCTAAGGCATGTATCTGGGTGACAGCAGCTTGTACATGTGTGAGTGGAGTCAGTGTGCCTGTACTGGGGACCATCTGGGGATGTCTCTTGTACAGCCACTGCAGCCTGTTGGGGATAGAAGTGCCAGCTGTACTCTAGGGCAAAGCAGTTGGTGCTGATGACTTGACAGTGCTCCTGTATGGATTTAGGGGATTGTAGTTTGCACCAAACCTCGGTTAGATTCATGAAAGCCCCCATGTGGTGGTTGGGCTCTGGAACAGGCTCCCCAGGGAAGTGGTCACAGCACCAAGTCTGACAGCGTTAAAGTGGACAAAACTCTCAGGCACATAGTGGGATTCTTGGGGTGTCCTGTGCAGGGCCAGCAGTTGGACTTAGGTGATCCCTATGTGTCCCTTCCAACTCAGGATATTCTATGAAACTAAGTTCCTGGGTGACTGGAGCTGAGTGCTCCTCGAGTGTTTCTTCTGGCCTGTTTTTGTCTGAATGAAAGGAAGTTTTTATGCCCCATACTACACCATGGCACAAACCAAAGCACGGTTAATGACAATCATCAGGAGGTTCATTGGGAACATGTCCTGATGTGAAATAACACTGATGTAAATGCATCTTAAGACAGTTAAAAAACAAAAATGTTCTGGGCATTGTGTTCTCWTGTTATAAAGAATCAAGCACCACGTTATAAATTTGTCTGCATGTTCCAAATGGCTTTTTTCTTGATGTATAGGAAGAGAGGTGAACGAGCAGACTACTGTCCAAACATCCTAACTGATTAGAAAGGGGATACTCAGGAGAATATTTGTGGGAAAGCTGGGCTGTCATAATGTCAGAGGTTACTGTATTTACGTGATTCGTGATTTAATGGTGTGAAGAGATAAGGGAGAATTAAGTTCTTGGCTATTCTAGACAGCAAACAGCTGCGTTTCTTTTAGGTGGAAATATGTTCAATGTGATAAGTGTTTTTGCATGTGCTGGAAGTAAGGATATGTCTGATCCTCTGCCCTCTTCATCAGAGGTCTTATTTTTCTTCATTGAGCTTGAATTTCCCTAATGTTGTCATAAATGAAGTAAGCTTATCAAAGCCTGGTCATTAGTGTGTTAAGCCAGTAGAATTACAGACTGATAATGAGCAATTCCATTGACTGGTTATATACTTTTCCATCTCCATTTTTGATCATTGCATCTTTATTATACTGAGCTGAGCTGATGCTACATAATCTTTTCTGAACTATGGGATCAAGCCAGCACTGTCTTAATTTCCCTTCGGCTTTTCAAATGTAATCTTATCAGAATTGCTCTAAATGCCTTAATCTCTTTTGCCTGCCCCCACCCTTGCAGCAGCCACTGAAGGAATAAGGAACAGCTTTTTCCTCTCTAAAACTACTGTTTGGTTCACTGCTGCCAAATGCAACTCGATTTTTATGTTCTCTAAGGTCTGTTGTGGCTTTCTTAAGAAATTACCTGTTTTATTTCAGGAAAGAGATCCTGCTATGAGTATATATGATTATGACCATAATTTGCATTCTCCTTACAATGTAAGATAACTATGCCTTCCTACAGTTTTAGATGCTGGACCCAATTTATGAATATGGTTATTGTTMATTTTTCAGATCAGTGCTGAACATAACATCACATTTGGTGCTAGAATGCAGAATACAAAATATCCTTGTGGTAGCTGACTATAGCAAAAATGCCTCAGCCTSTCTTACTGGATCTTCAGATCCATGGGCCAGCATACTCACATTGAAGTTTAACCTCAAGCAGCTGCAGTGGTGTAATTACATTTAAACTAGTGACATAACTCAAACCAAAACATAAAAACTGGTCTCAAGGGTATTTTTGGCTGTGCTTACGTTGCCTTGATTCTTACCTGTCT
Source organism: Amblyornis subalaris (assembly GCA_018881555.1). NCBI lineage: Eukaryota > Metazoa > Chordata > Aves > Passeriformes > Ptilonorhynchidae > Amblyornis > Amblyornis subalaris. Next base: position 800,608 of record JACAXG010000017.1, on the reverse strand, counting down.
TCTGCAGCTAGAATTGTGCATTCTGACTACAAGTATATTCTTTTGTCTTCCTTTAAATTAGCCAATCCCTTTGTTCTGGCCAGACTCTGGTCAGCCCTCTGTTTGACTATTAGATTGGTGGGTGTTGTCCTTGATATTAATTATCTCAGAATTACTGTCAGGTTGAAAAGCCAGGTACTTTCAACCTCACCTCCCCAGTTCCTGTATTATACCATGATTTCAAGGCCAGGTTGGATGGGGCCCTGAGCAACCTGGTCTACGGAAAGGTGTCCCTGCCCATGGCTAGAGATTGGAACAAAATGATTTTTAAGGTCCTTTCCACCCCAAACCATTCTGTTATTCTATGGTTATGGCAATTTTGGCCATTAGAACTTTAGTCTATTGTGCTTAATTTTCAAGTAGTGGCAGTCATTTGTTTTCTGACAGAGCACTAATTATGCTTTGCTGTTGGCTACCAGAGTCTCTTGTTTTCCTTGTCTTTAAAGCACAGTATAGAAATGTCTTGGAGAGAACAATCTATCGCAGTTATGACAGTGTGAGCAGAATTTACAAGCTTTTCCTGTAGTCTGTCTTACCTTCTGCAAATTTGGTTTGTAAGATGTGGTGATGAAATAGCATTTAATGGCATTTGGAAAAGCTTGGTGGCCATTGGAAACTCTCACAGACTTTTCCTTAAGCAAGCTGGAAAATAACTGTAAGGTGTAAAAAGGTGGCTGGAAACTGGATAACTATTGATTGCTCACTGCCAGGATAAAGATCTACTTGAGTGCTTTGCAAAGCTGCAAAGGGTTTTGTAGGGATCTCTCCTAACATGATATAAATAAATGGCTTTGCTAATAGTTTGAGTGATAAATTGAAATAAGGGCTTCAGTTAGAGTGATCCCAAGAAGAGCTGCTGCCAGTGTGTTGATTTGCCTGGGTGAAAATTGTAGATAAAATTTAGAAGACTGTTTAGTTGTATCACGAAAGTATGGGAATGTGTGGGACAAGAATCTCTTGAATGTATCTTGATGTAGATGTTTGTACACCCTCCATGTTTGGAGAAGACTGTAGTTAGTYAGAATGGGCACTTCATTCATAAAATGAGAGTTCACTTGAAATTCAGCAGCAGCATTTGACAAATTCAAGTGTCGCCACTGCCTGAGCTGTACAAAGGAGGGCTGCAGTCTAAAGGGTTTCCATGTCCACCTTTTAGGTGAGGAAAAGATTATTGTATCCTTAATTTGACTTGAAGTGTGCTGTTTTCCAGCAGTGACTATTCATAAATTGACCATCTGGTACTTTTAATTGAAGAATCCATTTCAGAGTCTAATGCCTTAACACTGCTGCTTATCGTGGCTGCCTCGTACTGCCCCTTCACTCCRGATCCTCCTGCTGCCTCTGGCGTGTGTGATAAGGACCATATTTTCCATTCTGTGCTGTGCACAGTGGAGCCCTTCTCTGTGACCTGAGGCTGCTGCTGTGTCTGGTGATGTGCTGCAGGAAAGTGAGAAAGCATCAGGGAGAAAAGAAAAAGGACCCAGCACACGCAGTGGCAACCTGAGCACATCCTTGCTAAGGAATTAAATGAATTGAATAGAAAACGATCAAAGGTATTTTTCCAGGGGCCCAGGTCTAAAGAGGRTGTTCCGTAGAGAAATTATAAAGGGCAGCTCTGATTTAGGCTGGCAGAACTTTGATACCTGTATCTTGGTGGTACAGTTTTTTGGCATTTTGTGTCAAGGTTGAAGTTTTGTTCTATACAGTACATAGAATTCTGTATTTGTAGCCAGTTCTGATCCAGCAACAAGTTAAAGATACGAAGTGGTTTTCTGTAAAGTAGTTAGCCCGAATAATGTTCAGTTTCCTGTTTCTAGTCTACTCCCTGTAATGGATTGGTTGTGTATTGGGTCCTGGCTGTTTAATAATGGAATCTGTTTGTCAAAAGCTTCAATTATGCCATTTGAAACATACATTTCAGTCTTGCAGACCTTTTTAATGTTTGCTGGTTGATTTCTGCTGTTAAATAGATGATGATCTCATGTGGGCAGTTGGGAGTTAAATTTCAGAACCTATTCAAGGCAGTTTGGACAAAATGCTGTTATGGTGCCTCTTCTTTTAACACCAGTAACTGTCTTCAGCAATGGCATGTAAATGAAAGCTTTTTTATTTCCACTCGTAGAAGTCTAGGAGAAGCAGAATGTTTCAAGGATAATTGAGGTATTTGAATTCATGGAAGTTTTAATCTCCTTTTGATGCAGGGTTATGTTTCAGAGTTGTCTGTAAGGCTGYCTGACAATCTCTTGGTACCTGTCTAGTGAATAAATGTACTAAACTCAGACATGTAGTGAGATGCAGGTTCTTTGTTTTGCAATTGAATTGTAAAATGGATGGTATTAGAACAAACCTTCTTGAAATGGGAGGATTTTCAGAAGAGCTGTTGCATCAGAAGTATCACTTTGTTTCTTTGGGACAACCTATTAATATTTTGATATTTACTTTGTATGTATGCATGTTGAGTAAAAGAGTTATAAATTCACCTTTATGGGTGCAATGTGATTGGCTCACTTTAAGTGGAGGAGAAATTACAGAAAAATACAGATAGCTCAAGAGTTCAGTGCTGTGTCTTTTATTCCTGTGTGCTCTGCTGGTTTCAGAGGTTTACTCAAGGTTCCTGAAAACTCTGCTTGAAAGTACCATATTAATTCCATGTATAAAACCTGAGCTTTCTTTTTGCGAGACCTTGGGAACAGAGGATTTGGGCAGGCAGAAATAAGCCATATGTCCTTGGCTTTTTTACCATTGCATATTATAGAATTTAATTTTTTTGAGCTCTTTTTATTAGATAACAGTGCATGTGTGTATTGTGAATGCATTACGTGTTTATTCTTTAACTCCTGATTTTAAAAGTGTGGATACCTAATCTATTCYTTCAGTTTCACATGCTGCTCTGTGTAGTTATTCTCTACCGCTTTTCCTGCTTTTAACACACAATCATTCTACAGCTGGAACTACGAACTGGATTTCAGTTCAGAATATGGCACCTTGATTTTTTTGGTTTCCTCTTACCTCTGCAGCATTTTAACATTGGCATTTTAATTGGTAAAGCTACACAGAAATAATATGCGAAGAGAAAGAATAACATGCCTGAGCAAAAATGGCAGTTATTACGTAGAATTTTTTAACTGTTTTTTGACTGAATAATATTCCTATCTTATTATGTATATTAAAATTTTTCAGTGTAATGTTCAACTTTTTAGGAGGAAACTTTTAAGGAGCAGTGTTTGCTGAGAGTGGTGGGTGAATAATTTGGTTGGGTTTTTTTTCACTCTGCTCTCCCTTGTTCTAGGACTACAACGATGAAATCAGACAGGCACAGCTTCAAGAATTAACATATTTAAATGGTGGGTCAGAAACTGCAGAAGTTCCAGTTGTTCGTGGAAAAGCATCTATTCGAGCAAGAGGAGTTCCTGTTCCTGCTTTGTCCAGGTAAGTGGAATTTCATTTGAATGTACATATTTCAAGCCTCTCCCTTCAAACACAATTTCCTCCCTGAGTACAACAGTAAAATATATGAAGGACTCCCAAAACAAGAGCTAAAAATCAGGGAAACAACCTTAATTTATTGATGGTAGTCAATTAGTTTGGACTGAATTAACAGTGGTGCTGAATTTTGTCTTGGGAAACTCGACTGCTGCCTTTGTAAAGAAGCACTGCACCATCATACGAGATCTTCAATCCTACTGTCAGCAACTTACCTTGAGTTGCTTCTTAGGTGCACAGACAGTCTGTGTTGGGGCCCTGTGGAGTTCACAGCTCTGAAAAACTGGTAAATGTCTTACCTTAATTGACGGGAATTTCAGGCAATATCTCTAACCTACACAAAATATGTATTCCTGTTCTATGGTATTACAAAGTTTTCATAGTTGGGATGAAACGATATAGAAGTGCTTTGGAGGTAGAATTTGGATTTTCTTGTTGGAATGGCACTTACTTTAAAAGTTAAAAGTGGCTTTTGTTTGATTCAGGAATAGACAAAGTCTACTGCTTTTCCTTTGTTTTTCTTTGTCACAGGAGATATTTTATTTTTACTCTAGCATCCCATATCTTCCTTGCAGTGCTGAGATGACAGTTTCAACTCCTTCAAGTTCTGACGTGTGAAAACAAAAACTGAATAAAGTTCATAACTGTTTGTGTTACACTACAGAGATTGTGGCTGCAGCACCTAAGTGTGACTGCTTCCTATGGTAAACTGTTTTCTGTTATGGCTGCAGTTCTTGTTAATCCAAGTCGAAACTTGCATTTCAGCTTCTAAAATAATTGCAAAATAATACTCTGAAGCATTTCACCTCAGATGATAAAGCATGTTAGAAGAGGCAGCACTAATTCCATTTATACACATCTGCTTAGTTACATGTATCCTGATAATGATTGTAAATGCAATGCACAGTGAATCTTAATTTAAATGAGTTATGCTTACTGTGGGTTGTGTCCTGTGAGAAAAAGATTTTATCTCAATCATCAAATTGTTGTTCTTCTATTTTGTAATATTGTGTAAAATATATATTCTGCTCTTCTTGGTTTTGATGTTCTGAGTAGTGGTAAGTATATACCAAGGTTCACCTCTTTAGCACTGTAATCAGCCATACAAAAGTTCTTTCAAATTAGAGACCTCATTTGATTTTGGAGATTTTTTTTTTCAAATTTTATTTTGGTTTTTAAATAGCCGTTGGTAACTTTGCCACTGATGCCTGTAATGACTGCTACAGATGCTCAGTACATAGATACATTTGTGGGACTATTTCAAGTTCATTTCATTTTTCATCTCCTTCAGCTAATATTTCTGAGATACAGAAGCTGTTGTTGGGTCAGATCTTATCACCAAAGATTGATAACTAATTTACACTGTTAGTACCTAGTGTGTGCATATGTAAATAAATTTTTACAGTACTGCATTTCTAACATCACTAGTTCTGTCCTCTGGATTTTGGTAAATTACTTTTTCAAATCTGCATTTCATGCAAGAGACACTGTTAYACAGATCACAGAATCCTTCCTAGTTGGCTCACAACTACTGAAGTGTCTTTGGGGTAAATTTAAATGTTACTAGTGTTTGATTTGGAAATGACAGTAAAAGGTCGTGTTTTTTCCATAGCCATTTTTCACATGTGTTCTTCAGAAAAGTGAAAGAGTCTGTTTGACTTGTCCTTACTCCAAGACTCTTTTCTCTCAAATTGAAGTGCTCTGTTAGCATATTCCTTAAGTGAAATTCAATTCTATTGCTACTGAGATTCTACAGCCATTGAGCTGGAGATCTCAAACTCAGTTACTGTGCTCTGATTCTTTTTTAGCAGAAATGGATTTCGGTGAATAATACTTCTGTGGAAGCAAGCTTTAAAGGCTTTGTCTCTGTTGGATAAAAGAGTTTCAATAGCTAACAGCCATGAGATATCCAGGAGAAGTTGAATTAAAGCCTCAGAAGATTTGTAAAACGAAGTCTAAAACCTTGATCCTAACCTTTTTTTGTWATCTGCAGAATGGTTTTAAGATACCAACCTTGATACGTGAAACATCCTGTTAAGTGTGTTTAAGTTCACACTTTTTAAGCTTTTATTACTCCTGAATAGTTTCAGTTTGAAAAAGTACTAATTTATGCCCTTTTTGCTCCTTATCAGACATGTGGGGACTAGATATAAAACATCAAACCTACTTTTAGCTCCATAACAAAACTTTATTTTCTAGAAAACAATACATTTGTGCTCKCATACAAAAATTCTAGCTTATGTACAGGCATTCCTGTATGTGGTAAGTAATTTCCTAAGGGTTTGGTAACGCTTTATTCTTTTTCTGGCTTGTTCCAGACATTCTTGACTAAATTTTTATTACTCCACACCCAAGTAAGGTTTTGTGGTGAGTGGATGGCATTTGTTCTAGAAGAATTGTGTGTGTGTTGTGAGCTTTACCTTTAGGAATGTTCTTTTCTCATGATTGATCTTGGAGCATATAGCTGCTTCCTTCTTCCCCAACCCGCTCCCAGTTTTTATCCCTAATACTGTTAAAGATGACTTTCAGATGTAATCATAGCGCTTTTGTTTTCTCTAGTGTTTATGCTGAGCACTTAAACTATTTTGGCATATCTGCCTCTTCTGTACAACAAGAAGGGAAAGTGGTGAAACTCTGGTTTTCGTTCATTCGTTTCTATTATATACTTAAAATGTTCTTGAATTCTTTTTTGGAGGCAACTATGTAAAATGATCATACCAGTTGCTTTCTAATTTATTGTGCTAGCAAGCTTAGAGGATCCATGATGTTTAATGTGATGCTGTTATGGTGAGAAGCTAGAAAATGTAACTGTTTTAGAAGCAGTGTTTCTTGTAATGCATTTGTATTCCCATCTCGAATCAGTGCATTATGAATGATAGCAATCAAAATGTGAATTTTAACTTCTGGTTAACTAAAGACTTAGAATATACATATGTTAGCATTCTAGTGTAAGGTGTCCCTGCCTACGGCAGCTGGGTTGGAATGAGATAATTTTTAAGGTCCCTTCCAACCCAAACTTTTCTATGAGTCTATACATGTCAATGTACACCTCTGAGGAAGTTTTSCAACTAAAGTAGCATTTTCTCTCTAAAACATAGTGTTGCTATTTTAAGAATAAAAATAAGATCTAAGGATAGCTCAATGGTGACTCCAACTGTTTTAGAAAAGTGAAATTTTAGAGGATGATAATAGTAAGTCTAACAATGACTAAAAACTCCTTGATACCTTGGGGTGGCATAGGGGGAACCACTTCATGTCACTTAYAGCTAGAAACCACTGCTGGAATCACAAAATGGTTTGGGTTGGAAGGGGCCTTTAAAAATCATCTCGTTCCACCCCYTGCCATGGACGGGGACACCTTCCACTGGACCAGGTTGCTCAAAGTCCCTTACAGACTGGTTTTGAACACTTCAGGGATGAGGCATCTGCCACTTCTCTGGGCAACCTGTGCCAGTGTCTCACACTCTCATCATAAATTTCTTCGTTAATCCAAATCTGCCCTCTTTCAGTTGAAAGCTGTTGTCCCTTGTCCTRTCACTGTGGACCTTGATAAAATGTGTCTCTTGTTCTTAAAAGCAGCCCCAYGTAGGTATTGAAAGGCCATGTTAAGGGAGAGCTGTGTGAGTTCACTCCCCAGACRGAGAGATTGTATCTGAAAACAGGTATTTTGGTTTCATTAAGGTGAGGGGAGAAAAGAAGTAATTTGTTATAAAGCCAACATCCATCAATAGTCTCATTAAAGAAATGGCAAACTTCTGGTTTATGCTTTCATGAGGGTGTGGAGGTTTTTTTACTTTTCCCATTTATTATTCATATTTCAGTCTATGCATGGCTGGGATCCTAATGGTTGAATGTCTGTCACTCTGTCTGGGGAAAAGTAAAACTGCCACAGAAGTTTTAAGTTAGAACTTGCTGTTTTACATGTTAGAAGTAAGGTGAGCTGATGTGGATCACTGCTGCAGTGTGCTCACAGCTTCCAGCTGTGTTCCTGCCATATGTCTGGAATCAACTATTTTCTTTCCTTAAAGAAGAACTTTTTGTTGAGAACATGTAGATAGTGAAGTGCAAAAGATTCTGTAGCACAAAAGAAATATTTGACAAAGCCAGTTCAGGATCTAGGCCAAAGGCAGGTATTATTAATGTTCCCTATGTTTTGTTTTAGTTTTGTGATCACCCATTTTTCACAAAATTGAAACATGAACATATATGTTACTGTTTTCAAATAGAAAAGTGAAATAGAACTTGCGTAAGAGTTTTAACTCGATGACTTCTGGGTTTTTTTTTTTAAAAAAAAGGATGAAAAGGCAGGAATCTGAGTTCTGAGTTGTGTCTGGATATCAGTGTTTAGTATTTTAAAATGCCAGCACCAAAATAACAGGTCTGTCATTTTTCAGATGTCTGATGCAAAAGGAAAATATTTACTGTTTGAGGAAYATTGAATGTAGCTGGCTGTGCTCAAATGAAGAAAATGTATCAACATCGGGTAACCAAATTTSTTAGATCTGTTTATTGAACAGTGTAAATCCCTGCAGATGAATAGACCTATGAATGCTAAAACTAAAGAATTCCAAGTGTTTCCTCATTTGATAATATAGTGTTAGAGAACTGGTCCTAAATTTTACAAGTTTATTTTAAAGTTATTTTTCCACTTACTATTTCTGAGGGAAAAGGATCTTCATAAACTCTTAATTTTTGACTAAAACAAAATGAAGGAGAGCTGTGAACTGACTCAAATTGCAATTTCATGATCAGAATAATTTTACTAACTCAGCCATCCAGTGATAGGTGAAACTTGAAATAAAAATCAGYGTGATTCTAGAGCAAAGAAAGTGAYAAATGAAATGATGAGAAAGTGGCTATTGCTGGAGATAAGTGCTAGTGAGATGCTGTGCCTGCTTCTGTGTTCAAGGGCAGTAACTTAGCTTGCTGAAAACAAATCCTAGAAACACTATAGGACTACCATAAAGTAGAAATGTCAAATATTATGGCTAATAGAGGCCAGAGAAGAAGTATTTAAGTTCTATGAGTTGGTAAAATACTATTTTAGTGGGAATCAGTGATTAGATTAGTACTTGTGAATTCCTTCTGAACATTCGCAAATTCTGAGTCTTAACATTGTGTAATGTAGTTCGAAGTGGTATTAGATTTTGGTATTAGATTTTCTTGACAGTGTTTTTACACACATTAAACTCTTGATTCAAATAACGAGATGTTAATCACAAAATTCAATACTTAAGTAATACTGTAACTGGACACACTAAGGTAGGCTTTTCAAGTTTTTAGACATTAAGCATCTTCTATCATTACTCCACAGTGTTTACAAATCACCGTAGCACCTTTTGACACTTTTGTGACAGGCTTTTTCTCCCCATCTCTAGTGTGTTTATAGTTTTAYAGTAATTGTGCTTCACTCTGTATTTTATTTTTCCTCATACACTGAATTGCAAGTGTAAGTAATGATGTCATGGGAGGAGATTTGGGTTCCAAAAARAAAAGTCTTCATGACAGTATCTTCAAGAGATGATGTGACATGAGAGTTAAATTAGATCCTTCCCATTCTGTAGTGAAACTRAAGATATTAAATGAGTTATTGGGATTTGCTTTACTTAGTCTAGTCCGTGATACTAGGATTTAAAAGCCTTTTTTAATGCAGACCCTACAAGGTAATTACCCAACTTTGGGAATAAAATTATTCAGAATTTAACGATCTAAATTACTTGTGTGTTTAATGGGGAAGGKTTAATCGTTCACTGGACTCCCCACTGCCAGATTAATACATTCAGCAAAATCAAACACAAAGTGATGATAAAAATGAAACAAATATTTCAAATTTTCTTGATGCAATAATAATCTGGCAACAAAATCTTTCTTTGAGAGCAGGGCATAGTTATCTCAAGTACATAGATGATCATTTTGTTGCTAAAGCGTGTCTGGAAGTGACAATAACAGCACCYGGCTAGGAGATAGGATTTGCTGAGTGTGTTTACTGGCAATAATTAAGTACTAGTGTGTGTTTAATAGGAATTACAGTTAATAGGTACTTAAAGTAGAGTTTTTCTTAAAAATGTAACAAAAAGRTAACCAAACAGTAGCCTCCCCTGTGATGCTCCAGAACTCTTGYACTGCAGTGTCATACTCTGAGGGTTTACTGGCAAGGCCCTTTTTATTTCACCTATCCTGCAAATCAGACACTTTAACCCTGTTTCAAAGTATTTACACAGTCAAAGTACTCAGGAAGTTTGGAGGCAGATGTGTGGGAGGTTCAGTGTTTATTTGTGCACACCAGTAGCCTGGATATATGGACAATCTCAGTACTGTAAGAGGTTCTTATTGAGGACAGTCAATAGACTTCTGACATGGAAAGGGGTGACACCATGGCAGCGAGAAAGGAAAAAATAAAGGCAAAAATACCTTTAGTGTATTTCAGAATGAGCTGGCAGTCGAGGCTGAYGTGGGCTGACAAATGCCTTTTGATAACATGTAACTTGTTATAAAGGTTTTATAAAGAAAATAAAGCTAGTTAGTACTGTGTTAGCAAAGACAAGGAGAGTTTGTGGCATCTGAAATTTGGCCTGCAGAAATGATGTCCTTGGGCAAAGAAGCAAGCAGTGAAAGTGGTCTAGGAGCCACGAGAAGTTTGATTTGAGGGTGAGATCTCTGAATGTGGTAACACAGAGCTGAGATGTCTTGATTTGGATGAAATATGTAGAATTATTACTCTAATTATTAGCAGTTGCACAAAGGTTTTTTAATTTTTAGGTGAGGCAGTTGTAGAAGAGAAAGGGTAGACAACAAGACCCTCTGCAGTTTCTTCAGAGGCCTCAGAAGCAGATGGATAGCCTTCAAAAGTAGTTAACTAGGAGATGGAAAGCCCAAGAAAGTGAAAGAACAAATTTCAAAATCAGTTTMATTCAATTTTGTTCTGTCTTGTTGTTGGTTACCAGAGAGGAGCCCAGAACCTCTTGCTCCACTGCTCCCATGGGGATGGTGTGGATTGTGATGAGGGCACCCCTCAGCCCTCTCCAGTCCTTTGATGGTTCCATTGGATCCATCAGATAAGCCTCAGTTGTCATTTGTAGTATGTAGTGCCTTAGTTTGCTTTATTGTTCATGTTGTATAAACTGTTCTAGATTTCTTGTCATCTTTGACATAGTTTCTGATGCATTTCCAGTTATTTTACGTTTGTTGTTTTGGGTTTGGTTTTTTAATTSGGCAACAAGGCTGTGAATACACACAGTTGAGTAGCATAGTTTTGTGTATACTCTTACATTTTCTAAAATTGAATTTTTCAGTGTCCTGACCTCTGGGCCAGACTTAATTCTAGATGTTCTATAGGCAGTCACAGTGCAGAACCTATTACTTTGTGTAATATTGGGATATATAAATTTAAATGTGTGCATGCATTAGCTCCCAAGCGTCCCCTCCTATAAGCTGGATTTTTAAGCTATTTTCTTTTCTAAAACATTCAGGTTGGGATTCAGCTGCAGATCAAAGAGTAGGCATCTGAGCAGAACTCAATAGTTTATAGAAAAATCGTGCACTTACTTTTATTTGTTCTTTTTGTGTTGTAATTTGTCTCTAAAGCATTGGCAGCACTATCCAGTGGTTTACTGTAAGAACAGCTCTACCATGAGAACCTTGTCCAGTCTTTCTTGATTGTGTAGCAAAAAACCTCATGTGCATGTACAAGCACACATTCATATATACAAATTGGTCTGCACTGGTGATTGAGGCTCATTCTGGCAGGGTGTCCTGATTCTAGAAGGATTGAAGGACCTTAATTATCTCTGACCTGCTTTTCTGAGTATTCTGTTTTACTAGCATTTTTCCTTTGAGGTTAGAGTTTGGTTCAGCCTTTCAAGTGATACCTTTTTAAAACCTGTTCTAGCCTTACTGAGCTCCTATTGCCCTTTCTCAACCTTTTTCTTTTTTGACAATTTTTGTGTATTTTCTCTGACTTCCTGTAGAATTTGTCTTCCCATATTATGTATATACATTTTATTCTTTTAAGCATTTTTAAACATAATCTGTGTAGCTGCCCTTTTCAAATTAAGCAATACCTGAACAAATCCGTTGTTTTTGCAAAGGTATGCAAAGGTTTCTGTTCAAGTGGTTCTTCAATATTTTGAGTCAGTTCATTGTTAATGTCCATCAAACTTCTTTAGTTCCCCAATAACTTTTTAAACAAATAACAATTTGCAGTTTCTAAAAATTTGCTCTTAGCATCATACTCTGATAGAACTCAAACATGTGCAGTGGTGATTGAACTCTCCTGTCATGGGGTTTTCTATCTTGGTGCTTTTCCAGTCTCCTYCAGCCTGGTGCAGTAACCATGAGAACTGTACATCTCAGATGGTTCATTCCTCCTACASTAACTCTTAAAGTTGTGATAAATTWAGATCATAAATGATCTCATAAGTGAAATATTTCCCACCCATCACCATTCCAATCCTATTAACTGTTTTTTGAAATGCAGAAAAGACCTCATCACGTGGATCTGGTGTTCTAATTACTCCTTGAGAATAAATCTATCCTAGCTCGAAAAACTGTACTGTTTTTCCTCCCTCAAATGTTTTTCCATGTTTTCCAGCATGTCCCATTTCTTACTTTCACTTGCACCCTGCCTGAAGGATGCTATCATGATTATGCCTAGTGATTCTTGAACCTTTTTACTGACCTCTTTCTTTTTTTTTGACTTGGTATTGACTATTGTCTATGCCAATAGGTTCACCTCCCTTTCTTTGGCTTCTCTTGGAAAGTATCACATTTGCTATTTCTTTATATTACTTCAGCAGGCTGTGTCTGGGAACTTCACTGCTCACCCCTGCCCCCACTACAATGAAGTCAAATAAGCAGCTGGTACCCTGTCCTGAGGAGGCATTCTACAGATTAGCCAAAACCAAGTAATAAACACAGTTTTAAATCACTTACTCTCTAGGCTTGTTTAAAATACTTTGTGACTGTGTTTTGATCAGTAATTAWAATTAATAAAATCTATCCTGGTTGTATCTTTACATTTTTTTGCATTCCTCATTCAGTCATGCAGTTTTTGAAATACTACTTATTTGTGATAAAATGATTGCCTTGTTTTCTGATTAGTTTATTGATGTGAAATTGACTTATATGAAATGGGATAGGAAATCTAAAGGCCAAATCTGGATCTTTATAGTATTGTTCAAGTTGGAAATTTCTTCTGAAATCAGGACAGAGTATTTTCACTCAATTACTATTCTTGAGATTAATTAGATAATGACTTGATAGGTAGAAAGACAGTGTAGAGCTTGTGCTCTGTTTCCTTCTGTGTATCTCTTAGAGTGTACAATAAGGGTCTGACTTCCTGGAACAAATCTGTTTGCCCACAGCAGTCATTCAGACTCAGTGCGTGGGGTGAAATGATCTCCTTTAAAAAGGAGATAACTATTTACCAGTGTTTTAGATGTCCTGTTTAAAAGGGGATAAATGATGCAGATTTCTCACAGATTGTACCTCTAAGTCTCTCCCTTTACTACAGGGAGGCAAGAGAAAAAGCCACCTCTGAATGGATCAAATATTTTTGAAAACTGGTTCAACTTAAGTCTCATTTTTCATCCATATTTTGTGTCCAAAGTAATGGAATGCAAGTTAATACTTATCACACTTTCAGAAKTTTTAGACCAAATATACTGTTATTTAGTGTTCCTAAATACATGTAGAACATCAGGTTATATCCTATAATCACCCTGCAYGTTTATTACGTTTGGATGTTTCCTGCAACAACTGGAAATCTCTTCAGAAGCAGAAGAAAATGTAATTTTTGTGACCCACTCAGTGCCTCGCAGGCAGTGTGATTTTTGAGTGGCGTTCAGAAGCGTACCACAGGATCAGAAGGGAGTTGCAACTGATTCCCCTGTGCAGGGTTTGAGTACGATATAGCCTGACACCTTCAAATGAATCTGTTGCTCTGTGGCTGTGATTTCCCGTGCTAGAAGTGAAATTCTAGTGAAGCTGACCGATTCCAGCAGATTGGTTTGGGTGTGTCTGTGAATGTGAGAATGACTCAAGCCGGTGCGAGGTTCATCCCTGAATCCCRTGTCTAGTTTGTATCTTTCAGCATTTTTTGCATAACGTGTGTAGTCGGATTGAAGCCTACACAGAAATGACAAACTCTAAATCTCCTTTAGGCTTTTTCTGTCTGTAGCAAAGCAAAACTGTCACGGGTTTGGGGGAGGGAGGCGCTGGAAGGGAGGCCCAGCGCGTAGCGTCTAATGGTGAGCGATCCGTGTGTTCACAGGGGCCGTGGGGGAGTGCCTCCGCCACCCGCAGGAGTGCCCAGAGGGGCACCAGCGCCCAGGGGAGTCCCTCCCAGCAGAGGACCGGTCAGCCGGAGCCGGGGACTGCTGGCACCCAGAGCACGAGGAGTTCCTCCCCCTGCAGGGTACCGGCCCCTGCCGCCGCCCCCGGCACAGGAGACCTACGGGGAGTATGTAAGTGCAGCTGCTGATGTGCCGCGCGGGAATGTGTGATTCTGCAGGGATGAGCCTGTCCCTTCAGAACTCTGTACAGGCTCTGTAATTAGCACCTAATTAAGTCTTGCACCCAGCGTCCATGACAAATGTGGTCATCTCTTTACCCTTTAAGAGCTGAACGGTTTCATTTTTAAAAAATTCAAGTTATAGGTATACACTACCATAAAGACATTTTCAGTGTATTTGGCAAAATAGTTATGTACCTCTTAAATGTTTTTTATGAGGCTTCTGCTTTCCAAAAATCAAAAAAATCACGATGTTGTAGACTTTTAATTCTCAACTAAAAGAGAATAATACTCTGCTCTTCCTTCTTAAACCTATCTTTGTGGTCATAGAGTTGTTCAATGATTAGACAAGTAAAATGTTTTTATGAAAGCTTCAGAACTAGTTCTAAAATTTTAACAGTGCACAGTGTATCTCAATAAGCCATACATATTCATCTTGATTTTATTGTATTAAACATTAAAATCATATCAAAATACTTTTTATGTTGTATATGACAAAATTATGCAGTTATGAATTGTTAGCGAAAACTTAAATTGAACTTAGCAGTAAGAGAAAAAAAGATCATTAAATCAAAACTATAGTGATAACAATGAATTTAGTCTTACAGAAAAATAATATCTTCAAGGACAATGCTTTTAATGTTTTATATATACTAAAGCTTTCAGTGTGCCCTCTTTACAGCCAAGTGTGTCTGGACTTTGTTGTTTAGACTAGCAAAAAAAGGAAGATCCTAAGTTCCAGAATATGGTTTTACTATTTTGCTTTTTTCTCAACTTCTCTTTCACCTGCCTTCTCCCTCTCTTCTTTCACTGCTCCCCACCAAAACTCTCTAATTCAAATATCAGCTGTTCTCCTTTTGTCAGAAACCCAGTTTTCTAGATAACACAGCTTTATGCAGAAGGAACTTTGATGTTAGTGTGTTTATGCATAAAACAGATCAATTCAGAAGAAGTTAATGTAGTTTTTGAGGAAGAATACTTGAACAACATGTCTAAATTTACCCCAGCTATACTTGACTAGTTAAAGTGGGTACTGCAAATAAATGGTTCTGTCACAGTGCTTTCAAAGGAATCGGTCCTCATTGAACAGCCTGTTTCCAGGACATACATTCTAGAACACATAGAGATGGTAGAATATAAACCTTTTTGAGTAACTTCGTATTTATATATAATCTGCTATTTATAGCATGTGTATAGAAGTGGCATGGAAGTAACAGCTGTTTGAGTCAGTATCCTGATGTATGTTTTACTTCTGAGAGAGGAATTAGAAAATAGCACTGTAAAGAAAAATAGTGCCGTGCTAAATAACTTCTAAAAAGAGTGTTCTTAGAACTGGATCACTTTTCTTCCAAACAAGGTACCTTAACTGGGATATATATATACTTTAATCTATAGTTGATAAAGCAGTGCTAGCTGGTCCAATTTTTCTCTAGAAGAAAGTTTAGCTGGGACATGAACCATTGATGTATTGCATGTTCAGCGTTAAATTTAATGATTGGTATTTTTTTACCTGTCCATTTGCAGTGCATTATTGAAGTGCCTTAACTGTGTCTTTTACAGCTTAAGGGAGCATGGTAGGAGTCAGTAGTAGTATTTCTGCCCCTTCTTTACTAATTCCTGTTTAGTTATATCTAATATTAAAGCGTTACTTTGCCAGCCTGAGCAGAATAAGGTTTTGTTGTTTGAGAAGTATCTGTAGAATGAGAACATCAGAAAGACTGGTGGGTATCATGAGAAGTTTTTTAAGCACCATCAAAGCTTTGGAGACTGGGATATCCAGAGAGGTTACAGAGCAACCTTTAGAAGTGTATTGGGTTTGTGTGGCCAGGTTTCGGTAGCAGAGGGGCTACAGGGGTGGCTTCTGAGAGAAGCTTCTGGAAGCTTCCCTCATGCCCAAGAGAGAAAGGAAAGGTTCATGCTGGAGAAGTTTGTGTTGGACTGTATCCCATGGGAGGGAACTGATGGTGGAGCAGGGGAAGAGCGTGAGGAGTCCTGTCCCTTAGGGGGAAGGAGCAGCAGGGACAGTGTGTGGTGAACTCATCCCAGCCCCTTGCATCACTGAGGGGGAGGAGATGGAGAATTTGGGAGTGAAGTTGAGACTGGGAAGTAGGGAGGAGTAGGAGGAAGGTGGTGTAAGATTTAGTTTGTACTTCTCATTATCCTACTCCTGATTTTATTGGTAATAAAGGAATTTCCCACACTTGGCTCTGTTTTGCCTGTGATAGTAAATGGTGAGTGATCGCTCCCTGCTTGTGTCTTGAGCCATGAGACTTTGATTATATTTTCTTTCCCCCTGTCCACCTGAGGAGAGGAGTGACAGAGAGGCTTTGGTGGGTACCTGGTGTCCAGTCAGGGTCAACCCACCACAAGAAGGCTTTCCACTGAGGATTGGAAAGTCTCTAAAAATTCATGAAGCTTTTCATTCCCTTAGGCTTACGAGCCTTCGCTTTGTACTCATTAAAATAATGTGAAACTSTGCAAGTTCAGGAGGAAGCAGACTGTATGTGGATGGAAGCCTTGAACCACTCACTCCTGTAACTCTGTAAATATCTCACAGGTGATTTAGGGCTTTCAGGATGTAAAGTCCTTGCCCATTTCTTGTGTAGAGTGCGATTAAATGTACCTTGTTACAGACAGTGAATCACAAACAGCCTCTCTTTTCCTTCCCTCCGTTTGCTAACTTGTTGTGTGGTCCTTGAAGCCAATGAATTTTTAACATTTATGAGTAACTTACTCAATTCTGCCTCCTGCTTATCCTGCTATCTCTCCTTCCTCTTCTTGATTAAGTAGTTTTTTAAAAGATAATATCAAAAGGGGAAGGAGAATGCGTATTTCATTCTGAAAAATTGGAAGGGTTAATTCTGGATGCAGTATTTCACATGGGAAAAACATCCCAGGCAAAAAGTAATTTATTTGAGTTTTGGATGCATTTTAATGTGGGCTCAATATCAACAAAACTGGATTACCATTGTTGTCCTGTGTTCAGAGCCCACAGGGAAGTTTTCCAGAACCTTGTCCATTAGAGAAAGCTCTACTCAGAGGAAAGTTTTATAGTCGCTGTTCTGACCCCACTGCTCTGGTTGCTGTGATAAACTTCTCTGATGACTAACAGGACTCTCTCATTTTTATTTCCTCAACTGCTCAGGTCAGGAGAAAACCTATTATGACGTGTGAAGCATGGCCAGGATTATTTTTGTAATACTTGGATAAGGGAAGCCATGCTAGGGAGATGCTACATGTATTGAAGTACTTCCAGATGGTTTCAGGAACATTTTTCTCATAATTAAATGTGAATTTTTCTCTACTCACTGAACTGTACTGCATAATAGATAAAATTATTTTTATGTATTTTTAAGCTGACAACTTACTCCACTAAGACAAGAAATAGAAACTGTATTTACTAGCTGAAAGTTTTAAGCTTTTCCATAATTTTCCAATAAGCAGGAAATTAGTAACAGTGTAAGGTCAATTCCTTAGCAAATGTTCCCTCAAACATAGATTAGAACAGAACTGCTCAGTCTCAGTTCCTGTCTCGTAACACTTGCTGCTCTTGGCCTTATCCTGCTGTTGTTGTCTTAGCAGCTTCCAACCTCTGAGGCTTTTTTCCAGATTAGCAACACAGCAGTGGGACTGAAGCTTTCTAAGACTAGATTTTTATTTGATGCTGTTTTCATTTTACAAAGGTAAATATTTAGCAAATATTCTGCCAGCATTTCACTTCTGTACTTTGCATGAATATGTTTGTGACGATGCCATGTCAAGTTCTGTTTTGGCTGCTTAAGCGTGTTAAATGCAAAGTGAGATTTATCTGAGTTCATAATCAGATTTTTAGGCATTAAGAACTTTAAACATGGATTTAAAACCTGTTGCTCTGGCAGTGTGGGATGTCTGCAGTGAAAAAATAACTCATCAGTGTAGCATGTTATGGCCAAGACTTGCTTCAACACTACTTTGAAGGCAATCGGATCTAAATATTCCTCCCAGTTCTGGGGAAAATTTGTGGCAGAGCTTTAGTTCTGTTTGTGGCCATTTTATTGATGTTTTCCTATGTTCAGGTAAGAATTACCTCAGTGGCAGATTTTTCTAATGCACTGACCACGGGTATGATTTCTAACAGCTAATGCTTCAATTAGAATGCTTCAGTGACATTGCTGTGTGTATTAAAAATGGAACTGAGATGAAATGTCTGCCAGTGAGAGACCAAGAGAGCCTTTCACATGTAAAGTAAATTGTAACTTGAAAATGAGCATTATGAATTATTTCCAATTACACGTCAAGATTATTTTAACTTACAGATACAGATACAGGCTATCAGAAAGATGTACAGAACAGTTGGAATCAAAAAAGTTACTGATAGCAAACTTCAAAATCTACTCCTTAAAGTCTACATTTAATTATTTCTGGATTCTGCAAAACTCTAAAGGTTAAGGATGTTTTAAGCATTATAGTTCCTGAAGCATTAATTTCTGGCTATTTCCAGAAGTACATTGCTTTAACTGATGAACAAGGCAGTGCTTCAGACTTGGAATTGTAATTCTTATACTGAGTCTGTATCATGAGACAATAGTTAACACTACATGTATCTGTAAAATACACATTTATTATTGATATTGCAAAAGTATGAGACTATGCTTGTTCTGTTTCCCACGAGAAATGAGGAACACCCAAAAGACATTTCCATAACCTACTGTCTAACAAGATGTCACCCCAAATAATGAGCAGATGATGTGTTGCTCTGTCTCTCTTTGTAATTGAAATCTCAGTATTTTTCTAGTAGTGGGAGGCGTGTGGTTCCAATTCCTGTTGCAGGGATTCATATTCCCTTGGTTCTCTCTGGAGATGATGTGCTGGCCACCAGGATACTGTCCCAGCGTACACAGTGTCAGGAACAGTTGTTTCTGTCCTTTTGGTTTTGTGAGAAATCCTACAAATTTGTGGTAGGACTTAGGGGAAGTTGGTTCACAAATAATGTTTGGCTGGATGCCTGAGAAATTCATTTCATGATCCGGTGATTATTATAAAATATGAGTGTAGGTATCCATTAGTGAAAAGAATGGCTGCAAAGTCTTAGTATTTACAGGGGAGAGCCCATTCAGTTGAAAAACCTATAGCCTGTTATTTAGTTCACTTTCTTAGAAAGCCACTGCAAATTCTGTTTTAATCTCCGGCCTTGAGCTTGAATTCCCTGTCTCCCTATTGAGATCATAATTAATTTACATTTTGAAAAACTGAAAATTAGGATTAATGTGGAAGCAATTTCTTGGAGCTATTAATACACTGCTGATTTTGCAGGGTGAACTGTTTTTAAAGTAGTGTTCTCATTAACATTCACTTGCTGTTTGTGGTTGATGAAGATAAGATCTGTAGGAAGAAGAGAAAAAACTCTGTATACCATATAAAAAAACCCCGATTTTTTTATTTACAAATAAAAGCTTCTGTAAGTTGGGGTGGCAAAATACTAGTGAAAGTAAGGGCTAGTCCAGATGACTTAAGACTTGGAAAAGAATTCTTGAATGGAGTTCAAGTATAATTTCAGTGTCACTTTGTGAGATTTACACTATCTTTTAATTTACCTTGGTCTTGTGAATGTTGATACTTTCCTAATGACGCACAGCATTTTCAATCAGTGGTTTTATTTCCTTAGTTGTTTTCAATGTGAAGCTTTTTGTTTGGATTCCTAGAAAAGGGCTTGAATTCTCTTCAGTCTCTAGGAACTAGAGAAATTATCTTTTGTCCATGCTGTCTCTCTTCCCCTCTGTGGATAATGTGGTTTTCCATTCAGGTATTACACCATTTTTTAAGCTGTGCGTTTACTGAATTCTGGCTTTTCAGAAGTGCTAAGACTGTTCTTGAATTCAGGGTGAATTCAAGCAAGACTTCTGGAAAACAAGTTCATAACATGAAAATATTATTTCTTGGCYTTTTCTTCCCAATCCAATGTTCTTTTTCATAGCAAATAGGACAACCAAGAAGAGATATATGAAAAAGTTTCAAATTTTAAGCCCTTCAATTAACYGTTTTGTTTAATTTTGGATATTTTCTCTTACCTGGGGTGTTCAGGATGAGATGGAGAGAGAATGTTTCTGTTGCAAAAATGTTTCCTTTTTCCCAGGAACTGGGGTGACACTGACTGTGGAAACAGTGGAATGTTTTGGAGAAAAAGCTGAAAAGCTTTGCTCTGTGCCTCTCTCAAAGTTCACCTATAAAGTTCCTATAAAAGTCTTTTCAGAGCATTTTAGTTCAAGCTGCTCATCTAAAACTTGGTATTTTTGAATGAGCTTGAGTCCTCCTGATTCCAACAGTGCTCCCTGTTGCTGTACATAGAAAACCAGACTTGTTTTGGTCTGTTAGTAATTTGGTTTAAATGTTGCTGTCTATATTCATTAGCAACTCTTCAGGGTTTTTAGAGGTGCGTGAAAAACAATCCGCTCGTTCATCTCTCATTCCAGGAATACCTTATTTGTTCTGGTTGGATATGCACTAGGCTCCTTCTGGCTGAAAACGGATGAAAATCTCCAAAATAAGAGCTTACAGTCTGTGCATGTTTGCTGCTAATGTCCTTGATGTTGGCTCTCAGACTTGAGATGGTAGTAGCTACCCATATTTGCTTTGATTGCACCTATTCCCTGTTGATTAAATGAGGGGGGGGTGTTATTTCCACATAACATTCCTTCCTTATACAATTCTAATTTGCCAAAAAAAGTTCATTGCACTGCACTGATGTTGTTTTGTGTTTTTTCCTTCAAGTTAATCTCTGCAGACTTTTTTCCTAATTTGATAGTTTTTCTCTAAAAGGAATATGTTCCTCTGGTATTTTGGGATAAAGTAGTGGTGTTGATGAGGAAAAGAAACAACAATCTTTTAGTTGTAGTGATAGTGGCCTTTTTTTTTTCCTTTGAGTGGATTTCCTTAGATGGGAACAGCTGGAAAATTGATTTCTTATTGATTTCGTGATATTTTTTTTTTTTTCCCCAGCACTGCAAATGACCTTTTTGTTAAAGGCCATTTTTACCTTCTTTCTTCCTGTTTCTCTGTCTTGTTCTTTGAAACACTATTCATTTTCCCTAAAGAGGGTCTAAACACTAGTCTGTCATTGTCACTGCTAGCAGATTACAATTTAAAACCACCATTTCCTATCCTCCACCAGCAAGGGTATGTTTAGAGTGCTGTTATAATTAAAAAGCACTGATGAACAAGGCTTAGCATGATTTATAATGTTTTGGGTAGTGCAGAGATTGTGGCAAAGATTGCTTTTATCATTTTTTAACCCCGATAGTAACTTAATATATTCGAAGGGTATGTATTTACACATTGCCTTTGATTCTGTTCATGAAAAATGTCTGTACTTTACACGGAGCARTTACAGTTACCAGTGCTGCTCTTTGGATTTATATCACCTGTGGGCACTATTGTTCAGACCACTGCAGGCAGAAGCTCTCTAAGTAGAAATGCTTAGAGGTTGGCTTAATAAAGGAGTTTATTAATAAGCTTTGAGATATTACAGAGTAATTTCATATTCTTTTCAGATCTTCAGACAATCTGTCTTGTAACTCCAGCTGTTCTGTTACTTTGGGGTAAGATTCTTAAGCCTGAAGTCAAGACAGTTGCTCTTGATACCTTCCTGGTTGATATTTCAAAAGCTGGGTGATAAATACCTGTAGTTTAAGAGGACTTGAGCATTTTCAGCTCTTTTTCCCTGCACTTCTGTTGTAAGCACAAGCTGTTCAGCACACTTACTGCCTTTTGTTCAGATTAAATCTGATAATAGTTTTCTAGGTTATCCTGTAAAGTAGAATAATGGATAACAAAGAAAACAGTTCTCTTCATGGAATGAAGACATGATCTGGTGTGGGCTTTTGAGTTTTGAAGTGGGAGATGAGCTATGGGTTCGCCWGTAAACTTTCTGATATCTTGAGTACATTTAGGAAGAGCTATTTATAGACACATCTAGTATGAATAGAGAGGAAAGTCCATTGTATTACATTTAGTAGGTAGTAGGAATACAGACAGTAATCTCCATGTGAAGAAGAATAATAGCTTTAAATGTAAGAATGAATGCTTTTAAACGTAGCTGAAATATGCCAAAAATCAGCAGGAAAAATGTAATGAGAAGATTCTTATGAGGGTGCAATTCTTTTGTGTTATATTGAAGGAAATCTGTATAGCAGTGCTTGGGCTTAGTAGAATGTACTTAGTACAATGGTGTACTTTAGTACAGGATTTCTGTGCATATAGGTTCAGGCGTGTCCATTTCTGTTATATATGTGTAAAAATGATAGTTATTTTCGTTTAACTTAGCATGGTATTTTATAGTACTGAAACATGCCAGATGGCCAAGGATATTTCACCTAAATACTGAATAAAGTTAAAGAAAACATTTACTGAAGCCACAAGATGTCTGACTCAGAAAGAAAATACTTAAGTAGTGTGGATTTAATTTAAAATGTAAAAAAATCTGCCTTGTTTGACCTTATTTGTAACCTCCTGAMAGTTTTCAAATAGTCTGTGACTAAGAGCAAATACTGTCAGACCTAGTTCAGGGAAGGCTCCAAAACATACTTCAGTTGCTCCTGCCTAATTGCTACTTCAAAGGAACTGTGCACAGTAAACACATTTTGGAATTTGAATCTCTTATTTCTTAACGGAACAAACTATTGAGAGCAAACCTATTCTATTTTTGGAGCATGTGGCACATCTTTATCTTGGCTTTAGTGTAAACTTTGAGGTTTATAACTGTAAATATTAGGGAAGAAAATCTTCGCTGTGGGAGTGGTGAGACACTGGAACAGAGAAGCTGTGGATGCCCCATCCCTGGGAGTGTTCAAGGCCAGGCTGGATGGGGCTCTGAGCAACCTGGTCTAGTGGAAGGTGTCCCTGCCCTGACAGGGGGTTGGAATAAGGTCCCTTCCAACCCAAACCATTGTGATTCTATGAAATACAGCATTAAAAGGTAATTGATCTATTTAAGTAGATTATAGTAATTTCAGAAGCACAGGTTGATGATTTTAATTCTAAGTGACAGGAGTCCCACATAGAAACTACAAACCAGATGCCTTTCCATTCAAGGCTTCTAAGAGCCACCTTCAACAGTATTATAATGCAGGGCTTAATTTCAGGAGTTATCACCTTATAACACACGAAGTGGTGAACAGTAATGAACCCTGGGCAGAAATTCTCTGGAAGAGAAGTGCTATTTAATACTAGAAGCAGTTCAGTCTGATACAGAATGGACCTCCCCCAAATTTTCCATTTGTTCTGCTGGATATCTTAAGAAGGATCTTCTCATTTCAAATCTATTTTGTTCCTGTGTTTTCAAGAAGTCATAGGTACACCATAACTTCAAAGTAGTCTCTTATCCCCTTTTCTTCATGATSAATTTTTTTTTTAGTAAAATATTTAACATAAATGTGAGTAACCGGACAGATTGCTTAAGAGTTCTCTAATGATTCCTTAGTGGTAAACCTTTCCTAACATGTTCAAAGGTTAATTTCAGTCCTCTGCTTTCATTTGTTGCCTCTGCTGGATGTGCATGGTTTCAAGTTTGGAAGCCCCTCTTAGGGATGGCTGGTTCATGGTTGGGAGAGTCTATGAGAGGAGAGCAAATGTCGTGTAAATGTTCTGGAACAGAGCAAATAAATTGSCTGAGGCAGCTTCTGCTGATAGTCAAGGTCCGTATTGTTAACAGATGTCTGTGTATTGCATCAATAAGTAATAAAATGCTTGTTTGGAGTAAGTGCCAGGAGGCAGTGGGTTTGGGGGTTGGTCAGTGGCTTATCAAGAAAAATCCGTATCTGATGGGCAAGAAAATCCTAAGGCTCTGTTTTAATTTTTAGTTTCAGGGCAGTGAATTACTGAAAGAGAAAATGCATTYCCTTTTCAAGTGTGACTGTTTATCCATGGATCTCCACACATCCGGCAATTGAAAGAATCCTAGTTTCTTCTTCCAAACCAATGAATAAGTTCACTCAATTGTGCTGGCAAATATTCACAGACACCCTTCCCCTAATCACTGCTGGGAAAAAATCATGTGCACTGATCTTGCAGTGGTGAAGCTGTACTGATAGGCAGATTGCCTGTTTTCCACAGAAGCAATTTCAAATGACTGGAAAACTTGCTAAAAATTCACAGGAAATTCAGCTTCCTGTCAGTTGTTTTGTGGATGTCACTGGCTTCTGCTGTAGAAAGCTGTCAGATTCTCATCATTGGAGATGTTTTCTGCTAGAGCTGGACAATCCATCATTTGTCATCCCTATCTAATTGATGCTGCTTGTTGGTTTTGTTTTCTGTCGTTGCTGAAAGATCCTTACAGGTTCCTCTTCCTGAAAATGTCGGTTCTTTCCTGATACTTTATCCTTAAGTTGCCAGAGTTTGATACACAGTTATTCAGAAAATCCTATTTTTATTTTTTATATATATGTGTATGTGTGTGTATGTATATATATACACACATATCTATGCATATATATATGTATATACTTTTCCTGTGTTAATCTCAGTTAGGTATATTATTGGATAAAACAGTAAATTGATGACAGTTCTCTGGATTTCTCTAGCTCATCCTTCTCTGGGAAAACACAGCCATCACTGTCTCTTCTGTATGACTTGTAGCTGGGGTTAGTGGTTTGTTCAAATTGATGTTTAAATGCAGTGCTGTTTTGGGAAGAGTGTTACAGTATATATTTAAATAGTCTGCATAATGTGGACAGAAGTAAGAAATCCTTACTTCCAGTTTCTTAATCGATGCTAAATTCCCTCAATTTAGAGTATACACATGGCATTCAAAGGAGTAAAATTATTCTTCCTAATAGTCTTATCTCTAGGGAGGTTTTTTCCTATCCAAAGTCTACACAGAATATTGAATTTATTGTCCAGAAATAAGTCAGCTACCTAAGTCAGTTGCACAATATTTATTCAGGTGTTTTGACTCCTGGGATGCTTCCCAGATCTTCTTGAAGATTGGTAGCTTGCTCAAACTCAAGAACATGGAAACATGAAATGTTTGTACTGTCTCTGCACAAGCCAGTGTTGACTAAAAAATTTTTTTTTAACCACATTGCCAATAGTTCAAAATACCTTTAAAGAAATTATGGCCTAAGATTTGTAGGTAGAAGTAGTCTCTATTAATATTATGATCTTGCCCCTTCATGTTGTACATGTGTCTTACRTGTATTTCAGGACAGCATTGTCTTTCACATGTAGAACCAGGTTACTGCTTTGTTTCTGGAGTGTGCTTGCAGTTAATATTACATTTCTATTATATCATTTCAGGAGTATGATGATGGCTATGGAGCTGCTTATGATGAACAAAGCTATGATTCCTATGATAACAGCTATAGCACTCAAGCACAAAGGTAAGCCTCCAATCAACTGTAACTACATTTGAAAAATTCTATGGTTGGCCAGTTAGTTTTACTAAGAGTGTTTCAATTTCATCTTAAACAGCAAAAATTTTATGAGAGGCTTTTTAGAAATAACCCCCATGTTATTTGTCTTTAGTATCAAATAAGTATAAAAGTTAAATTCCTGAGTGGCTGAAAAGAAACAGAACTGAGTACCTGTAATGGTTTTAGTTATGTCAAATCATAAATCAAAGTTTTCAAAAGTTCAGGAAATTCAGTTAGTGTCAGTGATGAGCACAGTCTTGATCCACTGGGGACGGGGCCCATGAAACAAACAACTTGTTGGGTTATAGATGTTAAAATTTGCATTGGCATACCTAGATCCCTCCCCAGGGAGGGAGATTTACTATGCAGCTTTATATGAGACAGTACAGAACTGTTCACAGCAAAGTTGAGAACAAAGCTGTTTGTACCTGGCATCTGCTTTGCTGTAGCATTGTCACACCCAAATTCAGTTCTGTTGTGTAGATGAATATTTTTGTGCTCAATGACTTAGTCAATGTGAAAAATAGAGTGGAAAGTTCAAGTGTCATTATTGTTGAGAACTAAAATAATGAAATTACCTCTGTGTCTGATATTTGGCTCCCACAGAGTCTAAGCTACTGAAAATTGATAAAAATAATGACTTAAGAAATCAGCAGTGTAGGACCTTCGAAATATGAGACTCTGTAGTGTGTTACATTTCGAGAGCAGTTGCTGGTAATGGATTTCTTTTTTTCCCCCAAAATACAATTGCCAAAGTAATCCTCAACTTCTATGTTGGTAATTCTGTTCTGGCTTTCTGCTTGTAGTGTTGGTAAATGGGTTTATTGCACGCAAACATTTGGACTTCATTACAAAGTCATTTTCCTGAGCCAAAATTAAACATTACTTGGATTTGATTTTTTTTCTCCACATTAAGAAGGTTTTCACTGAGATTTTCTTCCTTTGAACTAAAATTAGGAAAAAAGCAAGTCTCCCAAAGAATGAAATTGTTCTTGTAAAGGATTGATACATAAGAATATGTATAATATTCTTAGATATATGTGCACATGCTTAGCCATCTAGAAGGAGATACTTCATAAAATGATTGCTCTACTTTGTATTTTACCTGTAGTTTCATAATACATATATTGTTAGATTTTAATGAATTCGTTATCTTCTGAATGATTACTTGACTTTTTTCCCCTAATTTTATTAGATGCTCTGTGGTCAAAGAAAACAAGAAATTATTCACTTGCATGTTTCTCTCGGGATATCAACACTAATTTTCTGGCATGTTTTCTGGCTTGGCAAAAAGATCTTTAGTATAGTATTGGCAGGCAAAAAGTAATAACTATAAACAGCCAYCTGAGCTACCTAGACCAGCATTCCTATCTTTAATCTGAATATCAAGTAGTAGCCCATATTGCAAAATGTCATTGTGTACCTGCTATAGGATACTTATCATATTTAGGTGCATTCACATGCCCTTACTATGAAGGAACTAAAGGGAAAGTGCATTGTTTTCATAGTTCAGCCTTATTACATTCTTGATRTTTTACCCTCACAAAACATGGAAAGAAGCTGCATTTGCCTGTGGAGGGCATTTGTGTGTTTGAAATGCATCATTTAGTGGCCAGCATGTGGCAATAAGTTACTCTCTTTCCTTTTCTAAGTTAAAAATAGTAATCTTGAAGTAATAGTATTTCTAGCATGTCTTCTGATACTGATTTCTCTAGAAATATTGCAGTATTAATGATATTGTGTATTAAAGAGGAAACTTCAGAAATAGCTAGTAAACTAAAACTGAGTTGGCTCATTAAAGTACTTGCAGTAGTTTTTAGTATATAACCAAGTTTGAGTGCAGGAACAGGGCTTAATGCTCACAGGTGTATGTTGTGTAATATGATGGAAAGTTAAAATATTCATGTCTGTTTTCTGTTTTAAAGGTTTTGCTTATTTAATGATTCCTCTGTTAAAGATGGAAACTTGCAATAGAATTTTAAATATCTCTAGGGATTTTGGAGATCTATAAGATGTTCCACATCTTTTGCTATAGGTGCCCAGGAGTTCATTCTCCAAATTCAACTGTTCAGTACAACAGTGTGACTCTCCTTTATTGCTTTTAATTTGGATGTTTCAAATGTATTTCCCAGAAATGGCGAAATCTGAGATGGATTAGGATGGGTGATGTTTAAACATAAATAATAGGATACTGTGTATTTCTGTGTGCATTGTAGTTGAGACTTGGTTTGTTCTGCAAATAAATTATTCCTTTCTATGTACTAACTGCTCTGATACCAAATTGTGAGTGGTTCAAAATTTAATTGTATTTTATTTGACATTGTGTGAGACTGTATCCTTCCTTGTGCCTGGCAATATAAAGTTTGAATTAAAACCTGCYATGGCACTAACGGAGAGAGAAACATGAGAGCTTTTTGAGTTCTCATCTATCCTAATGCCCTGTAATCCTATAAAAAAAAGTTGTTTTCCTTTAGAATATTTTATTATCCACAATTGTTTGTTCATGCAACAAAGCCCCAAATACTGCTTCAGGATGTCCTTTAACAGAATTATTTTTTATTGTCAAAAAGACTTAAAATATCCCTTGAAGCTGTACTGTGTTTTACTGGATATCTTAATTGATTTTTAGAAGATTAAATTATATGTATTGTTTTTTTGCAGAGGGATTGTTAGATGATATTTTTCAGTATAAACTGGGATKCTTAATCAACTGGACTGCTTAGTCTTGTTACAAAAAACCAAAACAATTGGAAATTAACAACATATTTCACAATTTTTGAAAATCAAAGGGTAGCAAACACTTCATAGAATCATAGAATGGTTTGGGTTGGAAAGGACCTTAAAGATCATTCTGTTCCAACCYCCCTGCCATGGGCAGGGACATCTTCCATCAGATCAGTTTGCTGAGAGCCCCATCCAACCTGGTCTTGAACACTTCCAGGGATGGGGAATCCACAGCTTCTCTGGGCAACCTGTGCCAGGGCCTCACCCCCCTCACAGTAAAGAATTACTTTCTAATATCTAATCTAAATCATCTTTTTTAGTTTGAAAGACCTCCCCTCTTCTCCTATTGCTACATGCCCCTGATATGCAATCAGGCTTTAGGGTCATCTGATATGCAGTCCATGGCACATTAAGCAGTCAGGAATTCCTTCACAAAATTTCTTCTATATACATATGTATTAATTTCAAATGCGCAGCTGTGTGCCAAAAACATTTTCAGGATCTTATGGTAAAATATGAATTGCAGTTGTGAAAGCCAAGCTTGTGACTCCTGGTCAAACACATGTAGGCTTGCACCAGCATGTATGTATCCTTACAGAACGTGGCTTACTTTTTAAGGASTTCCCAAGCTTGTCTAGAATTGTAATTATTTACTTGGATTTATTGCAGAAAGCAGTGGGTGTTTTAATAGCCTGGTGTTAATGCTAGACGAATTTTATTATGAAAATTCACCTAATAGTATTGTGGAGGAATTGTGAGCATTTAGTTGGGTCTTCTTTTAAATTGTAGTTTAAATGTTTTCAGCTTGAGAAAAATGCAGTTATTTTAAACCTCCAAAATAGGTTTCAAATGGAGCTAAAGCGCTTTTGTCCCTTAGTGACTCCATACATGATCTGCACAAGTGTTTGCGAAGACAATAATATGGCAAAGGGAAATGGATGCTAATAAATCAATTGTCACTGTCAGCTCACTGTTTAATGTTCTCCAGAATACATAAGATTTACCACTGAGGAATTGCAGAATAATGGTGGTGTATGGAAACAAAGTCCACCAGGGAGATGTACTACATCATTCGGATTTAGCACTGCCATCTGCTTAATGGCATTGAGATGACTACGGAGGTACTTATGATCAACCATTCATAGCAGTGACAGATGCTGCAGAGAGTTAACATGCCAGGGAATGAGGTTTGGTGCTGAAATTCAGATTCTGTGGCAAGGTGGCTGAGAAAGGGGGTTGAGTTTGTTACCTCTCCAGCTGCATTAGAGGTTTACTGTGTGCTTTTAAGTTTACTATCGAGAGAGAGCGGCTAACACAGTTACTGTAGTGCAAAAAAAACCTGGAGAAACCCCATCTGTCTGCTTCATGCACTCAGAAATTTCAAAGAACTTCCTTAGGCTTGTCTGCTAGCATTTAAAATGGGATGCTTCTCCTAGGAAAAAAAAAGCTTTTGTCTAGCTTTATTTTTTTAACCTAAAACAGAGATCAGCAGTCTCACCTATAAGAGGAACACTTTGTAGAACTCTGTGCCAGTGTCTGTTGAGGGGCAAGAATGAGTCATTCATGTAGTAATGCCGTTTTGTGTTAAATTATAATTTATAATTTTCAAAGTATTTTAAATTTTCAGTCAAGGTGATCTCGCCTTCACTCTGTTGCAGAATTTAATCTGAATACAGACATAAAAGTGGAAAAATTAGGTCTTGGGGAAATTGCTGGCTTTGCTTACAGCTTTCTGCATTGTTTTCTGGTTTCCACATTTAACTGATAGTGCTACAGATTTCTCTTGGCAACAACCATTGTGCCATTGGCTTAAATAGTGTTTCTCAGTTGCTCTTTGTGCATATCTAACAATTTCTATCATTTCAAACCACATGAAAATGTGATAAATTCAAATCAATGCAAGTTGCCTGTGAGCCTTGGAGCCATCCAGTTAACCTAATCTGAGCTGAGGGAATTGAGAAGTTCTCTTTAGTATACTTAGGTTTATTTGGTGCCACTAAATATTGTTGATGTGTTGGCAAGTAAGAAGTACGTGATGCAACTTTGTTAGATCATTTGCTTAAATGCAGAAAAAGATAACTGCTCCTGTGGTAAGTCCTGGACGTGTTAAAAATGGTGGTGTTTTGAATCATACAATTAAGGTTGGAAAAGACCTCTGAGATCAAGTGCAGTTGTTAACCCAGCACCACCATGTTCATCACCAAACCATGTCCCCAGGTGCCACATCCACACGTTTTTTGAAGGCTTTCAGGGTGGTGTTTCCTGGGCAGCCTGTTCCGGTGCCTGACCACACTTTCAGTGAAGAAATGTTTCCCAATATCCGGTTTTTCTCACATGGGAGGAGACATTTCCACAGCCTCCTTTCAGGTAGCTGTAGGGAGTGATAAGGTCCCCCCATGAGCCTCTTTTTCTCCAGGCTGAACAGCCTCAGGTCTCTCAGAGGTGAGACCATATTCTTCAGCATTTGTTTCAAAAGTGACTGATTCAAGACAGAAAATGTCTTCCTAATAGGGAAGACTCTGTACAAAAACCCCTGTGGTGTGAAAGGTTTCAGGAATTTTGTGTTTGGTAGCTTGTGGCAGTTACCTAGGAACTAAGTAACTGGATGTTGGGTTGAAAAGGACTTAAAAAAACACCTTGAAGTCTGGCAGTGGCCATTGTTCAGCTGATGCCTGAAGAATACAACTAAATTGGTTTGCTAAAATCCTTCAAACCTCTAAATACCGGATTTTATGCTATTCCAGAGGCACTTTAGTTACAAGAGAAGCTGATTCCTGGTATGTAGCTCTTGGAAATACCTTCCTTATTTTCCACTAGGAGCTCAAATTTTCAGGTGTTTTTTGAAACTGTGCTTAGTAGTCACACAAAATATGATGACATTCCTGTTTAATAGGAGGATTTTCATGAAGAGCTGAGCATATGGATTTGAAATTGGCTTATGGAGATGTTGCTATTGGTATTTGAAAGTTAATTGCTAACAGTTTGTTTGTGATGCTCAGTGTTTTAAATTTACATTGTTGAGTTTGTCAGCAATCATGCATTTCCAGGATGTATAAATATGCATTATATGCAAACGAGTGTCTGTTACTGTAGTTTCCCAAGATGTAATTCTCTCCATTTTAATGCTTGTAGCTGTTTGTATTTCATGCTTTGACTTATAAATCAAATCAATCTGCAGGAGTTTGATTTCTGGTGATAGCGCAAAGGGTTGGCATTTTGTGTTGCTGTTGCTTATGAACACCTGGTATGTACCAGAGTGTACTGGAGGTTATAATACTGCAGAATAAAGCCTTAAAGCATTAGCATAAATAAGCTAATGTAGCTTTTAATTGAAAATCCTGCCATGTGGTTT
The DNA here is from genome assembly GCA_018881555.1 of Amblyornis subalaris. NCBI lineage: Eukaryota > Metazoa > Chordata > Aves > Passeriformes > Ptilonorhynchidae > Amblyornis > Amblyornis subalaris. The sequence continues at coordinate 769,116 of JACAXG010000017.1, read as the reverse complement.
CCTGCTTAATTTTTGCACTCATATTATTGGAAGAGATTATTTACTGCAGTTTTTCAGATCTAATTTTTCAGGTTTAGATAGATTTTTTTTTTTTTATTACACATTAAAATGTGGCCAGGTAAACTATTCAGAAGTGCCTCAGTAGCATAGATAGTTTTAACTGTCAATCTAGTGTATTTTAAATTTTTTAATTGGCTTACAGAAATCTAGTCTGTAATGTCAGTAAAAAGGAATAAGACTAAAGCGATTCAACCGTAGTGATGGAAAAAACTTAACACAGGCATATCTCATGGTGCACTCATAAAACTGGAAAAGGTTTTTAGAATCCTCATCATGTTGATAGTAGTAGATGGCTTTACTGTTTAATAAATGTTAGGATTACTTTTCATCTGTACTAATTATACTCAGTAAAATCCGTTTGGTTCTCTTCATGATTTTGCTCTTAAATTTAACTGTGCCTGTGCCTCCGTGTTCAGGAAACAAGTACAAATGGATTTGAAAATAAATTTAGTTAACTGTTAGAGAAAAATAATATGGAGGTGTTATAGTTACTAGTACAAAAAGTAGTAACATCAAATTATAAGTATTGAGGAATCAAAATAATTTCATAAAATGATATTAATTTTGTATGATTGATTTAATTTTACTTTGGTGGTTCTACAGCATCTTAAGTTGGGTGATTGAATTCCACAATACAGTTGAAGAGGATTAGTATTTGGTAGGATTTGGGATTTTTTTCCTTGACTGATTACACAAGTGAAAATATGAGGAAAGGGAAGGTCAAAGTGGATCTTCYGAGTCCAAAATAGGAAAAAAAAAATCCTTAACAGGGAATACTTTTTAAATATTAAATGCTATATTGTAGCTGTTAGTGCTAAGTTGTGGAATTAGTCATAGTTTAAAAAATCTTAATTATATGAAGTCTTCWAATTAATTACACTTTGTTTTAAAAATAAGCTTGGAGGATGGAGGTAAGAAAGAGGAGGGGAGAGTATCCAGTTGCCAGGGCATCATCAGGATGCTGCAGAAATGCTGCTGCATATTTGGGCTTTGGAGACAGAACATGGATAATCAGGCTTCCAAATCTCATAAATTTATTCATTTAGAAAGAAYTTCTCAGATGTCTCACGTAATAGTAATAATGTCTCATGTTAACTTTCTACCAATTTCAGAGATATCAAGATAAGGAAGAAAGACCACATAGTCTCTCCAGACTAGAGAAAGGACATCATAAATTTATATTTGCGGTAGACAGGGAATTTATTTTTATATCTATATCTATATATCTATATATATGTGGAAGGCTTATTTTCCCAGGTGTGGAGTGAAGAGGGAACTTCACTGGAAACTCACTCTTGGAAGGCATTGTCTATCAGTTGAATGAGAAATCAGGCTGCATCAGCTTAGAACGTATTTTCGTCACAGAACATGTTTTTGTAGATGAAGATTTGACACTGTTTTGCTGGTTGACAGTCAACACACTTTGTCAGCTTACTAGCAGTAATTGAAACTTGCAGTTTTCTCTCTGCCTACCCTGTTGTATTCATTTTGCTTTCAAGGGAAGAAGAATCTTGCTTCTTCCTCTCGGTAAGGAAATACCTATTTAATTGGGCAACTTCAGAAATGGGAGATGGTTGCAGGAAAACATTATAATGGTCTTAATTGCTTCTCCTTGTATTTATTTCATTAAAAATATTGAGAGCTGTAAATTGTACTTTTAAGCACCATTTTGATACAATTCAGATGATAATGAAAAATATTGTATTAGTAACCATGTTTATTTTGGTGTAATTGTGTCATGAGAGCTGTACGTAAAGCACCTGAGACATTCATGTGGATAGAAGTGGTGGAGCTCACTTGAGGCCAGGAAACAAATCTTTGCACTTGGATTGAGTTGTCCTTAAGAGGAAGAGTCCTGCCTTGCTGTASTTGAAGAAGCAAGATTTGGACCCTGCTGGTGCAAGGGACGTTAGGGAAGCTCTGGAAAGATCTTGAACATGGTAGTGCATTGCTGTTAAGATCTGTCAGATGCTTATGAAGCCCTGAAAAAAGAAAAATTCTAATCTTACACCCAATATATTTCTTGATGGCACTTTTATTATTTTTGAGTTATATAAAACTAGGATGGAATGATACCTTTTCTCTCAAATGCTCTTCAGTTTTAACTGGTTAGGTCCCAAATTTATAGAAAACTGTTGAAAGTTGTAGTGTTCTTCAGCAAATGAAAAGGATAAGAGGGTATGATGTGTATGTTCTGGAGCAGTATTTCTAATGATGGAATGGTGACAAACCATCTGTGCAGTTTTTGAGGACAGTGTGTTAGAGGCAGTGTTGCCTTGTACTCCAGTCTGTGATAAATAATGTCATCTCAGATGTCTAACAGCATCATGTGCAGGACTTGAGGGATAACCAAGAATTAGATGGAATAATACCCTCAGCGCTTTCCAGTATTGCAATGAATAGTCTAAAGATCTTTGATCTCTCAGATCTTCACGGCTGCTTCCACTGTCCAGAGTAATCTTGTCTGTTTGAGAGAAAGGGAAGAAGACTCATCTTTTTCTGATGTTAATGTTGGTTTGTGTCTTCATTCTCCATTTAGCAGTTGGAATATGTCTGGTACACACCTGGATAGTTTAAGACTTCCAGTTTAGTTTCCTGGAACAGCAATTCACAAGCTACTTTGCAAACCAGGCAGATGTGGTGTGGAGTGGCTGGGGCTTGGTTCTAATCCACCAGCCAAACCAAAATGCTGAATTTACGCAACCTGAGTTGTTAGTTTTTCTGCTGGTGCTTTCTTACTCGATGGAGTGAATTTTTGACATTAATATGTTCAGCATTTCTCGTGTTTGGGGTTGTATTGTTGCTGTATTTTTCAAGGTAAAGCTGTAGCTCCTGCTGCTGCTATTCCTGAGAAGCTTCATTTGTACCATGTGCTTCAGTCACCTCTTGTACATGCCATTTTCCTTTCCTCTTTAGAGAGATGTGACATGAGAATGGAGTGGGTGTGGGGAAAAGACTACTTGAGTTGAGATGGCAATAACTGGACATTTCAGATGGTAAAACTGCTTTAGGCAACTGTATAGAGTTCTGCTAGAAATACCTAGATAGACATAGTTCTGTGCCTGTTAGCACCAGAATGCAGATGACTCTGAGGACATGTCACTATTCAGAAGTGAAATTTCCTAGAATTTCTGCCATAAAAAGTAATTTCTAAATAGTGATAGCTAAGGGAATCCTTGAGAGGGTATTCTGGTCACCTTTTAGAATTATAGGTAACAGATCTCTTTGTATTATCCATTTGAGAGTACAATAGGCTATAATTCTAGGAAGATTGCATCATTTTTCTGTCTCTTATAATGCTTTCACACAGAGGTCTCAGTTGTTTTCTGAGACCATTATCTGTTTTACAGACATAAACTGAGATGAAGGGATGAAAGTATGTACCAAAGAAATGTCTACTAAGCAGCAGCAGAACTGGGCATTAAATAAAAATCTGTAAGATGCAAGAAAATATGTGGATCTCGTCTTGATATCCTGGATTTCTGCTGTCCTGCTGTAAGCTGAGTTCCAGAATATGGTGTTCTAGTGATTCACAGAAGTGCTGAGAACAGATACTCAATGTTCAAGACAATTATGGAGTTATGAGAAGCTTCACTGCAGTGATTGTTTTCTTGGACACTCTTTCTGTTTACTGTTGACAGATGTTCTTTGTTGTCAGAAGCTCCTGAGTGTGAAGATCTGACAGGAGTGATGGAAAGAGGCTTATCCTTGTGGAAGAGTTCTCTTCAGATGTGATCTTATCAGTCAGGGTCTATCATATAGGAACTCTTGCTAGAGAGATTCTCATTTGTTCTTTCTGCTTTGCTGTTCTGTGCAACTCTGTGTAGAAGGACAAAGGTGGTGCTTGTGGAGCTGCTCTTGGCACAAAAGGAAACCTTGGTGTTTATGAGGGTTTTATTGTCACTTTGTGAAACTGTCCTGGCTCCTATCAAAAGGGATCAGTCTCAAAATTACTTGTGATACCAATATGCAAAAGAAAAAGCAGAAATTTGGGGCAGTTTTTCCCTAATAAGCATTACAGGAAGCTGAACTGGTTGCAAAGGCTGTTTTTGTTTTTAATCACTGAAGCTGAAGAAAGTTTCAGATCACTCAGTGCTTAAACCAGGCTTGTCAGTGCTTAAGTCTGGGATTTTCCAGTAAACTAGGAGCATTCAGTCAGAGACCTTTTAATCTCCCCTTAGCAGCCAGGCTCCCTGACACACTGCTTCTGCTTCAAACACACACATGGCATAAGGACCATTCTAAAAGATGCCTATATCAAATAAAAAGAGCTATGGCAATCACATGAATTAATTACAATATATTTTTACTACCTTTATGCATTTTTGGAAGTACACTTGCACTGTATGGTTGAGCTGCCTGTTTAGGATCGTCCCAAAAGTTGCCTGGTGACCTCTTCTGATATGGAATCATAAAATGATTAAGGTTGGAAAAGACCTCCCAGACAAGTCCAACCTTTGACAAAGCACTACTTTGTCAACTGAACTACAGCACTGAGTGTCACATCCAGACACTTCCTGAACACTGCCAGGGATCATGACTCCACCACCTCCCTGGGCAGTTCTTTCCAATGCCTGACTTCCTTTTCAGTGAAGAAATTCTTCCTGATGTTCAGTCTGAATCTCCTCTGGTACAGCTGGAGTCTGTGTACTCTCATCCTGTCACTTGTTGCCTGGGAGAAGAGACTGACCCACACCACAACCTCCTTTTAGGGACTTGTAGGGAGCAGTAAGATTCTCCCTGAGCCTCTTTTTCCCCAGGCTAAACACCCCCAGCTCCCTCAGCTGCTCCTCCTATGACTGACTCTCCAGACCCTTCCCAGCTCTGTTGGCCTTTTCTGGACACTCTCCAGCACCTCAATGTCTGTCTTGTAGTGAGGAACCCATGAGAGTTGTGTCGGAACTACCATTCTGTTGATATCTGTCRCAAGGGAATATTCAGTATCTCTTGGCAGAATAAGCTAATAGCTAATACAGTATAAAAGGTAAAAGTTCTTTGACTTTACCATCATGTCAAGTGCAGTTACTCCTGTTTGGTTTTTTTTCATAAACGTGTGTTCTATTATGATTCATCAAGATACTTCCAGAAACAAATCAGCTTAGCAGAAAAGCCTGAGAAATTGAGGTCATTTTCCATAGGAGCTTTGAAAGTTTGTGTTGAATACTTTCTAAATTAAAGTATTTTAAATCATTTCTCACAGARCAGTAATTCTAGAAAAATGGCAGGAAGCTTCCTAGTCCTCTAGTTTACTAAATAAAGCCTGGGAGAAGCACTTCTACTTCATCAGTGATGCTGTGTTAAAATCTGAGCTTGCTCCTTTCTCTCTAAAGCTTTCTCTTAGCACAGAAAACCAGGCGCTTCCCCTGACCTTAGTTAAACTGCTTAAGCCTCACTTCACACTTCCTCTGAACTGCAGGATTACTGCCCAGCCCTCAGCAATTAGAAACAACATACTTAAGTTTATTGTTGTTTGCTAATCCTTCCATAGCATTAAGCAGTTCTGAGTTTTTATGCTGACATGGAAAACCAAAGCATATTTTCTTTGCCAACTCTGTCTTCTCTCTTGTCAGCCCAAAGCCATTCTGCTGGAATGGGAATACGAAAGAAGTAAAGTATAAGGGAATAGAAGCAAAGGCTCTAAATGTACAGAAGATCTGAATCACATCTGATAGTCCTGTGTTAATTGCACTTGTACTATTTACTTGTTGGTTAGGAAGATGCTTCAAAACTCAGCTGGCTATAGAGTGTAATCCAATTATTTATCTAAAAAAGTAGATGTGTAGGAAGTGAGCATAAAGAAAATGGCCTCATGAAGACATTTCTCATCTGAAAACAAAAGAACTCCAAGCAGAGTCTGTGTTTAGTCTTGCTGGGTTAAAAAGGAGAGGATTCATGTCATGTTTTCTTTTTTTTTTTGTGAAAGGAGGGAGTCACATGAGGTAAAGAAGAAAATGAACTGCGTTTGTGGATTTATTCTCCTTTCTATGTGGAAAAAATGAAAGCGAGAGGAGCAACCTGAGCTACCTGACCTTGTGGAAGGTGTCCCTGTCCATGGCAGGGGGTTGGAATTAGGTGATCTTCAGGGTCCCTTCCATCCCAGGCTTTTCTCTGATTCTGTGAAAAGGGCTTTCCTTGCAGAATAAATCCATTAAAGGGAAATACAAAGTTCGAATAGTCTTCAGTCAGAATGCTGAGATGTCAGAGAATGTATATAAAAGGAGTCTAAATGTAAGGGATGATGTTAAAGCAAAAATGTATATCATATCTTCTGTCCAGAGGAAGAGTTATTTACTATTGCTACTTAAGTCCTCACAGCGGAATTGACCTCAATGATCTGAGTTATCTCAGTTAATGAGTTAAAATGTACAATTTAGAAGTTTGGTATTGCAGGCTGCTTGACCAGGTTTCCTTTTTGCAGGCATTTGGTTTGAAAAAAATACAAATCTATAACCTGTAACTTCATATACAATGCTAGATTTTTCTAAAATCTAAATTAATGATTCTAAGAAAACATCAAAAAAACCCTGTTACCTTTGGTTTCGGCTGTAAATGCCATGGGATATTCAGACTGTGTTACAAGTGAAACAAAAAATGTTTTTTAATTTTTTTTCACCCTGAACTCTTTACAGCCATCTGTATTTTCCCTTTTCTTTGGGTCTCTAAGTTTTCTCATCTGAAGCTTTGGGTTTGTTTACCACATAGCTGAATAGAGAACGTTGGCTTTGCTCTGAGAGCACGAATGAAGTAGAGCAGGGAGTACTGAATTGCAGTGGGAAACTTTACTTCCCATTATACCTTGTACTTTTCAGACAGATTATTAATTTCGGAGGGTTTGTCTGTTAATAAATGAGTTATGATACACTTTCAGGACAAGTAGAAGGTTCCTTCCTTTCTCATGTTTATTTGTTTTGCAGGTTATGTGCTGTAAAATGAGTCATTTTTTTGTTTAATAGATATATCAGATCTAAGAAATGACACCCCACAAAGTCATTCTGACAGGATTGACAGATACAGGGATGGGGCTCAGCTGCTTTAGACTTCTAAACTTGATGACAGCATTAAAATAAATAAGTGCTGTGTGGAAAGAGTGAATGTCAGTTTTCAGTTCATTGTCAGAATAAAGACTTCTGACTGCTGCAGGGAAAAAATATTTCTTATTCAAACTTTACCCTTCTTATTCTGGGATCCTCATCACATCAGAAACCACAGAGAGCAGGTTTTATAGAGATACTTTTTTGTGGGTCTTCATACTGCATTCTGGTTAAGTTTTTGTTTAGGAGGTATTATACCAGCAATTAAAAGTACTCATCCAGACTTTTTAGATCTGCATTTGCACACACCAGGCCTGGTTWTTTCATAGGATTTAAAACCGTTTAGTTAAGGGGAAAAAAAAAAGACAACCAAACTAAAACACAAACAACCTGAGCACAACAAATTCTTCTGTCAGTTTGGAAGTAGTTGTGATGTGTTGTTTGTTTTATATAAATGCTTTAACTGCTAATTCATGTTAAGGCTATAAATTGTTTATTTTCTCTCTGGTGTTTATTTTGTTAGCAATCAATCTAATGTTAGGAACATTTTGTCAATATCAGTAATTACTTGTTAGTGATCATGTATTAGTGATTTCCTTCTCACTCAGAAGGTAATGACTTGGTAGCATCAATTTGTAGAGTATTTCAAAATATTGTCAACCCTGAGTCTGGCTGGGGTTAGAAGGAAGAGGAAAGAGACCATTTAGGCACTTGCTGCTGATGTCCTGCAAACTGTGTAAAAGACTACATGTAGCTAGACTTACAYGAAGTATGAAAGCATGATGGAATAGTGTGTAATAAGGATTGTTCTTCAGTTTCCATTACGGGGTCTTAATACAAATATAAATACCATTATGAAATGGAGGACTGGTTTAGGCCATGGTATGTTATTCATACATACTTTTGAATCCTAACAAATACAGATTTCAGCTTTTAACATAGTTCTTATTGTCATTTCTTACCTGCCTGTTAAAATGATAGCATTTATATTTGTGTTCTTCTGTCTTGCTTTGAAGACACTTCAACTTGTACACTCAGAGCAGCTGTATAACCCTTCAGTCAGCAAATTGTTTGCCCTTTATTCATTCTTATCAGTGAACTTGAAGCTACAAAGGCAGATCTTGGTAATGAAAAGGAGTTTATAAGACAAATGAATTGGTTCAGTACCTACACCTCCAATTTTTTCATTAACACTTGTAAGATCTTTAACCTTCCCATAATGTAAAATGAAAAATTCCCACATGTACAATGTGGATGAGGAGCTGAGTGATGAAAAAATCCTAAATGAAATTAAATATGATTTCTAATTAATAAACCAGCAGGACCTCGGTTGTCACTGTCATACAGATACTTGCCTTTCTTAGGGCATGTCCTATATTCTGCAAGCTTTCTTTTCAGATGTAGAATGTGTAATGAACATTTCTTCTCATACCTACTTTTCTTTCTTGTTCCCTGCACGCCCCTCCTGCCCCGCAGTGGAGCAGATTACTATGACTACGGCCACGGCCTGAGTGAAGACACCTACGACTCCTACGGTGAGTGGCTTTATGAGCTGAACCACTGCAGCAGCAGACTCTTGGCAAAAGTGTAATGAAAGAATAATTTCCGTGAGGCAAGCCTCGGTCCTGCAGTGGATAACAGCTGCTCAGGGATTCCTGGGCTGTCACAGAGCTCCTCGTGTGCTTATTGAGAAAAATGCCCTCTGTGCTCTGTTAGCTAAYGCAGTCATGGGAGACTAAAACCAGAGGAGTAGGGAAAATAAAACTTAAATCATGATGCAAGCACCCTTTTCGTGTCACATTCAATGAGATGTAAGAAAAAAAATGGGGATGTAGGACCTTTTTCCAGGAACTTCTGGCTGCCAGAAGTGAATGTTTCTAGTGCAGCACAGCTGGCATTGAGACTTGGTACAAGGTAAGAATATGCTGAAGCTCCCAGTGGAATTAGGGCCTAATTGAGTGTATTTTAGCCTTGTATGGTCTTTTTGTATGAGTTCATTTTCATGCATCAGTCTTGGGAAATCAAGCAGGGAGTCATTATGTAAAGGTTAGGGAAGTACTTTAGGTAGCTAATAGACATGAGGGCACTGGGTTACTCTGTATAGAGACAAAACAATGCGTAATGAAGCAAGAAACATATGCCAGTGGTAAAGATCACTTCTTTTCTAATATAGAAGTGTGGTAGTGACAGGTTTAATTAAAGAAATCTGTTATGGGTTAGAAACATAAAGCATATTAAAAGGTACCTTTGCTTAAGGGATAAATGTTAAGTCTCTGGCTGGAGATCAGAGAAATCTAATCTAGTTCTCTCCAATCTCAAACATTTGAGGGTTGTTCGTAGCCTGTGTAAAAGTTGTGATTCTGAGTAATGAATGCTTCAGTGATTTTTAGAGCTCTACTCGAAATTTTTCGAGGTCTGTTTCTTTAACTCCATTTGGAAGTGCTTCCTGCTGCAAACTAAAATGACCTCAACTAAGTTGTGATAAATGCACCTAATGCGGTAGTTTGCCCAACATATCTGCTTAAACTAATTATTTTGCTTAATAGGAAAGTCGGTTCATCAAAGGAAGAGGTCACTTGAAATTCCTCTGTCCCCCAGCACTTTCAGTTGGTGTTGGTAGATATATAGCTTAAATCTTTATTTCAGCGTTAAAATAAACTGTTTGCCATTATAAACCTGATATTTCTAAGACTGTTTCATTAATGTGGAATTGATGGGGGAAAAAATGTATGAAACTGCTTAATGTAGATAGACTGATGGGGAAAGGTATTGATTGCAGTATTTAAGGTTGAAAATATGGATTTTTCATTGCTTTTGCGTTTAAAATTGGTTTTCTATTTATCAAAGCACAGCCACTCAGAATATTAAGTGATGTATTTACTCAAGTTGAGAGGAAGACTATAAATACCTTGAAGAATGATTATGGGTTGCAGCCACTGAAGTTTTTGCACATATAAAGAGTTACACACTTTATTTCTTAAGTATATCCCTTAAAAGCACAGTTAGAGATTAATAATCTTCACTACATGTAAAGAACATTAGATGCCTCTAAGTAAGACTGCATAGTGAGCAGGTATTTGTCTAGTGCTGGCCAGGAGGAAACTCAGGTTCCCAGGAGGTACCTGAACTTTTCTTCTGAGAAACTCAGGTGACAACCCAAGGGATGTAGGAAGAATATCAGTATTTTTAGGATTTGGAGCCCTGAACAGCACCAAAATGAAAACTGATAAACACTGAGGTAACTCTTTACCCTACAGATTTGATCAACTGCTTGAAAAAGAGCAAATATTCCCCTTAAATTGTAACCAAGACTGCTTTTTGCATTTRAGTAGGTTTTGCGGCAGTGTTTAAGAGGTAGGATGTTTTTAGTTCTTACCCCTCAGTCAGCTGCCCTTACTGTTAGGCTCAGGTTCTTCTTCTTTTTTAATATAAGCCTTGCTTTCTGTGTAATGAAGAGTGTGCTTCAAGAAGTTGCTTCTCATGTGTTACCAGATACCTGTGGAACTTGCCAGAGGTGCAAGTTTAATTCTTTCAGACTTACACTGAATTTGAACTTGTTCCTTTTACCTCCTGGGCAAATGTCCTGACCACCTGGGTATGATTTATAACCTGCACTCTGCAGGCAGCCACCTACCACCTACATTATTAAAAAGTACTTAGGATGAGGCTTCTGTGAAGGGATTGTGGTATTGAACCCTTGGCATACAGGATTCTTGTCGTCTAATTTTAGATATCCCACATTGGAGCAAGTTGCCTGAGCATTCACAGTATAGGGGTTCTCTGAGTTTGATTTTTTTTTTTTTTTAAAATAGACTAGAAAGACAAAGTGATGCCTGTGTTTTTTTCTCCAAAAATAGCTATGGAAACACATACACTGTTTTAGGGTGGTTTTGTTTTTTGGGATATTTTTTTTTTGGTGCTGCTTTTGTATTTTCTCACAGGGGTGACACAGTACACTGATTGCTTTACTTCATTAAAGTGTACCTAGATACTGTTTCATTATGCTCTTCATTTAATACTTTTTTTTCCCTCTTGTAAATGCCTGGTTCAGCAGGTCTGACTCTCATTTAAGATAATAATTTTTGCTACTTTTTTAATATTTATTACCATTAAAAAGTGGCAGGATTATGGATCATTAAATATAGCACAAACTATTTTACAAGCTTACTTTATAGTCAAAATTCAAACAGGCAATATTCCTTGTCCTTTTAATTTTTTTTAATCTGCCCTCCTATTTCTTGCCTTGTAGGGTAGGTGTATGTTTACAGAGAAATGGAATATTGGCCCTAGGATGCTGAAAGCCACAGGTGTTTGTAGTGATACCTGAGGCTTGGGTTGTGTTTGAATCAGGCCTAAATTGGTGCTGATGYGGAGAAACTTACTTCTGAGGGCAGTTTATTTCCTTATCCATAATTCATACCCTCCTCTCATTTCATCCCAGTGTAATTATTGGTATATCTGCTACTGGAGCTGACATTTCTGTGCATTTGCAACAAACAGGTCCAGCTGAATTGCCAGAGCCCTAAATATTTTTGCYGTTAGCCTGTCACACTCACTGCTCCCATGTGCTGAGAAATCATTGTGGGATAGCTCACATAGATGGGTTGTACCCAGATGTTTTGTTTCAAGTGTTAGACTTCACTTTGTACCCCTTGGTTTCTGTAAACAGAATGTGGTTCTCTAATTCACAGTTAAATAATTAAAMATAAGTACAGCATCTGAGAACTTTGGAAGGGCCCTGACCATACTTTCTTTTCTTGTAGGGCAAGAAGAATGGACCAACTCACGACACAAGACACCTTCTGCAAGGACAACAAAAGGAGTCTACAGAGACCAGCCATATGCCAGATACTGATTGTACTGTCTGATGTTGTGAAATATCCAATCTCCACCAGTCCTGTATACTGTTCAAAGTAATTTTTTCTATGAACAATCCCTTTTTATTAACTCAAAGTGCATAAAAAATCTGAATGGATGGACTGAACTTAAAACATTTTGTTGAAAGAACAACCTGGACAGAAAGATATGTAAAACAAGGAACTTTGTTATTTCCAAACTGTGTTTGAAAAAATAGGTGATCAAAAAAATAACCTTTGATTAACTAGTGTTAAACAAAAAATAGGTTTACTAAATACTTTAGTCCATTCTTTTTAACATAAGCGTAACCTTTTATTTTAAAGGTTTTCAACAATTTAGTTTTTAGCTTTTATTTTCAGCCATTTGCTAGATTTTCTCTTTGCAAACATGCGTAAAAAGGGAAGCAGACTACAAATGCGAATAATGTGGTATTTTGTAACTCAAGTCTTGAAATGTTCTGTAGTGTTAAGCAAAGTTTTACCCTTGCTTGATACTAAATAAACTTTTGAAAGAAAATCAGTGTGTGTGAGATTAATTTTATGCTTTATCTTATAATAAAACTTCATAAATAGTAGTAAACAGGGAGAAATGTTTAACAGTGATCAGCATAAAAGGCTCATATTAAACATTGTGCACCTTCTTTTAAAACAAAATGGTTTAAACCTAAATGTATCTCTCTATATACTCACAGTAGATATAAATGCTGTTTAAAATATCCAAATGGTATGGATCTGCTTGAGTGCCACATTAAATCAAAATACTTTTGTTAAAAAATGGTTTAAAATAGCTAATGAATTTTCTGGAAGAGATGTGACTAGTTTTCACCTTGTTGAGCATTTTTTCACTAGTGCAACTTTGGAATTTTTATGAGAATTTTGGTACCTTAATGACCACCTCGCTCCGTGCTGGAAGCAATAAACACAAAGCTTTTAAAGACTTTCTGACTTGACTAATTGAGGTCGCTTTCGTCAGAGGCAGAGGATGTGTAACCCTTAAAACGGTCTTCATTTGCAAAGGTAAATAAATCAAATAAGATTTTAATCTCACTTAAGTTATCTTAATATAACCAATAAAAACAGGGAGGGCTACAACTTAGAAAGTGTCATGTTAGAATGTAGGAAAGACTTCGAGGACACCTAAATTCTCATTTTAAAACGTTTAATTTGTTTTAGTAATCTAAAAAGCCTTAGCTTAGCTAGTTAAATTTGGACAAACTATTCCCTATTAAACAACTGTAAAACCTCATAACCAGTAGTTTGTAATATATTATTTTTCCATAAATTCTAGTAACTTAAACATTGCAAATGTTATCTAAAGCCTTTTTTTTAAGCATTGTTTCTATTAATTATAGTTTGATTTATGTTGTTTTCTTTAGTTTTTATTTTAAATTCTTTGAAATTTAGTAAAAATATCTTTTTTTTCTCTCTTGTCAGGAGACTCACCTCCTTGGACAGCCAAGAGAACAAAAACCCTAATCTTCTGATGCTTTGGTAGGTATCTTTATTCATCTGTGAAATTATGAGATAAATAACAGAGCTTTTGATCAGGTCCTTAATTCTGCACAAAGCTTTTAATTTAGGTATCACTGGCTCTGTACAATTCTGATAGGAAAAGTAATAGTTTTAAACTATCATTAATCAGGACRTTAAGCTGCCACAGTGTGTGGACACTCCCCTGGCAGTTTATTCAAAGGTGTATGTAGCTTTGAAGGCATTTCAACCAATTAAGTATTCATTAGACAGAGGAAGCTGAAGAAAATTTTCAAATGGGAATTTAAAACTCTAATGTGGTCAACAAACATGTCTAAAATTTGAAAAACACGTTTTGTAGATTGATTTTCAAAGTCAAGCATTTCTGCACCAGAAGCAGACTGGTTTTTGGCACTAATTGAAGGAGAACAAATCCATTAAGAAACATTAGCTGAAGAATAGCTGGCTCTACTGTTTTTGGTCAATTCAATATATAAAGTAAGAAATAATTTAACTGTATTTATGCTCAGAAGGTATATATTTTAAATAAAACAGATTTTTTTTTTCTAGTTGGAATGGCAATTCTTCCTGCTAAGCTCATGATCTCAGTGCCTTCAGTTGACAAGGCTCAGATAAATAGAGCTCTATACTGTGAAATATTGCATATGTTGCACTGCCTCTGTGTACTGCAGTAAATTTAAGAGGCTGCTGTCACAGGCTAAAGGAACCTTTYGTACATACAAAATGGCTTTAGAACAATTTTGAGTGTTGTAAAGGCTTAAATCAAAGGGCTCTTTTAGGGTAGTAGAGCTTGGAGAAGATTTCTGCCCTTTGGGGCTCAGAGGGCAGAGATTTAATACCAGCTGCTAGAACTGCTATGGCAAAACTGAGTATATAAATATCTTTTAAAAATATTTATAACAGTTGGCCAAATCTCTTTTTCTGTTCACATCTTAAATCACATAATATAATGAATTACATAGGAAGTGTTCATCTGCAAATATCAAGTATTAAACATTCAGAATGAAACTTGAAGGGTTGAAACGAAAATATCTAGTAGCAAGTGTGGATAGTAGATAAATGAATCAGAAGTGAACTCAGTGTTCTGTAATGTTTATCCAACTCTCTTTTATTTAATGCTTTATTTTCTTAGTGCCTCCAGTATGGAGGATGAATGTGTCAGCATGTGTGATTTGTGCCACTCCTCTGCTGCTGTGCCCTGAAGGGCTACAGAACCTTAAATTGTCTTAGGTTTCCTCTGGGGGAGGGAAAATGTGTCTCCCTGATATCAGAGGCTGTTCAAGTGCACCATGGAATGGTTACCATGTGAATTAAGTCTTCCTTCTTCCAATGCTCCACATTGATACATCTTATTTCTACTAAGAAAATGTGTTTTCATGCCTCTTCAGAAAATGTTTTATCAGTTTTCATATCCTATGTGTTTATGCACAATGGTTCAAACAACTGGTATTAGATATTCTTCAAAACTATATTTTTGCAGTGCAAAACTTCTCTTGACATTTCTTAAAATAACATGCACTAGCATTGTTCTGCTACTGCATTTCTCTTGTGGGTATTTTTTTTCTGTGGAGTAATCTCTTAAATCCATGAGATTTGGAAGAGAGGGAAAAATAGTCTAAAAAGGTCTCAAAAAAATGTAGAAGGCAACCTTTCTTCCATTGTGACAGACTAACTTAGAAGTGTGTTTTCGTTCTAGTAGAGTTCTGTACTCTGACAGTGGTGTATTACTGCATGTTACTGGTCAAACGGTAATGCCAATGGTCATAATTAATCATATCAATAATTCGCCTTTATTGAATCTTTTTATAACACTTGCACTGAATTTCAGTGATAGCAAATTCTGCAGTGGTTTCCATAGCTCTGTATTTAATATATGCATAATCGTCTGATTCCACTGCGTGTAATCTGTCAGTCTTCAGAGAATTCAGGGTCCCTAATCTCAGGATACATACAAATGAATTGCATTTTGCTCTTTTTCAGGAACTTCTGCCATGTTAATTATGGACTGCTTAGAGCATTGTACTTACCCGTGTGCCCAGACACCGATGAGACGGAGTATGAAAATCCTGCTCAGTATTTCTTGTATGAAAGCCTTAAAGTGTACAACAGTATACACTTTTTAAAATAATTGTATATTGAAACTCTTAATTGTATAGTGATGCAACGATGTTTTATTTGGAGCATAATAAAGAATTTCCACCTAAGTTCCTGTAACAAAGCAATAACGCAACCTCCCATTCTTTAGTGACTCTTTTTAGCCTTATGCAGCAAGTGTAAGAGAGTGTGTGAAGTCTCATGACTTTAAATGCTTTTGGAATAGCTTGTCTGCTGTATGAACAACATGGATAACTTAAAATGAAGACTGATGTTTTATGCTGAAGCTTTTCTTAATAGCTAATTGTGAACAAGTCTGCTCAAACCAAGACTCTTGGGTAGAAATAATGCTCCAACTTCCATTTCCTTCAAAAACTTGTATAACATGAAGGTGTTTAATCCCTGTCAATTATACCATGCTGC
This sequence comes from Amblyornis subalaris, assembly GCA_018881555.1. Lineage (NCBI taxonomy): Eukaryota > Metazoa > Chordata > Aves > Passeriformes > Ptilonorhynchidae > Amblyornis > Amblyornis subalaris. The sequence goes on along the minus strand of JACAXG010000017.1, from coordinate 753,161 downwards.
TTATTCTCTTTCACTTGGTGTTTGATGCATAGAAATCTTTTCTCTAATACACAGTCACAGATTTTCTAGTAGTAGAGTCTTGGATGAGGCTTTTACACCTTGATAAATCTTGTACCCAACAGTCACGTTTCCTCGGTGCTTTCTGTTTTATATTAATTGTGATTGTGATAATTTGTAACAGAAATAAAATTCTGATAATTTATTTTCTTGTGTTCTTTTTCATAAATACTGCTTGCAAAGCATGTGTGTCCCATTCCTCAGTTGGGTTTCATCAGGTGCATTTTTCTTCACTGAATCTCACATTCATCCCAACAAAAGCATAATTTTGTTCTGTGGTGTTCTGTTTTGAAAATAATACCAGTTGATAGTTTCACACCAAAATGCTGCCTCTTCAACAGGTTTTCATAACTTCTAATTTCATAAACTGACTACTGAAAAATATCTTTGAAATTGTGGGCATGTGGCTAAAATTAAGATTTCCTGATAACTGTGGCACTGATCAAATTATCTTGAGTAAGACAATTTTTAGTAGATTTCAAAAACTAACCATAAAAAAGTGTATTTTTAGCCTGCAAATATTTAATGTGATTTTATCAGTTAATCTCACAATCTGGAGAGGTTTTCCCTGCCATCATCTCTCACTGTGCTAAAACTGCGTTTCTAAAATGTTCTCTACAACCAGCAATAGTAATTATTTAAATAAGTTAAAGCAAAATAAAAAAAAAAAAACAACAACCCTTTGAGTAAGCACAAGAGATATGTAATAATGATTCCCTTCAGACTGACAGGCTGGAGCCTCTGGTGTGGAACAGCACCTGACATTTTAAATGCAGGCCAAGTTTAAAAACTGTATATAGATACTGTGTGGGGAATTTAGATAAGCAGAATGCAATTTCACTGTCTGTAATTTGGACACCAGGATTACCAACACAAGCTCATTTGAGGAGTGCTGTGAACTGTTCAAGGAGTGAAGTATCACCTTCCACTCTGGAATCATGAACAACAGAGCTGCTTACTGGCAATACTGAAATACTTTGCTAGTAATTATGTGGCTATCAGAGCTATCAGGCACATGTGTTTTTCCTGAGGTCTTGTCTGATTGGGGAGGGGCCTAATGGGAACCAGTAGGGTCGAAGTGGGCCGACTGTGACCATCCAGCTGTTTTTGTCACAAGTCCTTTGCTTCATTTCACTAAAACATTAAGGACTGACTGTCTCTGGCCATTGCAGCCTGGACTTCAGGCCCTTCCAAACGCAACCATTCCCTGACTCTGTGGTTCCATTTCTGCTAGTTTTTATCAGTACTAGGTAAAAATTTGTCTTGTAATTGTCTTGAGTGAAATCTGGGTTTCATTTGTTGTTCACTCCAAGAGCACACATGTACATGCCTGTGCTGCCCTCAGCAGCATCAATTTACTTAAAAGGTTTTGAGCAAAGACATGAGCCTGCTGCTTCACATAAGTTGTCCAGTGTGCATCACCGCCTCTCCAGTTGTGTCTCTTAGCTCTTTTGGGGATTACCCCACACTGAGGTAAATAATAAATGTATGAAATAATGTTCCATGACTGTGAATTAGAACATACTTAGAGGTCATACATCTTTCTGAATGATGTTGCAGAGCATACATTTGAAGTTGGAACTTCATTCTTCTGGAAATGAAGGAACTGAAAATTTAAAGATCAAAATGCAAAGTTAATATAAATATATATATATAAAAAATAATTTGTGATAAGTAGAATCAAATCTCCTATTGAGTGGTTCTGTTCCCATTTCCCCACACAGAATTTTGCAATCTTTTTTAAACTATTTCAGCATTTTAATTGGATTTTTGTATTAAGTTCACAAATGTTGTGGTAAAAGGCTGAATTTGTAGTAGAATTTCCAGGTTACCAATGTGCAAGAACACCAGTACTGTTGCAGCTGAAGTAAATGTACACCAGGAATCTAAATATCTTTGACTTTTTAACTTTATGAAAAAGACTAATTGGATGAAGGGGCTGAGAATTATTTTCACAAGCTCAGCAGTTTTGTCCAAGACAGCTGCATTTGTTTAATGGGGACAAAAACCCCTTTGGTAATGGAAATTATTGAAGGTATTTAGTATTAAAGCAGATACTGTGAAGATAAATGTTCGTGCAGCCTCAGATACTTCATTGTGCATTGACCCTTGTCTTCAGGCAGGCTTTCTACACAATTGCAAGTCAAGAGAACATCTCTGGCAAACTTGGATTTTAAAGATGCTTAAGCTGTAGCCAAAGGCCAAAATAAAGCTGCTTTGCTGTGTAGATCTTTTTTGAATTTGTCATTGGGAAAGTATTAAAAAAGTATGAGATGCGGACATTCCTAAAAATAGCAAGTTAGGGAACAGGCTTAATGGAAACTCACTTTTTGGTCAAAGGTGTACTTGAAAAATATGAAATTAAAATAATTTCTATTTAATAGAGGTTTATGGTAAAATTCTCAGAAATCTATATATGCAGTAATTAAAATAACTCATGCTCTTTCAAGGTAGCCACTGAGCTAGAATTCCTGACTAAACAAGATTCTGATCTTAGTGCCCAGAGAAAAATCAAATACAAATCGGTCCTTGGAGTATAGTGTCTGCTTTTGCAAAGCTAAATACTAAACCAGTTCTTCATGCTTAGAACCATTTGGTATGCAATAGCTTAAATGATTTTATGTTCTTACTGAAATTTAGAATTAAAAAAAAAAGTTTTCACCTGAAGTAAAATCCTGGCCCCTTTTGTAAAGGTAATGGGAAATTGTGGGGTCTTTTTACTGACCTCCCCAGAGTGATTTTTTTACTCTCTCTTACCCAAAACRTAGTGAACTGCTCCAAATGTTTACTCAAGCAGTAACCTGTGAACTCAATCTTGTTGCCTTCTATGGCAGAAGAGAAAGTGGTAACTTGTATTCTTGCTGTTGATCTGGTTGTGAAAGACCCTGATGTCCTAAACATTTCGTGAAGATGAAACACTTTTTATTCATTTGAATACTTGCCTTGGTTTTTTTCATTCTTCTACTAAGAGTTGGGGTTTCTTAGTGTGGAGGTAGCTGTTTGTTGTCTTTCTTACTGAAAGAGAATAGGTAGACTCCATGTCAGAATTAACTACTCTTATTAGCATATATTTAAAAAAAAAAATGAGGAAAATACATTTGTTTCTAAGTTCATTCTTCTGATAGTGCATCTACCAGTTTGAAAATCCATGGATGAAGATGCTCTTGCTTCAGCTGGTGAGACTGCTGCAGAATTACACTGCTAAACATGCATTCAATACATATAATATAAATATTTATTATTTAGAAAATGCAATAGACCTTTCAGGATAGTTAATTACAGCTTGAAATCAAAAGAGAAGACTATATAGCCTGTASTGAATTCTGCCTGCATGCATATTGGAAATCATCTCTCTAATGTTGATTATCAGAATTAGCCACATGTGAAGATTGACCTTAATCWGTTTAGCAGAAATTCACAGATTCATGGAATATTCTGGGTTGGAAGGGAACCACAAGGATCCTCTAGTCCAGCTTGTGAGTGAATGGCTCACACAGGGGTTGAACCCACAACCTTGGTGTTAGGAGCACTGTGCTCTGACCGACTGAGCAAATCTCAATCATAAGCAATCGATAAGACTGCACAAACCTGCTTTCAAAATTCAAAATTGCACACACTTTCACTTTTTTACGGCACCTGAGGTTCTAACTTGAAATGGCTTGAATAGAAAATTCCCTTAGATATTTAAAATACTCCAGTGATGATTTTCTCATACAGCATATTAATAAGAAAAGTGTGTGTGGTTTTTTCATTATTCACTATAAGACTATATTTCTTTTTACATCAGAAACAGAGGCTCTCTAAGACTGACAGAATTAAGGAACTATAAATCAAGAAACCAAAGGTGATCCTCAGGCAGTTACTCCTCTTGAAAGAACTGCAGGATGAATGCATAAGGGATTGTGGTAAAGTTTTGTGGTGTGTTTTATGGTGGTGACCATGAATTTCATTCACCTTATTACACTAATTACAGCTTTGAGGGAATGAAAATGTAAAAATAATATAAGCATATTACACAACAGGAAACTAGTGGGGAAGAGAGGTTGTTAAAAGCAGACTAAATGCTGGAAGGCATTTTGGATTTCAAATTCTGGAATAGAAGAGGAAAGCCTCCATGTTCCAGTGCATATCTTCCCTAAGCTAGCTTGCAAAGCCATGCAATAGCTGCTAATCTTTAAATTGGTTTTTTTGGGTTGGTTGGTTGGTTGGTTGTGGGTTTTTTTTGTCTAGACTATTCCAGCTATTATTCCCTGGAGTTCAAATGTTCACATTATTCCCTGGATTTAGACATGTTTGTTGTTAGTAAGTTGAAGTGATGTATCTTAGTCCAGAGGGGCAAGAGAAACATAGGTCACAGTTATGGTCTGTGGTAACTTTTTTTTTTCCTACCTGTGTGTAACTGCTCTGGCATTGAAATTCCTTGCATGGTAGGAACAGCAGCACTAATTTTTGGTGATATACTTCAAAGATATACGCATATAACTTTCGTAAATGCCACAGTCAATATCCCTCTGAAAGGTCACTTTGTGTACTGAATAATATTTATATGCGTGTGTACATAATTTAACGTATTTGGTAAGGGCCCTTCAGAAGAATAATTCAAAGGACAGAAGATGATATCTTGCTGTGAGAGACTTAAAAAGCTTGATTATGGTTTATAATTGCTCGCACAGGGAGAAAATAACAAGTACTAAATGACTCTAATCTAGTAGAGAAAAAAAGTAAGAACTAATGCTGAGTAAAAACCCTGCAGTCTTAAATGAGAAATTAGGCTCGAATGAGAGTGATTAACCACAGCAGCAAGCTACATGCCAAAGAGTGGGCTTCTCTTGGCTTTCCTACATAGCAGCTAGATTGAATGATCTAATAACTGTGTCTGGGCTTGAAACTCATGGATCAGTGATTGTTGTATAATAATTCTAACCCTCTTTTTTTTTTTTCTGATTTTCAGACTAGTAATCTGTGAAGTTAAGATGATCAAAATTCCTTTTATTAACAGGGATGAATTCTCCGTTTCTGTGTTTGTTGTATATGTATTGCACACATCTTACTGCCTTTACAAACTGAAAGTGATGTACGTTATTTACTGATCCTGACATACCAACACAACTCTTGTTCCTCATGCAAGCTGCATTTAGAAATTTTGGTAATTCCTGTGGTTACCTTAAAAATTACACTATTTGAAAAACACAGAATTAACAGAATGGTCTAAATTTTGTTAAAGAAACAGGTTGGATTTTTCAGTTCTGACTTATGTGTCTACAACTCAGATGACAAACTCTTGACTGTTTGCCCAGGCTCCCCTTATCATCCACCAAGAGAAACAGGCCCAAAGGATAAATCAACTTTTTGAGATATAAATGCCTTGAGCTCAGAGGACTGACTCACCCTCTGAAAGCACCTGGCTCCTCCCCCTTGACTCATGTGGGTGATTAAACTTACTTGGATGTTTAAACCTTAAATGTCTGAAATAAAGGATGATGGATCCCACTCATATTTCTGTTCCGAAACCACCTTTATTGATACCTTGAAAACAGCAGCAATTGATGGTGTCTGGGAATAAAGGTGTACTCAGAGAAAGTCACTGAAGACAACTTCCATAGTAATGTGTGTAGGAGATGTGGTTTGCTACACAGCACAGAAGCACAGAATCATTGAGGCTGGAAAAGACCTCTAAGATCATTGAGTCCACCTGTTAACCCAGCACTGCCAAGCCCACCACTCAGCCACRTCCCTAAGCACCACATCTGCACCTTTTTGAACACTTCCAGGGACAGAGACTCCACCACTGCCCTGGGCAGCCTGTTCCAATGGTGGAGCACCCTTTCAGTGAAGAAATGTTTCCTCATATCCAATCTAAACTCCCCTGAGACAACTTGAGGCCATTTCCACTTGTCCTGTCACTTGTTACCTGGGAGAAAAGACCAACCCCCATCTCAGTACATCCTTTCAGGTAATTGTAGGGAGCACTAAGGTCCCCCCAACAGAGAGGGCTATGCCAAATAGGAGTAGATGAGAGGAGGTGTACGTAACCACATTTACTACCTCCTGTTTTTCCTTCCTTCCTTCCCTCCTTCCCTCCTTCCTTCCTTCCTTCCTTCCTTCCTTCCTTCCTTCCTTCCTTCCTTCTTCCTTCCTTCCAAGAGCTTTTGAAGGCTTCTGCTCCAAATATTTCTGTAACAGCCTTCTCAGCACATGCATTGATCGGGAGGTTTTCACACTCAGTGTTTGTTTCCAGAGCCTTCTGCTAAACACAGCCACAATGCTCTTGTGTTTGCAAGCATCTTAAATCTCAGGATTAGGGAGAATATTGGCTGAGAGGACTTCTAGAAGAGGAAATTTCCCTTCCAGTTCAGGATATTCTACAGATCTATATTCTTGGGGCTGTCCTGTGCAGGGCCAGGAGTTGGACTTTGATGATCCTTGTGAGTCTCTTCCAGCTCAGGATATTCAATGATTCTATGAATTTATGGTTATGCTATAATGTTAATTGCTACTTAAAGTTTTAAATTCTGAAGGAAAGTCTAGAGACTAGGAAAAGCAGATGAATTTCTGTGCATGAATACTTAGAACAATGTGAAGTAAAAGTTTTCCTCTTTCAGTCTAGTGTTTGAAATATTAGTATCCAGCCCCCACTAATAACCATTAGATGTTACACAGAAGGAAAATAAAAACCTCCAGTGTACTTATCCAGTTATCCAGAGCTGTTTAAATAACATTATCTATCCTTTGGAATATGTGCAGGAAATCTTTTAACTAGAAAACAGAAAACATGCAGCACTTCTGCTAATGAAAATCTAAGACTTTATACCTCTGTGGCTCATAACATTTAAGGAATTCACTAACTTTCAAACACTGTTCTGTTAAGGATGTGGTGATACAGGTAGATAATTTTGAACTATACAGAAGAGCAAGCCTGAAGTTTAGCATTTGTGCAATATTGCTCAGAAACTGAAATTTTCCCAGAAAAAAAATGGGTTTGCAGAAAAATATTCATTTGGAACAGAGTTACTATTTAATTTTAAAATAAATTCTTTCAAAACCTGTTTTCAAAAAATGTATATTTTTAAAGRATGACTTTCTTGCAGGACAGTGTACTAGCCAGCATTTACCCAACTCCCAAATGAAGGTAGTTCAGAGGAACCTAAACCTGTACAGGTCCTTCCTTCTTCCCCTTCTGTAGAAAAAATGCCTGAAAAGGAGGTTAAAAACACTCTACATGCTTTCTTGCTGTTACTTCTTCTTCTCAAGTCTGTCAGGGTAAAAGAAAGATGTTTCCATATCTTTATTTCTCCCTCAGCCAAYAGGCTTTGGGACCATTAGAAGTTTTGTTGAACGGTTTGGAAGCATCTGCAGTGTCAGTGTATACTGAGGTTTATGTGTTTCAGGTGTGTTGGACCCGGATAATGTGACCTTAAGTCTGGCCTGTAGCTGTTGTAAGTTCCTTTAGAGCCAGCTGTGGTAGAAAGCCATTGAAGAAAGGGGGAGAGCCAGGTATGATTTGGTTACCCTGAGAAACATCAGGCACTCTGCTCCTAAGCCAACAGCCTCATTTGGTTGCCTCARGTTATCCCACACCTCCTTACTGACTCACGTGAATGCCTTTTGAAATAACTGCAGTTGTTAATAGAGTAGTAGAATTCATTTAATAATGAATAAACACACTAAATATGAAGTCTGTGCTCCCTCCTGTCTTCTCTACCGTGCAAACACAGACTGCAAGGGAGCTGATTAGAAATGAGTTCACAATGATCAACATATGTCAGCAGGAAAGAGCTGACTTCCTTATGCTACTCCACCACCAGACCTGCTGTTGTCCTGATACCCTGTTCTGCTAATTCCAGTGAAGGATTCTGTAAGTGGAAATGCAAGGAAATATTAATGGAATTAACACATCAGATTGTGCTTGAGGAACAGCGCTACTGATTAATCATCCCTGCAGATCTTTTGTTCTACTACAGGTACATCTAGAGAACAGGCAAAAATTTCAATTATATGCAGGCATTTATTTTTCAAGGAGCTTCTGAGTATTAAAGCATCAGAAAACCTAGCAAACTGCAATTTATTATTTATTTTCTTCTCAGCACCTTCTGAGTATGGTCCAGTGGGCAGAACACAACACTGCATTAGTCCATGTATCTGTGAATGTCTTTTTCCTWTTAGCTCCATGTAAGAGGCATTAAAATTTAAAAAGCCTAAAATTTAAGAAGTATAGTTTAGAACACGCCTCATGATCCACCTGTGTCTTTCAAAAGAACAATCAGAATTTTAAGTCCCTGGTAGTAATGTATTTGGTTAGAATGGACCAAGCCTTGAAAGATTTAGACACCCAAGTACAAGTCATTATTCTTTAAGCAAATAGAGTTCAAAATTTTGTCATTAGGGTCATATCTGCAAATCAGGACTGCTATGGTTATATATGTATAATATAAAGAGTATCTCTCAATCTCATGGGTCAAGTGAAAGACGGGGAGCTGACTGGGCTGGGTTGGCCTTGGCTGGCCACCAGGTACCCACCAAGCTGCACTCTCAGTCCCCCTCTTAACTGGGCAGGGGGAGAAAATATGACAAAAGGCTAGTGAGCGGAGATGTGGACAGGGAGAGATCACTCTGCAATTACCATTGATTGAAATCGCTAAACACTGCTTACCACTCAAAGCTCCAGATGGCTGGTTTGGATGCCTCAGTGCTTCACCTGACAGACCCTGGGTCCATGGGAGGAGCAAATCTGACTCTCAAATTGTTGGAAATGGTTGGGGTTTCGTTGGTATAGATCAGGCCCCCAGTGGGACCCAACAGCGTCTGTTCAGCTGTGTCTACACCCTTCACTTAGGCTTTAACTGGATATTGGGAAAAATGTGCTCACTGGAAGGGTGGTCGAGCATTGGAACAGGCTGCCCAGGGCAGTGGTGGAATTGCTGTCTCTCGAAGTGTTCAGAAAATGTGTAGAGGTGGTGCTTAGGGGCAGGGTTTAGTGCTGGGCCTGGCAGTGCTGAGTAATGGTTGGACTCGATGACTTTGGAAATCTTTTCCAACCTTTCTGATTCAGTGATTCTCACCYTCCTGATGAGGCCCCTAGGTTAGTGACAGGGTGCCACACTCCTGCCACCCAGGCAGGTCAGGCAAAGCCTCGTGGTGCAAAACAGGCACCTCTGATGACTTAAAACCCAAGGAAGGTGCTACCAGATCACCTGTTCTCCTCCTGGTCAGAGCAGCAGTTTGTGAGCCTCACAAGAATTTCTTCAGTGTTCCTTCTTTGGATGCTTTTCACACTAACCGGTGCTTTAATTAGGTGTAGCAAAATTCCTTTATGGGCAAATCCATCCCCACCTCCTAAGCCTCTGGTGAAGCTCATTATTTGTCTCTTAGATTTCCAGCAACTGTGCTAATTTTCACCATGCACTTCCTCCTTTAAGAAGTCATTAAACCATATTGATGAGCTTCTAATGTTCATCCAGAGCTGGGTATTTATTATCTCATTTCAATTTCCCGTTGACTCAGTAGGTGGCACAGCTTTTGATTCATGTTTGGATTGCTGCCTTTCCTGCTTTCAGGTTGTTTTCCTTTTATTTTTCTTTTTTTTCTTTTCCTTTTTTTTTATCCCACCCCCTTTTTGAAAGCAGCCCAAGTAATTCACAGCAAACTTAGTCTGTAAGCAGCTATTGCTCGTGAATGAACTTGTATCTGCTGTTGTGACACCAGAACAGCACTCGCAGCAGCAGCAGCATCGGAGCAAAGGGCCCTGTGAGGTGGTGGTTGCCACGCTTGAAATAAGATATCAGACTTCAGGCTTTGCCACAGAGGAGTGTTTAAAGGCCCTGTGCTACAGGAAGCCTAATTTCCATCTCTGTCCCAATAATCTGAAAGGGTAATGACTGCACAGTTTGTCTAGAGAAGTTCCTGGTGCTGCTGTGCTTTCACGTGCAATTTTTCCTTTCCTGTCAAGTTCCTGTGTGGCATCACTATGTGTTATTACACAGCTGCTTCTCTTTACCCCAGAGAGAGCTGCATTTCAGCAGAAGACAAAGCAATTGCTGTTCTTCAAGCAYGTGAAATTCCCTGGGAGTAAAGAGCTCCTAATCTTCTGCCTTATTTGACTTTAAAATCTTTTTCAGACATCTGCAGATTTAAGATCCGCTGTTTGGATATTGGTAGGGATGCATCCTTAAATTATTATATCCTTGCAGACGACTAGTTCTTTTYACCTCCCCCYACCCAGAAAAAATATTTTACTGATSTCTTATAGTGGAAACAGACTTTCAGGCTTACTAATCAGACTAAATGCATGCAATTAAATATCAGTGTACTAGAGGTCATTTCTATTTGAAATTGAAAAAAAAATAGCCTTAAGATCCTACCAGATGTGCTCCTTCTGCCTGTTCTTGGGATGAGTTATATTTAATTTGAGTTTGTGTTTATTCCTACTGTAGTTTTTCAGCTGACTTCCTCCATTTATACCAGAAGATTTGACATAAGTGTTTTGGTAAAATTAGATAATAAGTAAACAATCTGTTATGCAAATAAGATGTTAAAAAAAACCACACCAGGAAACACATCCCTACACCAAGTGTCCGTTTTTTCAAGAAGGAAGATGCATCATCTGGGTGATTTCACATGATACAGAACGAGGACCATGAAGTGACCCTGATGCAGACAGCTCGTTCAGATTAGCCCTGTGTAGTATGCAAGGTTGCTCCTTCCTGTCACAGAGGAAAGTCTAGTCATGAGCTGTTTCTGCTTTTCAGTATTAGCCAAGCCAAGCCTAGAAAATGCTCCTGCAAAATTCAAGGATGTTAATTTCCCAGACCCTCAGGACTGGTCTTTGTGTATGTGCACCTCACCTAAAAGTAGGGTCTTCACACAAAGGTTCTCTGTGCATATATGAAATTTTCTTTCCTACTCTGCAATCTCCATAACCACCCTTCATTTCAGCAACCTTGCCTTTTTCAGAGGGTTGAAAGAATTTCCACAACGTAGAATAGGTGTTTGACATGATAGAAGGGTTGTGTCTCATGAACAGTACAAGACGTAGTCACCACTGGCTTGGCCGATGAGTTGGAGTGCTTCCTTAAATGGTGGACATCAGATCATGAATCCAAATGAAGCAAAGMTGTAAATTTAAATAGGTTAATTAAAAGTCATTCAATTTTGTATGAGATTCTCTGATTTATAGAATCTTAGAATCACAGAATGGTTTGAGTTGGAAGATAGATACCTTAAAGATCATCTAGATGGTGCCTGGTTTGGACACTGGACAGGGGGTGAGAGTGTTTTAGCTAGGAAAATTTAAGAGTGACAACCTAAGCCAATTGCTTTTAACCCTCAGCGCTTCTATCCTACTTCCCACCTCTCGCAGTAAGTGTGTTGCTGTGGAACATTCTATTTAATGTGTATTTCTGCAGTGTGGTCACCTGTGTACAGAGATATATCCTGCATTTATTTCCTCTGTTACAGAAGTTTAAAAGGTCGTTCTCACTCTCATTTGAACCAACAGTAACCGCAGTTTGCTCATTACTAACTGTAACCAGCAAGCACTGGAAGCAAGGGCCACACCAAGTGGAGCACAGAATATCTACATCTGATACTCTTTTTCTTAATATTTTATGTATGTAGTGAAATCCTTCTGGACATTATAGGTGATAATCTGATAACATTAGGTTGTACTGCAAGAAATTATTAAGCCTTAGCTAAATTACTGTGTTATAAATGCATTGAACTCAGCACAAGAAATCCCAGTCCTGCTGCTGGTGCTTGTATTCATTCAGCAGAATAGGCTCATGTGTCCTTTCCCCCTCAAAAAATGCAAATCCAACAATTCTTTCCAGAGCAGGATAAAGGGATCTCAAACCTTGTTTAAAAGGCCACAGAAGATATTGCCTGCCCTTCCTTTCCTTGTGTAAGCATTGTGCTTGTGCCAGCTCTTAGCAATATTGTTTCTAGGAAATCATCACTGATTTTAAGGTTGAATTTTGTAGTCTCCAGCTTCCAGCTTTTGTTAACAGTGTCAAAATAAATTTTACGGTGTTTGCATGCAAGCCTATGGAGTGAATTAGCCCAGACATGCTACCAAGTATTTTTATTTTACACTAGAAGAGCATAGGTGATGAGAATATTGCATTCTGTTTGACTAGGAGATGCAAGTCTAGAAGGTGGCACAGTGATATCCTTTCTAAAATTTCATAGCATGTCACTTCACAAGTTCCAGAACTGACACAGCAGAGGAAGTCTGAGTAAGGCAAGTAGAATCTGTCCCCAACAACACAAACACCACAGGGAGAATAGCTACTAGAATAAACTTTGGGGATTATGCATAGGAAAGCTTCAGGGGAAAAAAACAAACAACAACAATCAAAACTCCCCAACACAAAACTATCAAAATCAAAGGATGGTATTCAGATGAAAAGATGTCTTGGAATGTGAAATTCCCTGCCCTGTTCATTAGCCAGCACGTTCACAGAGCTGCCTGTGCAGATGGATGCAAATGCTGTGCTCCATCACAGGGAACAGCACGGGGGAAGAGGGAGCAGCTCCACTGCTCTGGTGGGACTGGGAGCTGTGCTTAGCTAAGCCAGTGCTTTTGGTCCTTTTAATAAAATGACAGTAATTTGACAGTAATAAACATTAGGCTGTCACCGTAATGTAGCAGTTTGCAAATAATGTTGACATTATCTTATGCTTCATGTCAGAATGTGGGTCTGCTTTATCAGCTGATTAATGGGGAAATTGGATGAAATTCTTTAAATCTGACAAAAAGGAGCTTGGATTGCACTGGGAATGAATTTGTTTTTCACCTGCTCCTTTTAAGCCCTGGCAGGGCTTTTTCATCTCCTTTTTGTTGTTTTGTTTGGGGTTTTTTTCTAATTTTGAGCATTTGTGTAAAGCTGTGACAAGTCCTACATGAACAGTAACGTTGTCTAAACTACTGGAAGAGCCATTTAAAGAGGTCCTGGAGGTTTTTTTCCTAGAAATACACCGTTCTGAAATAGTAAAGTTTTGCTTTTTACAGTGAAGTAGGTTTCTTTGATTGGTAGTTGGTGGGTTGGGGTTTTTTTTTTGTTTTTTTTTTGTTTTTTTTTTTTTTTTTGTTGTTGTTGTTGGCTTCTGTGGTTTGTTTTTTAATGTTAAGGATGAATGCCTTCATCATTAACTTCTGTCTCGCTTCTGTCACAGATTGTGGCTGTTCCTACATAGCAGTGATCTAATACAAATGATGATCAGCCTTCCAGAATTCATTTTAGAACTGAGGGAATTATGGACACAGAAATTTGCCAATGCCTTGCCAGGGATTCCCTCTGTCATTGCAGCCCACTGTTGTGAGCCAGGCAATCTGTCACACCACAGCCCTCCCAGCCACATCTTTCCAAATCTTATACTTGTCTTTCTTTCAGGGTTTCCTAGAAATGCGTCTGACTCTAAGAGGCACTGGGAAGACTTGAACTTTGCATGYTTTTCATAACTGTACAATTCAAATGCATTTCTTGCCACTGAAGATGAGGGTCAGGAGCAGGCTACTGGACACGGATGCAAATGCCAGGCAAAATTATCAACTGTTTTCTTTTCAGAAAGTATCACCACCTGGTATCCCCCTTCAGAGGTGTTTGAGGTTTGTGCTGGAAGCAACATCTGACTCACAATGGTTGCTGTGTGTGCTGAATGTGGAGAATGATTGACATTCCCACCTTTCCATTCTCCCAGATGGCTCACACAAATGGAGCATCCAGCACCAGTGTACCCATTTAATGGGGCCGATGGATATTCAGGTTAAATGGGACCTCAGGAGATCTCTATTCCAACTTCTTTCTCAAAACAAGGTCAGCTATGGGATCCTATAACATTGCTCAGTTTTATCCATTTGGGTCTTGAAAAACTCTAAAGATGAGAAGGCACAATGTAGCTGGGGAATCTGCTCCACTGCCTGGCCATCCTCATGGGGAAAAAATCCTCCTTCTTTCCAGTCTGAGACTCTCTGAGCTTGTTGCCTCTCATCCTCCCACCACACACCACTGGGAAAAGCCTGGCTCCATCTTCCTGATGACCTTCCCATGGGAGCTGCTGTAAGGTCCCCCAAGGCTGTCTTTTCTCCTTGCTGACCACTGCCCATCCCTTAGCCTCTCCTCTGGGGCATTCCAGCCCTGATCACCTCAGAGTCCTCCACAGAACTTGTTCTAGATGGTTGATGTATTTTCTGTATTGATCTATTTAACTCTTGGTTATATGATGTGAGTTATTCCCTTAAACCCCTGTAGACCTTGTACCAAGTGCTCAGACCTGTTCTGTGAATGGTGATCTGCCCTTTCCCTCTTTGGATCCCATGGGCGAGAGAAGAGGATTATCTTGCTTTCAGGATGAGAGATGCAAACATCTTACCCAAGCTGGACAGAGAGTGGCCTCGTCATTCAGTGACAGAGTCRCTTAGTCCTTTCCCAACTTTGCTGGACTGGACCTCAAAAATCCATCTGTTTTTGCTGGCATGGGGTGACAATGATGATTGAATTGGGAATGAGTGTCAGTAAGTACTCCCAAGAGGCACTTGACACCCTCTACAGGAAAGTCAGCAGCCAGTATTAAAAATCAATTAGCATTTTCACAGCACAACCTTTGCYGTACAATGTACGATGACCTTTACAGGCCAGAGAAGAGTCAGTTTAATGTACTATATAATGCCAGGTGGTAATGTCTTTCCTCACTTAGGTGGCTCGTGATTAAACTCAATTATCTCAGCCACCAATTGACCTTTATCCATCTCCCACAATTCAGTGACTGGAAGTTGGTAAAAGCTAACAGCGTAGGTAAATCATGTTATGGCAACTTCTCCTTCTAACAATATGCAAGTGGTAGTGAGGCATTGCTGAGGTGCAGTGGTTTGAAGCAAATTTTATATTCTTCCAGATAAAGCAGAACTTGATRAGATGCCACCAAGTTACTTTTGTGTCCAATGTACTTTTGTGTCCATTTTCCATTCTTCTTTTCACTGTCATGCTGTGCTGGAGGTGTTCAGTAGATAAATATTTTCCATTTAACAACAGTAGGATGAGACATTTCTCATACCCAGCTGGTAGTCCTGTAAACAAGGAGGGAATTGACCCTCCTTATTCACCCTTGGAGTCTTTATTCAAAGTACATCCAGTAGTTGATACCATGCAGAGCCACAGAGCAAGAAATGGCCTTTGCAGTAGTTTTTACCTCCTTGCTGATGCAGTAATTTCCCATGATCCAGACATTTGCTAGCCGTGGAGGTCTGACAAAAACTGTTCTAAGGGCAGTAGTAAAATCTTCTCTCATGTGCTTCCCCAAATTGTAGTGGCAAGTAGATTGCTTCATCTCATTTACCCCTTTTTTTAAATCCATACCAGGGGAGGACCAGTTGATATTTATAAATCACATATATTTATATTTTTTCAACCTCTTCAGTTCAACCCGAGGAGGGATTTATCATTTACAATTGCATTTTCGCTGGGAAAGTTTGAATTTTACAGCATGTGTGTGGCACATTTGCCCTTCCTGATAAGACTTCTTAACAAGGTGTTTCTGTTTCTTGTAAATGTTCCTCACATTACTGTGTCCAGGATACCAGAGTTTGAAATCTGGTTTAAATGAAAGCTGATTTGAGCTCTCCCTGTGGAACAGGCTGTGGTTAACTCTGCRCTCCAGTAATGCAAACACAGCATTTAAAGAGTATTTTTTTTAAATGAAACAGCACATTTTTGTAAATAATTGAGTATTTTGCTTCTTCAGTTCTTCACCATGTTTCCTTTCTGTTGAAAAACTCTGGAAGTAAGGGAAGAGTGATTTTATCATGCCCCATTCCTATGGGTTTGTCTTTTCTTCTCGTGCTGATTTTCACTCTGCTCACAGTTTGACAATGCCTAATATTTTTTCCCCCATTGCAATTGTCCTTTGGAGCTCTCATTTGGCAAGGCTTTCCTTAAGATGTTTTCATTTTCTCTCCAGACCCCAAAGATGCCAGCATATGGCCATGAAACACCGTCACTGAATTACTGTCTCTTTTCATGGTAATTAGTTTAGACTTTTGGACTACATCTATCCTAGTTAATTGAATGGCACCGGGGAACATTCCCAGCAATGGGAACTTGATAGACTGTCCTGTTAAATGGTTCCTGCTATGATTTTGGCCCCCTCCAGCTGGCACTCTCCCAGTTGCATCCTGGTCACAGTTGGGGAATCAGCACAGACCCGGGACCATTCCCAGAAAGCAGTTTGGATGTGCCCACCCTGTTTCCAAGGCTGGGAGAGCTGAACAGTACAGATACAGGCAAATCTGTGCCAAAGAATGATCTCAGACACATGTAGCATAACTATCTAACCATATTGTAACACAAAAGCAGGTTTGGATTCTCCCATTCCCTCTTTACCTAAAAAGAATCACGATTACTGACCTTAAAAAAACCCTGTGTTTTTCAATGTGTATGACACATATCTTGGGAATCACTAGAGCTGTCATTTTCTGCGACAGCTGAATTGGTGCTGTTCATAAATAYCTCTTACCTGCCAGCCACTGATTGTACAAATACATGCACATATTGCATGTGTGTATTGGACCTGCTCCACAGGTGAATCAGGACTGAGCAGTGAAAGTGCTCCACTGCCCAGGCACGTGGCTTGTTGCAGCAAAAAAGAGTTACATGATGGAAAAGAAAGAGAATATGGGAATAGAGGGAGGATTTCTTKCTTGTCATGGCTGAATACTGAACTGAAGAACTAGATACTGTCCCTCCACCCGTGCAGAGCTCCCAAGAGATGCTCCACAAGAGACTCAGAGCCAGTAGTTTAGCCCAAGGTGGAAACCTATTAAGTTATTATGACACCTCAGAAAAGTGGCCATTGTCTGTATCTGCAGGTTGTAGACAAATTCAGAGTGGGCTACCACAACACAACCATGACTCATTCTCTTCCTTAATCAAAAGGTGTGGAGGAGAAAAGGGGCAAGAATTATGTCTTTGTGAAACAATCATACAAGGCTGTATATAGATTGATTTTTTTGTGTATTCAAGTAGTTCCTGTGGGATTTTCTGACTAATCAGATGGCAGATGTTTTCTCACCAAGACCTTCTCTCAGAAGACCTCGAGGCAGCTCACTTGACACGGTTGCAACTGTACATATTGCCTTTTTAGGTGACCACATATTCATCCTTGGATAGTGATTGCTTATAGTGAAAGCCTGCCTGTGGTGTACCTCAACCATACATTCATATACATGTTGTGGCCTGGACACCAAAAGCAGGTGTTGGCTTGGAAAGATCTTAATTTGATTGCAAACTCTCCTGGTTTCAGTGGTCTGACAGGAAATTCGCAGCAATACCTAGAATTTCGCTTCAAAATTAGAAAGATCCTGCAAATACTTCACTTTTCATGGGATGTGCACTTTTCTCTTACTTCAAATGAGGAGAAATTTTTCTATCATTAAAAATGGAACAAAAACTGTTTTTCAATTCAACCAGCTATTAATATTGAAACATTGTTAAAGCAACCCTGTGCTCCAGAGATGTGCAATTAAATGTCCCCAGAATGTAATACCAAGGATAGCAAGTATTATTGATTAATTTCATTATACAGGTTACAGTATTCACTTTAGAGAGTCACTCAATACTAGTTATCAAAATATATGCAGAGGACAGGTAAAGGTTATGGAACTGCCTGGAGAACACAGCTAACAAAGTGCACTCTCAGCTGCGAGYCCTGTGCATGACTTAGTACTTCCAATAGTGTGAGTGTGTGCATATTAGAAGCCCTATTGATCATCAGGAGCTGCATTTCAAGTCAGAAATAACAAAGGTAGTAAGACAAACACAGAAAATAATAGCCCATTAATCTGGGTAACAAGTGAACGGAGAAGTTTGGTGCTTGTTTGAAAGTCACTGGTGGAACAGTTTAATTCTACCCATGTAGAAGCTACAGAGTGGAGGAGAAGGAAAAGCAGTATCTTTCTTGTATGTCTGAGATT
This sequence comes from Amblyornis subalaris, assembly GCA_018881555.1. NCBI lineage: Eukaryota > Metazoa > Chordata > Aves > Passeriformes > Ptilonorhynchidae > Amblyornis > Amblyornis subalaris. The sequence goes on along the minus strand of JACAXG010000017.1, from coordinate 735,142 downwards.
GGTACTGCAATAGCTACAACTGCAAACCCACATATTTACTCTTTAATGCTATTTTTATTATTATTGTTCCCAGTATCCTTAACATCTCTACCTATATATGTTTGTTTTCACCAATGTACAGTAGCTTCCACTACAAGCAATTTACTGATTGGAAGGCAAATGTAAGGATTTGGAAGGCAAATGTAAGGATTCTCCCTCTGAAACAAAGATGCTCTAAAACCACAGGCCATTTGATTAATCCTTCTTGGTTTTTCTTTTTACCACCTTTCCTTTGCATTAGAAACATTTATCTGGAATGGCTGCTTACCTCATCTTGTTCCAGCTGATCTTCCCACTGCAGCTGCAAGCTCTAATGCCTTGTGGTAATACAAATGACAATTTGAAGAAGAATTTAAGATTAATTTAACTAAGAATTTAAAATTAACTTTCATTTTGGTAAATAAACAAACCCCTCCCTTAACAAACAACAAATAAATAAACARGAAAAAACACCCCTTCCCCAAAAATCCTAGCATCAGCACTTAGCTTTTAAAGTTTCATGTTTATGAAACCGCACAGAAAAATCAAACCATCACAAAACTTTTTTTTATACATSATAACTTTAATCTAAACTATCGCAATTTTACTGACTTTACATGGCCACCGGCAGTTATTTAAGGTGCCAGGGACAGTGAGGGACGTGGACTGTGCCACCCAGGTGATGAACGTGGTGGATATCACTCAGGTTTCGTCTTGCCAGCTGAAATGAGAATCCCCTCCTGTCCCCATATGGTTGTGGTCAGCCAGCCACCTGCAGCTGGGGGCTGTTACACMCACCCAATCACACCAACTTGCACTGCCTGTGAAGAGTTAGAATTCCTTTCCTTATTGCTAAAGAGGAAAGGTAGGGAAACATGGCCTAGGAAATGGAAATTGGCTCACTGAGCTCTGTGGCCACCTGTGTCTGGCAGGCTTGCAGGTTCATTTAGGGAACACATGATGCACTGGATTACAGGAGGGGAGAAGATGGAAACTTGAGCCCACCTGAATCCTGTAAAATTACTTTTCCTCATGATGTGGCAGCTTTGTCATCTTTTACAGTGACTTATGGGAGATAACAAACACCCTCTGAGGGGAGGCTACTCTAACTCTCCTATTGATTTTTGCCAGTCCTGTGTGCTTGTTTAATAAGAAAAATGTTGCTCAAAACTGAGTCTGATAATCTTAAATATGTTATTTACTTTTTGAAAGGTGAGCTGGATTATGATTAATATGGTAAATAGCTCAGACCTAATAGGGTCGATGCTTCTTTATATYTCGCAGAGGTCCAGTCCTGGTGCAGAGAAGAAAGTAACAGTCGAGCCTGAATTAAACACTYTCAGCTTTCATGTTTGTGCAAGGGTTTTTGATTTATTTATTGATATCTGTTTATAAGCCTCCTTTCAATCACAGGAGCTAATGCCATCCTGCTGCATAGCTGGGGATGAAAAGGTACAACCTCCTTTCCCGCTTCCCCTGCCCTTTCTGGAGTGAGTCTCAGCACTGGAATCCCTCCCTTTTGATGATTAGCTGAGAAACTTAGTACATGTTTTCCTATGAGTGTGTCAGACACACCTTTTACAGGGAACCCATGACAGTTCCTCTGTCTGTTGTTTGCACTGGGAGGCTGTGACAGGCACCAGCACAGCCTGGGAGGAAGGGCACGGGTAAACCACACCAGCCTAAACTAATCCCTGTCCCTCTCTCCTCTTTGTTCCTTTTCCCTGTCCTTTTAAACTGAAATCACATCCCACCAGTTCACCAAGACCCTCAGCAACTCCCTTAGAAGTCACCTTAGGATGGGACTGGCCACCCATCAAATACCTCTTGCCTCCCTCCACTGGAAATGGGGGATTGTTTCGCAGGAGCCTGCGGAAGATGCAGCTTCTGCTTGTCAGGGGAAGCACGAGGGATCCCAGCCTCTCAGACCTGCCCTTCCTTGCTGGATCTCAGAAGGGTCTCCAAGGCCCCTATCAGCCATGAACCTGTCATGGGAGGCTTGTGTGGTGTCTTTCCTGTGGAATATACAGGAACAGGAGTTCTTCTTGCTATTGATTAGCAGCAACTCGATATAAAAGTGTCTTAGGTAGCAGAGCTTTACTGGAACCTCAGTTGCTCCTGGTGCTGCTGACTCCCAAAGACAGAGCACTGCTCATTACACTCTTCCTGAGCTCATCTTCCTTTCTCTTGAGATCACAATGTGCATTTGTCATGTTGTGCAGGAGCCTACAAACACCAGTGCTTGCTTTGATTTTCCTCTTGGCATCCCAGCTGGGCAGTTGTCTTGTCATGCTGAACTACTGCTTTGTTTTGATATTTTTTTACACAGCGATGCAATATTTCTCAGCGTCTTACCTTGAAACTGGAGCTGGGCCTAGATGGATGGAAAAAAACCCCACATTGTTAAAACTTTCTTGTTRAAATGGAAAAATAAATAAAAATAAGATATTGAATAAGACTTTATGAGTTAGTTCTCATTAGGAAATTTATCTACAATGGGGTTTAGTTTAAAATTATAATTTTAAATTGATGGTAACTTTTTACATTGTCAAAATGTAAAAAGTTACCTACCAACGTTATTTTAATAAACCATCTACTCAGAATAGTAACATTTCTACCACATTCAAAATAGGATTGGAAAGAAACTCAGTCAATCTAAAAGACCATTCAGTATTATTTTTTCTTATTGATGCTGGGAAGAAATTCTGATTTGTGTTTTCTGTACCAGAAATGTTTGACACTTCAATCAGGACTCATTCTGCGGGAGGAAGCAAGCACAATTAAGTTAGTAAGACACCAGTGACACTATCATGAAGTCATGAAGAATAATGAAAACCCAAAATAACTCATGGTTACTGGTCAACTTTCCCAGAGAAATGTGATTAAAAACATCACCTGCAGGGGGGTTTTTTATTTGTTTCGGTTCCCTCGCTTTTTGCTTTAAAAGGAATTAAAAAGACATCAGAAAGGTACCAATGTAAAAATGAAACTGAGGATTGTTTTAAGTAATTGAGTATTGGTTTAGTAAGTGCTGCTGTGAGCAGTGAAATGTGCATGTGAAGCCTCCACTCTGGCTCTCATGTCAACATAATTGCTCTCATTAAGCATGTTTCTATGGATGGAGAATCCAAACCATCCCCCTTCCATGTGGATTATCTGGTGCTTAAAGTATAGTTGAGGTTGAGGTTCACCGTTCCTTGGGGACGACACTAACTTGGCTCTTCCTTTGCGTATTTCAACAAAACATKAAGTAATTTGGTAGTTTAAATTTAGGTTCCTTCTGCCAATCTGAGAGCTAGAAAACTTTGATCCACTTCCCTACTCCGTCTTTTCTTGCCCCAGTGACTCTCCCATCTTGCAAGTATTTACCCCTTGGCCTACCTGCTCCTTTATSTCCCATATCTTCAAAGAAAAAAAAAAGGAAAAGGAAAATAAAATATAAACAAATATGACAACCCCCCTATTTTCCTTTTCAATTTCTTCCCCTTGTCCCTCTCCTGCTCTTATTAATGTCACTGCCCACACTCATTGTCTGAAATGGTTTGCTGCAGATAATCCCACTGTTCTGTTGAGGTTTGCAGTTCCTTAGCAATGTTCAAATTTAGGTCTTCCTCTTTCCCAGATTAAAGGCTTTTGCCGCCATTCTGACATTCCTGCCTARGTTTTGATCAGGTCTTGTTTTCATAAGCAAGATCCTTGGCTGTCACCCCATCATGTATGAGCTGACCTTGCTCATGTCTGTGTAAGTCACTGCTGTCAGGAGTGATCTCTGTGATGAGACCACATCATCCCACCATGACGTCTTTCTGTGCTTACCTCAGGATGCTCTTTTCTTGTTACAAGGAAACCAAAACAAGGCACCTATTTGCCTGAACTGAACCAAATGAACTGAACTGAACTATCTACCCAGCCTCTTTCAATCAGTATCACAATGCCAGCTCCTGCCTCTGCTCCACCCACGATCTGTCAGCTTCCACTTGTTGCCCTCTCCCTTATTGCTGTGTGTTTCCCATAACAAATGGCAAAATTCATGGCCTCATCCTCCTTAAATGCTCTTAAAGTCCATCCTCATCATGAACCCCACCAAGAATTTAACATTATGCAGCCATCCCCTCTGCAACCTGAACTTTTGCCTTTGTTTTCTTGGTTTTCCCACCTTTATCCAGATGGTTCAGTTTCAACTTCACTGGGAGCTTTTGGGATAGACCCTATGTTGGCTACCTGGTTGGAAAGCAGTCTGACTTCTCAGTGTGAGATTTTTTTCCCCAAGTGTGCTGAGTAGAATTTGATATGGTTTTGCATTTTACATTTTAAAATGTTTTGTTGTATGATTTTAAGCTCAGAACACTCAGCTTCAAACTGGATAGACTATAAAAACCTACAGTCACCAAAAAGATTGTTCAAAATGTCTAACAGAAGAAGCCCCACATGTTTCTCTCAGGCTCTTCCTCAAGCTCAGTGATGCTTTCCCATAACTCCCACCTTTGTGAGAAACCGCCCTGTCAAGACTCACAAGCCTTTTTCTTTTGACCTTCATTCTTTTTRTTATCAGATCCATTCAGCCAGTGCCTGTTCTTCTTATCCCTCCCTCGTCTGCCTGAATGAGTCATCTGTTGTATCCCTTCTGGCATTTAACTTTGGAGCTGTCTGGGCAGGGACTCTGTTGTGGTGATTTAGCTTTATAGCATCTGGCCCTAAGGGACTCAGATCCCCAGTGATGGTCTTTCAGCACTCCTGCTATCCCAGTCTCCTGTAGCAGGCAGCTCAGGAAGTACCTGAAAATTTATCAAGCATACAGCACAATGACATATCCCAAAAGAATCTGATTTAAGACCAAGTCTTTGTTTTTACTCTATACTTCCTTGTTCAACAGTTCAAGTTAAGGACAAAGTGTCAGCCTAAATTTGCCATCTTTGGTTATCTCGTGTCACAGTCTTCATCTTATTTTAAAGCAGCTTACTTAGGTAAGGAAATAAAGGTCATTTCCTTCTACTTAGAAGAATTTGTATTGCTTTATTTCTAAGAATGACCTTATTACTACTGAAGAGACAGATAGACAGGCAGTTCAAGAGACTGGAATAGTTTATTCCAGAGTTTATCAAGCATTGTGTGTGTGCCATTGAGCAAGGCAGCTGCTGCTGGTATTCTCTTCAGAGATGTGTCTGATCTGAGGGTATGTGTGCTTCTTTCTAAGAACCTGCCTGGTCAGTAATGTTGGTAAGGCACAAATTGGTGATGCAAATGCAGATGGAGAAAGCATTGGGATAGAAGTGACTGCTCCATGATGTTCATGAAGACATAACTTTGTGTTCTTGGTGGTGGGAGCCTTGGACAAGGACATGGAGTTTTGCTTTAAGGAAATGGGTGCAGAATGTGGGGGGTTGACTCATCTTACTTGTGTAAATTGTCCGGAACAGAGCTCAGAATGGACCTACAGCTSTGCTGGTACCCAGACAAGCCAGTTCTGAGAAGCCCTTGATTATGTGCAATCTTCTTTCAGACCACACCACAAGCTGACTGGAAAGTATAAGGTGGTTTATCCTCAAGCTGTGTGCTGGCTTTACCAAGGTCCTGTTCTCTACCTTGCACAAGAAATGATGCTGGTACACAAGAATTTAGGAGATGGCTGCTATCTGCCTCCGTACCATGAAGGTGGCATTAATTCCAGAAAGGTAGACAAGGACAGGGAAAGCTGTCACTGGAGAATTGTAAGGCAATCTGGCATGAAAGCTGCTTCTCACTCCTGCAGGAAGTTGTTCTTCAGAAGTGCCAGAAGGATTTAAATAAGAGTGGGACAGAACAGCTGAAATATTTAACACTAGACAACTTTTAAAATTAAAAATAAGGAAAAAGGTATATTGAAAGAAATGCCATGAAGACACACAAAAAGACAGCTATTTTAAAATATCCATAGGAGTATGTGAGACAGTGAGTTTCACATAATGGTAGTTTTCAGTGTTAAAACCAAAATGGAATGAAATAACTATGCAATGTCAGAAATTACCTCTTCCATTTTGTGTTTTATTGTCTTTGAAAGCCTTTTCTAAATAGCGGTTTTGAGATTGTAGTCTTTCCTCCCTCTAAATCAGAGTTACCTATAAAAGTTTGTTCTGCAATTGTTCCCTTCAGGCTCAGCACTGTCTCTGTGTATCCTGTAATGACTGAAGTACACTGAAATCAAAGTAAGACAAAGGGCTGGTGAGAGAAATTTGCATCAAGGTTTTCTTGTCCCCCAGGTCACCATCTCTGTGCTTGGTGACAATTACAATGATTGCACCAGAAATGCATCGCTTGCTATTTGGTACCTGCATCATTTGCAGGGAAATTTCCTCTTTGTCTTTAGGGATTAGAATAGTGGAATTACTAGAAAAGAATCTCCACAAGGCAAAGTGAGGAGTTGTTTCCCATGTTATTACTTTTATGAGTGGAAAATAGAAGTAGTAATAATAATACTTGCACAATAAGACTCTTGTAAATTATACAAGATGTGGCTCCTTTATAAAAAGACTCATATGAACCTTTTCCAAAAAAAAAACAAACCAAAAAACCACCAAACCCCAAAGGAACTCCAAACCAAACAGAAGTAAAGAAAAAAACAATGTATTTCAAAATAAATATTCTGGAGTCAAGTGACATAACCTGTTGAACTGAAGCCTGGAAAAGTCAGTGTAGTATGAAAAGTGACACAAGCCATAAAAAGAAGTGTCACAATCAAATTTCTCTGCTCTTTACATAGGCACATTCTAATTTTTTCAACAAGATACAGTACAGGAGGTCCTGCAAAGCAGAACTTCTTTGCAATTTCCATGGCAATGAGCCCAGTAGATTGATGATTTAAACAAGCTATCCAGATTTCCAACTAGACATGCAATCAGAATGGAAATGCACTGGAAATTTTTTTATTCATGCTACACTGGATTTATCTCACCATAAAGACACTTTGCAATGTCCTTTTCTCAGGATCAGTGCTGAAATGTCATTCTTGCTAATGCTTTGCATAAAAAAGTGATATTCTATGAAACGTGAGGCTGGTTCTCCTAGGAGTTAAAACAATCAGCCCTGATGGAGGATAAAATAATAAAGGATACAAAACTAAAAATTTTTTGTCTTGGAAATATCAATAGTGGCTTTTCCTTTGTGGGTGTGAAAAGGAGTGGGAGAAGCTATTTTAAATGCCGTAATTAAACATGAAGAAAATGGACATGCTGGCAGCAGCTCTGAAGCAAGGATGTCATGTATGGGATTGCCCACTAACCTCAGTTCCTGCCCATACTGCAGTTTGAGAGCAATTGCCTTATAATGGCTATGAAGATCCTGGAGTAACAGAATGGTTTGGGTTGGAAGGGACCTTAAAAATCACCTAGTTCCAACCCCCCTGCCATGGCCAGAGACACCTTCCACTAGAGCAGGCTGCACGAAGATGATGTCTTGTAATTGCTGCTACTGACTGGAGAAAAATTGCAGCTGAAAAATGTGCTAAAATTACAACAACATTAATAACCCATTCTGTAAAACCTCTTTGACTGTTACAGGTCAGAATAAACAAACAAATAAATTACACCCCCAGGCACCCTCTGGCTTAGTCCAACCCACTTTATACTATATAGAAATGGACCTGATAGGGCAATTGGAAATCAAGAAATGACCACCTATGAGACCAGGCAACGACATTTGTCTGGCTACACCCACAACAAAAAGATGCCTGTGTGCCAAAGCTGGCTCACCCTGCTCCCATGGTTTGGATTGAGGAGCCTGGGTAGGGAAGTTGGTCACCTAAGATCTGATAGTTTGAAATTTTGTTGTGCTGCTTCTCAGGGGAAAAAATAACAATTGAAAATTATCTGTGACAGGGAATTGAGCCCTGACTCTGGAGCTGTGTAAACCCTAGGGAACCTGAGAGGGTGGTGGTCTGGTAGCTGTCAGACAGGGAGTCTTGGCTCTTGAGGATCCATGAAGCAGCTCTGTGCTCTGATCTTTCCCTAGCTGGCTGGTGAGGTATCAGGAAACTAGGAATTACCAGAAACTTTGGTAACCTGGTGGACAAGCAAGTGGATTGAAAGGTTAGAATTAGACAGACTGTTAGGGTACATATGAGAAACCTGGAAAATTAACTATCTTCTCAAAATTGCTCCATTCTAGATAATTCTCAAATTCTGATAAGAAAGAAAACTTCAGCCTTGCTTTGGCTACATACTTTTTGGTCTATACTTCTACAGAATCCAAAAAAAAGGAAAGGAAAAAAAAGGAATCCTTCTCCTTTTGTCCAGACATTGCCAAAGAAATAATATTAAATACCATTATCCCTCTGACTGGTGTTCCTGGCATTAATGGAATAAGGCATCCACTGGCTTTAATGGAAGTGAGTTCGGACTCATCTGCAGTTTTCCAATTTCTGTTCACTGATGTATCACCCACAGGAATTGCTAAAATGTTGCTAAGAGGTAGATTAGCAGAAGGGAAATGGAGATGAGATCCCATATGGGTGAGCTTGACTCACCAGAATACATAATCAAGTGTTTATCTGCTCCTGCTGGCTACAGAGCAGCTCCTAAGATGTTCCTAACATTCTTTAAGATGTTCACGTAGGTCCTGATTAATCAAAGTAATCAAGGAAGATAAATCAATTAATCTATCAGATTTTGGTCAATGGTGATATTAATAGAAAAGAGGAATTGAAGGCGCAAGTCTTACTGACATAATTCTAATTTGGCCATAGATATGTTTCAAACATCCTACCCCTGAGAAGATGCAAGAAATACCACCACTTCTTATTATGTACAAACTCTGAAAAGAGAGCTTTTGTCCTTCCCCCTAGAGACAATTATGGCTCTTTATTGACCAAGAAGTGTTATGGCCTTTGTACTTTTGTTCCCCCTTGCTATTGCATGCAGATTACAGCCAAACCTCAAGGGCGTGTAGGCAGATCAAATGCAAACAGTAGAATTTCTTTTCCTTTAATTATAGGACAATATTTACATATGCAATATCATAATAGAGAGTATCAGAGTGCTCAATCCTGCACACCTGATTTTGAAGAAAAAAGGGATGCCAGCAGAAGTTGGTGATATTTTTTACGGTTTTATGGACACTCTCTGCAGGAGGCCCCACCTCTGCTGTTAGCTGTGTTCAACTTTGATGATTCTCCACATTCTCCGTGTACAAGATTAATTAGTTATCCCACAGAAGGTTTCTGTTTTCTTTAATTTGATAATACATCCATCTGTCAATGTAGATTTTCTCCTGATGCAGATCCTCTGCATCTGTGAACTGTCCATTTTCAAATAACCTTTTTAACTGTGCATCATCAATCACTTTTTATTTTACTTCAGATACAAATTAAGACCTGATATCTTCCCTTTTTTTTGTTTTTTTTTTAATCAAGTGTGGTTCAGGATAACCTAAAGATACTTTTAATCACATATATGTTCTTTAAGTTTCCAACATTTCTCAGCATTACTAGAAATCCAGAGTTATTCAGCCACAGTAAAAGAATATGTTTGTTTGTATGCATGTATGTGTAACACGTCTATAATTACTTACAACTACTATCTGTCTAACTACAACAATGTTGCTGGTATTTATCAAACGTGTTTAATGGAATTTGCTCACACCTCTATGGGCTTCAAACTGGCGTGAGTGAAAGTGCTCTCCTTACCCTTTCCTTTTATGTGGAGAAAAGCTCTCTGGTAGAGTTTGCTGCCTTTCCTCACCGCCCCCTGCGCGGGGAGAGGCTGAAGGGCTGCTGGAGGAGCCTCTGCTCGGTGGTACCCTGCCTTCCATCTGCTCGAGGTTGTTGCTAAGGAACGTCTCCTGCAAATAACAGCAGCACCTTCCCCCACCTGCTCCCACGCCGGCTCCGAGGGCTTCGCTCCCTCTCCTTGACTCCACAGACAGGCAAGCGCCAGCTGCTGCAGGATTACGTGGAAGCTTTTCTCTCGCTTTTCCTCCCTCCCCAGTCACTCCTTAAATCCTCCAGAACTGGAGCACCTGCTGCCAGGCCAAGAGGAAGCTTTCCAGCCTGCTCCCTCCCAACCATGCTGGTGGTTACAGAGCTTTTTCCCGGGGCTCACTTCCTCACCTGCTTTTCCATGGTGTGGTGAACCACATCACGATTCAGTCCTTCAGACCCAAATGCTTTTGCACAAGTTTACAGTGAAAAGGTGAAAATTCATGTACCAAGTTCCCTCCCCTCTACAAATGCATGGACTAGTCCCTTACAAGAGCTGTGACTTGGATCTCATAATTCATGTATGCTTGGAGGGAAATGAAAAACCGTGTCTCTGACTATCCTCATCCTTTAATGATTACTCTGTTTGAATTAATTATACCCTTTTTGGTGTTTTTTGAAAGGTCTGTGTCTGATGGTGTGAGATATGATTTTATAAGAACAGAAGAGCCAACCACTCGTGATTGTGAAATAATATACAGTTGAGCAAATATTCTTTATCTCTACTGAGAGCTAACAAAAAGTTCATAGGCAGAGCACCCTACTATGAATAATCTTCTTATTTCTAAGGCCACCCAGCCATGCAGACTTAAAGATAAGTACAGATGAACTAAGAGAGGCTGAAGTTATTAAATGTAATGGAAATGGACTTTAAATTTGGCGAATCAAAATTTTGGATTAACTTTTTTCTTTTAATACACTTAAATTGCCACCATAGCAGTTCCATTTTCCTCATCGAATTAGTTAAGTGGGAGATGAAGTGATGCAAGTTCTGATCTATCAAGGAATCACAGCCTCTGAGAGGAAACAATTGAAGTATGGAAATAGCTGTTGCAAAAGCAGGTCTTGTGCCAGGGTGAAATGGAGGCTTTTATTCTTTAGAAATTCTTCTGTAAGAAGGGTTGTACCTCCAGTGAAATAGTGTTATCCACCGAATTYTGACATTTCTTTCCCTTTCAGGTCCTCCAGGACATTTTATTCCCCACCTTGGGGCATCCATCAGCTGGGAGAGGAAGAGGCTTGGAGGAAATGTGATCCTCCATGTCAGAGCTGTTGTAGGAAACTTCCCACAGCTGCTGATGTTTAATGCAGCCCATTGTATGGGTGGTACTGCAGGCCTGGAGGGAGTGGGAAGGCTGGGAAGCTGCTTCTGAGGGATTCTGGGAAACCTGTGGCACAACACGGACTTTGTCTGCAAAGACTGTGTTGGGAGAGCCTGCCAGGTCTCTACCTGCCCGCCTGGCCAGGGCTGGGGAGGCTGCAGCCCTCTCCTCGAGTTGGTGGTCTTTGTAGCCAGGATGGTGTCCAGAAACTCACAGCTCACGAGCAGCACRATGCGGGGTGAGGGGAAATATGGGAGATCCATGGATAGGATGGACAACTCCGTCCTGATCTCACACCTGTCTGTGACACATGTGCTTGTGGAAATCCTTTTTCTTTTTTATATACAGTTTACAGTACCTCAGCAGTAACAAAAGAAACMAAACCACACAAAACAAAACGTGTTTCCAACCAGGCATGAAACAATAACGTGCAAATTGCAACACTTCAAAATCAGATCATCTTCATGAGAGAGACTCCACTAGAGGAATCACAAAGGTTGTGGGTTTTTTTTTTCTTTCGTTCCCATCTAATTTCCTTTCATTTTCAGTAACACCTCTGTTAAAAATATCCCCAATTAGCACGGCAGGGCAAATTTAAATTATCRTTGAAATCAGCAAAATTGTCTGAAAGCTTTGGCCTTACATAAAAATGCTTCTCTATTTAAAATCAATTTGGTCTCATCTGTGCAGTCCAGAGTCATGATTCCATGAAAAATAAAGAGTGTGAAAAGCTTGCCTCTGGTTACTATCCTCATGAGTCAGATGTCCTTATGTATAAGCAGGTTTGGGGGGCTATAAACACTGTGATTCTTCTCTTAATTGAATCAATGGGAGTTCTGCTAGTAATTTCAGTGGGAAATGGTTTTTCTAATGAAATGTTTCATATTTTTAGGGCATCTCCAGGTCTGCATGAGGATTCTTTTCATCTTGGGTGTAGGTTGAGCCCAGGTTTAGACTAGACATGTGAAACAAACCCCCTCTGTGAGCACATCCCTCAAGAAAGCTGATGCTGTGTAGAGCATCTCAGCTTAGCCACTAAAGAAAGAGAAAGAACCCACAGTGAAGCATCTCTGCCAAAGARTGTGTCATGGGGACACCCTACCTGGCCCCAAAGGGCTGAGACATGGACCCAAGGCTCTGGAGCACACTGTGTGGGGACCTCCAGGCTGGTTTGTGGGGGTCATTTTTGCATCCAGAGCAAGACAACAGCATTTGTGGTGCTGAGCCAAAGCGATTTGCTGCCTTGGACTCTGCCCCATGCCGTGAGGGTGCACTGCAGTCAGAGCAGCTTCTCAAATCTCTGTCCTTCACCCTGTTGCACTGGGAAGATTGTGCTTTCTTAGTCATGGGGGAGATGGTTTTCATTCTTTCCAGTTTTGCTTATTACAGCTTCTGTTATTTGATGTTATCAGAGAATGGGGGAATGGTGTATTTGAGTCTGTTATAATTTGCTCTTGGTTTCCATGTTTTTTCCCTTTAGGATGCATTGATTATTGATATGGCAAAAAAATTGTATTTAACCCATTTGTTGATCAATTAAACTTCCAGRTGCCCAGAGACATTTGTGTCTGAGAAAAAAGGGAATCCCAACCACAATCACACRGAAATGTGAAAACTGCAGCTTAAATATCAATCTAGGTGGATGGTGAGGATTATTTGACTGTTCCAGCTCACACCCCAGGGCTGTCGCTTTTGTCTTTAGTTGCTCTGATCCCTCTTCCTCTGTTGCAAAGATACAAAATGAAATAATTGTGTGTTAAGGCTGCCAACTCCTTATTCCCTATCCCTAACTAAATCTCCCTAATATTCATGCTAAGGAACTGATTATAGGGTGTGCTGTTGGTTGTTGGTTTTTTCCCCCCTTTTTACCATCTGTCTGCTGTGAATTCATCTGAAATCCCTGGCTTCACCAGCTAAAATGTTCTCAGCAACCCAATTTTTTTTCTCTTCTAATTATCCTTTTAATTTTCTTCTGCTCAACTCCTACACCTCCTCCCCCTTACCAGATTGTTTATATTTTTCCAAAGAGCTTCTGAGAATTGCTTATCCTGCTCTTTTCACCCTTTTCCTGCTCCTCATTGCAGAAATCACTCTCTTGTACCCTCCCTTGCTGTGATCTTGCAGGAGTGACTGTGGATCACAACCTTCACAACTGTTTCTGACAAATTGCCCCATGGAGAAATAATCTGTGATATTAAGTGTATTTTCCTGTTACTCAGACCTCTCTGTTCTGCATTAGCAAGTGGGACAGATTCCAGTGATTATGAAGAGGTTTGGTACAAACCAATAGTATTTTATTTCTGGAGAGAGATACTTCATCCAATGATATCATCCAGCTCCACAAGCAGCTACTAACTGAGATTTGACTCAAAACATGCCTGTAAAGTAATATTTGAGTGGCTGGAAAAGTGCAGCCTGGAAAGAAATCATGGGGCTGATCCTGGGAACATTATAGATTTAGGAATGAAATTATCTGTCATCTTCCCAGCCGGGGGCCTTGATGTGGGCATGGATGCAGATGACCAGCACGAGGTGTAAGTGAGACTGAGGTGTCTAGTTCCAAAACCTCGTGCCCAGAACTTGTTTTTTGGTGTCACTCCTCTGCCTCTTCGAGTTTCCTGGGCCTCAGCACAGCCCTGTCTGAGCCCCTGCCTCTGGTCTCAGTGCGAGCAGGGAGCAGGGAGGAGGCAGCACGAGGCCGACGTCTCCCGAGGAGCTCYGTACAGTTCCCAGATCTTCCCTAACGTGCAGTGACAGAACTGGGTTCCTCAGGAAGCTGTTGCTGGTGGTTTTATGTAATAGCCAACTTCATAAACACATTTGTAGATATCTATAAAAAGCCTTTGCTGTAGTCTCTGCGTATGAACTGCTCTGCGCTTCATGTAGCATGTATAGAACCCAAAACGTGAGGTACTCATAAAAAATACACTGTCAATTGTATAAAAATAACCATATTAATATAATAATATGTGTTTTATATAATACTGTTGTGGTTTAACCCCAGCTGGCAACTAAGTACCACACAGCCACTCACTCCAGTCCTCCCCTGCTCCCTGTGGGATGGGAAAGAGAAACAGAAGAGTAAAAGTGAGAAAAGTCGTGGGTTGAGATAAGGACACATTAATAAGTAAAGCAAAAGCCGTGCACACAAGCAAAGCAAAACAAGGAATTCATTCACCACTGCCCATGTTCAGGAGGGTGTTCAGCCATGCCCAGGGAAGCAGCTCCACATCACTCATAACAGTTACTTAGGAAGGCAAACACCATCACTCCAAATCATATAAGATCATGGAGTCCAGCCATGAACCCAACACTGCCAAGTCCATCACTAAACCATGTCCCCAAGCACTGCATCTGCGATGATTCTGTTGCCTTTTGCCACCTAAAAACCAGAAGCTGGGAAATGTTAAGGGGATAAAGAAAGCGGTGACCTTTATTGAAGGCCTCCAGGCACATTCATGATCAAGCTGCATACAAGGTGCACACCCAAAATGCACACAAGATGTAGGACTCCAACACTTTTGTAGGTATAACAAATTTGCATATTTGACCCCAATCTCCCAATTAGAGGTTTAGATTTGCACCCCCTGGTTATGTCCCCCACTAATACCCCCCTAACTTCTGGCTCTACCATTGCTTATACTTTTAGGGGACATGGGACAGCAAAATGTCCCTGGCTCCTRGAACACTAACAGTGATAAGGTGTTAGGAATGTCCTGCAAAGAGACATGGGGTCCTTGAATTAGAAGAACAAGATCATGGAAGGGTTTTAGGGACGTGTTTTGTCTAAGAAAGTAAAGGAAACCACTTAACTAAGAATCTATTTAGTTATACAGTAAAAGGCTACAGGGCTACTAATATATAAAAAATATAAAAACAAAAATCTCTTTGGCATCATTTCCACCACTTCCCTGGGCCTTTCAGAAACAGTCACAAGGATCTTGGCAATGGCATCAGTCACGTCTCAGCACCCTAATTTGTGTATCCTGTGATCCCATGGACTTGAATGTGTTCAGTTGGCTTAAGTGCTCCCTACCCACACCTTCCTCCAGAGAGGTCAAGGTTGCTTTCCCACAAAATCTGCTAGTGGGATCAGGGAGCTTGGAGGCCAGAGAACAGAACTTTTGAGAGAATTTGGTGGAATAGAAGTGGAACTTTACCTTTCAAGTCCATCTACCTCACATCCAAATATTTCATTTTAGCAAACATTGAAATTATTCCAGTTCAGAGATATTTCATAGAATCAGAGAATCATTAAGGTTGAAAAAGACCTCTAAGATCTTTGAGTTCAACCATCACTCCATCACCACCACCATGTTCACCACTAAACCACATCCTCAGGTGCCATATCCACACATTTTTGAACACTTCCAGGGATGGTGACTCCACCACTTCCCTGGATTTGTTCCAGTGCTCAACAGCCCTTTCCATGAAGAAGTTTTTCCTAATATCTAATCTAAATCTCCCCTCGCAAAACTTGAGGCTATTTTCTCTTATCCTGTCACTTGTTGCCTGGGAAAAGAGACCAACGCCCACCTCACCACAACCTCCTTTCAGGTTTGACATTGAATTGTGTCTATCTAAGCTGCTGTGCTGGATCATGGGAAGAGTATTCCAGAGCTTTCCTCTCTTCCTCAGGTTGGTGTCCTCATCTGCATTTCCTTTCCCTTGAGGCACCGTGGTTCCCTTGGTAGCTGAGTTGTCCCCATGATTCATGTGTCACTTTTTTTGAACAGTAAGTTTTACTGTTTGAAAAACAGAAAGGACATAACTTTTTCGGACAGTTTTCTTTCATCAAAACCCAAAAAAATCAATAGAAGTAGATCAAATCTCACTGGTGATATTTTCACTGTCCATTATTTTCAAGCTCAGGCATTTTCTCTGGGGTTAGATCCACTGCTGTGAAAATGAAGCAGTGCAACGGAGACCTGGTTCTTGGTCAAGCAACTGGAGACAAGAGGCCACAGGAATTCTTGCAACTGACAGGGTGACAGACCACCCTGAGCAAAAGAACGGAGGACAAGAAGGAAAATCCCAGACCTGGACCTCTTACATGAACAACGAAAGGCAGTCAAGGGGGAGAAATAGGCAAGGTACCAATTCTAAAGTGATGCAGATTTTATTATAGTACAGCTATTGACCCTGAATCCTCCTGCCAGCCAGGGATGCTGCAGTATTGACTGCACAGTCAGGTTTGCAGCAGAGCAAGGACCCTGACTCCACAGCTGATCAAATGGGCCATCAATCAAGTGACTCACTTTGTGTGCTTAAACCTCCTGCTCAAAGTCAGCTTATAATTCATACAGCTGAGCACCTCCCAGAGCAGCTGCCTTAAACTTAAGGCAAGAGATGCTAAAGGGGGCAAAGCAGCTGAAAAATTAAATCACCAATGACTAATAATAAACATCAGAACTCCTTCTCCTGACCTCCTCCAAATGGGCATTTCATAAAATCATAAAAATGAGGTTTTTTAACTCGTTGGGGATTACCTTTACAGCAATGCAAGGAGGAACATTAGAAGATTACTGGAGTAGGAAATTGCTGACTAGGCAAAGAGAGGGCAGTGAACATGGCTTTAAAAGAGACAGGACTAGCCAGGTGTGAAAGACAGGCATTGTTTCCTTGTGTGACTTTCTGCACCAACTAAATGCACTGGGTCTGGCTGGATCCAAGCTGAAGTCTGATTTGGTTCCGTACAAACAGGTTTTTAGTGCCATTTGAGGTGGCTTGAGGTGTCTGAACAACAGCAGAAGGAACTCTGAAATGAGACAGTACTTCCCAGACTGACAGTCTTTGAGACCAGATGCTAAAAGGCAGGTTGTGAGACTCTAGGATATTTCAAATGGCACTGTCATGATCAGACATGGTACACATCAATAGTACAGATCACTCACATGAGCTCAGGTGATTCCTTCCCCTTTCTCTAGTAGTCTGTGACTATCGGAGGGGAAACCTTTAATGCAACACTACTCTTGTGCATAGAGCATCTGCTGCTACATTAGTTTAAGCAAATTTAGTTTAATGGAATAGGGAAGGAAATTACAGTAGTGTTGCAATTTAGATTCTGGACTGTGATTCATGTCTGAGGCACAGACTTTGCATATAAGTCATTGCAGTGTTTCTGTGCTCTCCTCCTGTGCACAAAATGGGCATAACTGCATTTTCCCTACTTTATGAAGGCGACCTGAAGTAGGATGTGTTAAACAAGAGGAGTTATCTCTGATAACCAAATAGAAGGTATTGCCATAGGGATGGGGCTGATGTGCAATAATAGCTGTTTTTGTCAGGTCAGCTGTGTAAGTGTCTTAAATGGAATCCAGTCWTTATGAATAACTCTATAACTAATATTCAGACAGCTCCCTAATGTTGCATTCAGTAGGAACAAGGAAATGGCTTTCTGGAAACAGCTTTTTACTTTCTCAAAAGACAAAATGCCTAAATGTTTTCTCTAGATATCCTTGTTTTCCAAGTTGCAAATCTTATTGTGGTGGAGCTGATGTGCTAAAGCACCTTAAAAAATAATAATGGGCTGTGCCAAGGCCTCTGCAAAGGTAGCAGGAGCTACTTGTGAGCATCTGTTCAGAAAGACACCTTGAGGCAGATTGGGCTAGTGGAAGAAAGTGGAAGAATCTGGTCTTTATGTCCCCAAGAGTGAGCATAGAGGGAGAATTAGATATCAGGATGCTGGTTTTAATTGTTGTTTTAAATCAGATTTACAAAAGTAGTTTATCTGCTGACATCATTGTCATGAACAGCACAGAACTGAAGTGTCAGAGTGTAAGTCAGATCCTACAAGGTGGTCCTAACTGCTACCCCTAGGAATCTACATCTTGGTGCCTTTCTAAAGCCCAAGTTCCTCTGGAAGCTGTTGAAGCAGATCTTTGTAACTGGAACACTTTTCAAAATTTTGTTCAGTACTTGGGAACTTCTCCTGAGGCATAGCAAAGTCCAGGGATATTCAGGGATGCCTTTGTTGCTTCCTCAAAAGTCTTTCTTCCTCATAGAAGTCCTCTCTGCTGGTTGGTTACAACCTCTCTGGAGGTTGTAAAGGGGAAGGCTTAGAATTGGGTCAGTCCTTGATATCCCAAGTCGTGGAATCACAGAAACCATCTAGGTTGGAAAAGACCTCTGAGTTCATTGAGTGCAACCATAAACCCAACACTGCCAAGCCCACCACTAAACCATGTCCCTCAGAGACACATCTTTGAGATACCTCCAGGGATGGTGACTCCACCACTGCCCTGGGCAAGCCTCTTCCAATGCTTGACAACCCTTTCAGTGAATAAAATTTCCTAATATACAATAAAACCATTTTGAGGCTGTTTCCTCTTGCTTTTGGAACATCAAGGATTGTCTTGAAGATCTTTGTTTTGGTTCTCTGTTCAGTCACAGACTTTGTGTTCCATGAGCACAGCAGACCATTAGGACCAGGAGCTGGAAGACACTGTACTTCACACATGGCTTCTACCTTGTCTGGCCAGAGCCCCTGCAATACCCCAAAACTTCCTGTGTGACCTCGCTGATATCCTTTTCAGCTGTGCTGCAATACCTGGTGCCTGTATTCCTATGGTAGCACTGGGGAAATGCATAAATAAATGCATAGGAAAGAGAGAAAAACAAAGTTGCTCCCTTGGGGACTTTTATTCAAGAGAAAACAAGGCAAAGATTTTGGTGTCTCACCTTGCATCATATTTTGCTCCCATACAAGAAAGGTGTAATATATCAGGGCTGCATATCTATTTAAAGTGTTGGCAGCTATTGCTTCCAAAATAAAGTTGGCTTTTAAGTACTGGGGGTCGTATCAAATCCTATCACTATGTCAACACTGGATTGCCAACTGTCATGAAATATTGAAACCTGGTAAAAAAGAGAACCTATCAAAATTGGCTGTCAGTAAAATCAGTGGAGAAAAGAAAATGAATGTCAGTAAAGGCTTTAAGATCGTTTAAGAGAAAAAGAGAATTTTTTCCCCTTAATTTGGTCTTAGTTTCTAAACTCAATTCATATTTTAATATGTAATTTGGATTTATTGGTTTTTTAATAGTTTGTACAATAGATTCAGCACAAACTAGCTATTCAGTGTATCGTTGTAAAGACAGGTGGGAATCCAAAATTACTTTAAAAACATAATTTTCTCATATGGAGAAGCATTTTTAATGTGCTATCTGTACTTATTGTGCTTTTATTGTCTGAAGTTTTATTAAGAAAAAAGTTGGGAGAGTGAAAAACAAAATGCAAATTTTCCCCCTGGTTTTGTTGTTGATGTTTGATTCTCTAGACCAGGATCTTCTTTCTTGCCTCTTTAAGAAGATCAGCAAAACTCAATGGAGAAGCACAGGTGTAAAGTCAGTGCAAATATTTTCTGTACTATGTTATGTGCTGATCCTGCCTCTCACCATCTTTCCTTATAAAATTCCCAAGAATTCATAGTAACATCTGAAAGCTGTACAACAATAATTATGTTTTCCTTTTGCATAACACTTTCCTTGAGATTCTTTCTGTGACAGTCTCCATTTCATGACAGGACAGATCTCACAGAGAGACCAAGGGATTTTTCAGACGTGCCTAGAGGATCTGAGAGCAAAATATCTATGGAAAKTGCACTGGTCATTCGTCTGTTGTGCTATTAAGAGTTGCAGGTCATTTTTGAAAAGAGTTTTCTCTCCCAAAGGTGAGTGCTAAGAAGCCCTTCCCTTCCCTCATGGAGAAATCTTTTATGGCTGGCAAAATTAGGCAGCAGCATTCCTAGAATTCTTTAAGGATGCAATTGAAATTTCAAGCCAGGTGAAGTCTGGAAGGCTATGTCTCCACTAACAAACTGGCCATGGGGAGAGCTTGCAGATTGCAGATTATGTGTGTGTGGCTAAATTGCCTTCTCCTAATCTGTATCCAAACTCCTTCTTGGTTCACTCTGTTTCCTGGACCAGCCTGACCATTGTCCATCAAAGTGGAGTATGCAGCGAAATAAAAGTTCGTGTTTCAAACAATGCTGGGGCCCCAGTTCTGTGCTGTTCTGGTCCTGTTTATTTCATTAATCAGGATGTAGCCTGAGAGACAGATTGGGAATTAAAAGCACAAATGGGGATCAGATGATTCGAATTTCATCTACTCTACTAAAATGTCAAGAAGCCTACTGAGCACTGACCAGGCACTTTGTGCATAAATCAACAGTGAAAAACTAGGAACCATTTTCAGCTAGTGCAGAATTTTTACTTTCACTCCCAGGAAAAGACTGTTGGAAGATGAAGATATATTGGGTAAAGAGAGAAAGTTCTTGTGTGTAGTCTGAAACCCCTGCAACGTGAGGAACACTGCAGCATATCTGAAGAAGAGGGTGATGCCAGGCTTAGAGCAAACATAGGTGCTCTGGTCCAGCTGTGTTGCAGTAACCCAGATCTCAGATCAAAGCCAGACCTGCTGTAAATCCTTGGAGCTACCACAAGTCTGTTGCTCACACAGCAATGTAGAGAAGACAGTCATGGAATTGTAGAATCACAGAATGRTTGGAGTTGGAAAGGACCTCACAGACCATCTAGTTCCAAGCCCCTGCCATGGGCAAGGACASCTTCCACTAGACCAGGGTACTCAGAGCACCATCCAGCCTGTCCTTCCACACCTCCAGGGATGGAGAGTCCACAGCCTCTCTGCCAAACAGACTAAGAGGGATAAAATAATTTACTCAAGCTATAATCCCAAGTCACTAGCAGAGTAAGAAAAGTAATTCTGATCTCCTGCTTCCAGATGATCGTGTTGCTTGCTGGCATTATGCATAGCATGCAATGGCATGCTGTTAGAGGGAGATCAAATCCCAGTGGGAAAAAAAAAGCCTCTGAAGGCACCATTTTGCTTTCCTTGTGCAGGCAAGGGTCAAGCTACTACAACTTGGAAAGAAAAAGCTTAAAATAATCCCCAAATCAGATTTTCAGAAATCCCCATACTCCCGCCTGTGGCACATAGAGATTACAGATGTGTCTCCTGGAGAAACTGAAATTTGGCTTATAGTTAACCAATCAGTCTATTGCAGTTCCAGCTCAGTTTTACTCATTTTTTTTAGTACCTATATTGTGCTGGCTTACATCTAAGTTGAAGGAACTCTTTTGGATAGTCTAAGAAATATCTGTTTCTTTTTCTCTAAGCCTGATCCCACCTGGATGTGTAACTATGGATTTCCTGTGTATGTGCTGTCTGGGTTTTCAAAAAGCATTGTCTCCTGTGCTGAAAATGAAGCCATCTCGGAAGGTGAGCTCACAGATAGCCTCAGGTGGGATATTCTTGAGTCCTCTTGTATACAGACCTAAAAAATCTTTTCAAACTCAATCTTCTTTCCTGTCAGTTGCAGCATTCCCCCCTACCCCTAGTTCCCAACCTCRGTGTCCTAATTTCCTCCCTGACTGATTGCATGAGTCTTTTTTCCTTCTGCTGCTATTGTTGCTGTCATTGTTACCCTTGTTATTTGGGGAAGTGTTCTGCAGCTCGGTTAAGCATCCTGAAGCCAGAGAAAAACGTGTTAGAAAGTCACAACGGTGGGGAGGGATTCAGTGGGGACATCTGCTGACAGTCCTGTTAGGTCAGCAGCCCATGGCACTGACAGACTGATAGTCCTAAGACCTAAAAAACTGCAATACTGGAAAGCTGACAACTTCTGCTGCCAGAAATCTGAGGGTCACTTGTCATAGCAAATGCAGGCACAGCTCCTGAGCAGTCAGGGTGAAAAGCTGAGCCTGGGAGGCTGTGTGTGCCTTCACCTGCTGCTGTGGCAGATGTAAATTGAAAAGGATCAGAATGCAGAAGGCTGGTCTGGTGTTTTTACTCTGAGCCCACATCTGCAGTGCTGTGTCCAGCACTGGACTCCCCTTTGCAAAGAGCAGGAGATCAGCAAAGCACCTSTGAGATGGCTGGGGGAGAAGCACTTGCCTGGTGAGCAGAGCCTGAGGGAGGCCAGAGAGGCTGGGAAATCTCACCTTGGTCAATTAGAAAATCAGGTGGATGAGGTGTTGAGCAACACACTGATTTTAGCTGCTTTTTTTTGAGACAGACGTTGAACCACGTGGCCTCCAGAGTTCATTTCCAGCCTTGATGATCCTGTCATTCTGTTCACCACGAGGAATTGTTATTCCAGAGTTCTGATAAAAATCCTGGCCAATGATGTGTTTTATGCTTTTATACAGAGTTAAAAAAGAAAAAAAGGGCTTGGAAAGAGTTAATGGTTAAAGCTACTGATCAATTAATGAACGCTATTAACAAACAAATGTTCTATAGACAAAAAAAAATTGCCAATCATAAGCAGGAATGAAATATTATTAATTATTTTGAAAGAATACAAGACTTTCAGGGGACTCAAAATAGCAAATGTTGATGAAGAAATAAGTTAATTGAAAACTTTTCTTTCCAAAATCATCAAACTAGTTTTTTTAAAAATGTTCTGTTGCAATTTAAAATGTGCACTGTTACTTAGAATTCAGGTTTTAAGTCTTCAGAGAGAAAGTTTTTCAGTTCCATTTTGTCCATCTGCTTCTAATATATGATGGCAGAAATAACCTGCATATACCATGACATAGAAGAAAAAATTCTTGATGTCCCATTATGTGACTACAGAGTGTTTGCAGGAGTCTCTGGGGCAGGAAGCACCAAAAACTTGTAGGGTCGTACTGTGTGAACCAGTAGAGCAAGACTTCACTCACCCAGTGCAGCCATGCCCTTCCCTGTTGCAAAAGGTAAAGTTGCCTCTTTGTTCCAGTATTGACTGCAGCCATTTGTTATCTTCTGAATCTTCAGCCTTAGAGTGAAATTTGTCAGGTTTATCCCCTGCCAGAAGGTCACCTTCAAAACAAGTTCAGCTATTTTTAGTATAAAATACATATTAGGTAAGAAACTCGCATCCCTTTTAACCATCTTCTCTTCTTCCCACCATCATTTATTCTTATCCAAATATTTTGATTTAATCTCCATGTGTGGCTGATTGAAAAGCTCTTAGGTTGAAGCTGGACACTTTTTGTTTACATTTTATTGTCCTTCCTCCATTAAGCTAAGGACAATCTGACACTGTTTATGCTGCCTCTGAGCTTTTCCCTTTCAGTTCTTGCTGAAATATACTTCTGATCCCTGCATGGCAATTGGGGTGGCTTAGCTTTCAGAATGGACTGCTCCCTGCAGAGTCCTAAAAAACCCTCAGGGTCCAGATACTTGTGACATCCATCACCTGTTCGTGAGGTGGCATATGCAGGACCTCAGCTGATCCATGGGACAGGTTACTCTGGAATGGCTGAACACAGGCTGCAGATGGGTCTGCCTTTATTAACGGATGCAAATGGGATCGCTTTTACAGTTTGCAATAAAATGTCTATTACAGAGCACTGCAGCACCTACTTTTTGGTATGGTTGGCACGACYGTGTCCCCTTCCTGTGCTGGGACATCAGAGGCTCTTTAAGGCTACCCCTGAAAGTGCCTYAAAATCCCATACCAGCTGTTCCATCTGGAGAGACAGGGCAAAAAGACATGCAGCTAGATAAGTAGCTTCTCGGGACTGTAGAAGACATGTCCAACTTGAGAAACAGTCATTAGACTGGGAATGCTTCACAAAAATCTCCCACCTTTGGAATCTTCAAGGTATCTTTGGAGTCAGAGCAAGTGCTCACCCCTATAACCAGTCAAGTCCTGACAGTGACTTGCTACTAGAACTTGACACAAAAAATAGAGGAAAAAAGCCTTTCCACATGGGACCCAGCAAGTCATTAAAAGGAACAAGAACCTCCCTTCCTCAAAGTGCACCAGCCGGAGCTCTGATGAAAAGCTGCAGAAAGCATGGACTGAGGCTGCCAGAGCTCTCTTGCTTTTTCATGCCGCTTTGGATGATGAAGCAGATGACCTTTAAAGCCCCTTCCAACCCAAACCATCCTATGATTCTACGAACAAAGCATGCCCTGTTGGAAGCCCAGCTGTCTGTAAGCATAGCTGATCTGTTTGTTTGGGCATCTGAGGGGTGTGTGGATGTGTACACATCTGTAGAGAAAGGCAGAAGGAGAATTCACGTTGGAACAGCTGAAATGCTGGTAGAAATCAGAAAGGAGGTGTGTGTAAGGGGTATTAGCTACACTGTCACTGGAATCTAAAGCAGAATCAGACCAAAAGGTCAGTACAGTTTCTGAAGATGTTAAAAACCTTCTAGCATGAGTGGCTGGTCCTGCAGATGCTTCTTGTTTCCTATCTTTGCTGAAAAGGGAAACGATGCAGGAAAAAACAATTCTTTCCTACAGAAAGAAAAATAACTCTGCCAAAGAAAATAGGGACATGCTGCCATTCAAATTGCCTAAAGACATAAGATAATGTTCAAATTCAGATCGGTGATGCTTGGTCTGAATCAGGCAGAAAAAGGCGTTTACCCTTGATGTCTCACCCTGTAAAAGTGAGCAGCCAAATCATTTACATACCAGTCAGTGAAGTAGATCTAACAGAGGGTTTCAAAGATGTTTTTAACCACCTCTATTATGGGCTACCACTTTCCAGCAGTGAGTCTTGCCTGGTGGATTGCTGACTCTGAAAGAGCAGCTCTCTGTCCCTATCCACTGATCCAAAGCTCTGACCTTGATGTAGAGAAATGGGGATGAGACAAATGCCTTTTTTTGTGAACTGTTTTATATAAAATGCTTATCCCTGCATAACTCTGGAGCATCTGAAGTCACTGTGGTTACTCCATTAACTATACAATTTCATAGTAGAGTATACAAAACATAGTAAAAGAAAACCACTCCAGACTGGACTCTTGCTAAGGAGTGACAGTGCAGTCCCATGGCCTTTCCTTACCTGGAATCACTACAGAACATCCCATGAGGCAGCCTGAATATTGACTTCACTTTGAAGGATTTCTTGGAAGCACAGCCTTTTTCCTTTTGTTCTGCTTGTATGTTAGTAACCAAAAAATCCATGAAGGAAATCAATGTGAATTAAGAATGTTAACTCCCAGTTATTATAAAGGGAGTGAAGAGAATACAGTGAGCTGGGTAGCTTAATTGTATATCTTTCAGGGTGTTTGAAAAATATGGGTTTACTTGCTATACTTATTGCCTTTATTATCCAGTACAATTTGTAGTCAGAAAAATATGAGAGTCAATTAAGGTTTTCAAGAAAAGTTTTCTTTTCTTTTCCAAACRAAAGTGTCATATATCATGCAATATCAACTCCAGTGTTAGACTAGCAGAAATTTACTGCACTATGTCCCTGCAGTGAAAATTTGCAGCTAGATTAATGTTCCTTTAGCTGGCATTAAATCAATTTCATACATATGCTCGTATTTTCACCAGTGACATTCTGCAATAGCTGATGTTTTGTAGGAGCTGTAAAGAAAAAAATCAGAAGATTTTGTTCAAGCCTCATATATATGTATGTATATACAGGTGAACAAGATACTTCATGCTTCATTTGCTGCAAAAAAGTCTTGAGTTTTCAAAGTTGGCCAACTTGCTTCATGTTTTTCGTGGCATATACACTGCTTATTATCAGTTCATCTTCATATAGTTGAGGAGCATCTAGAGTTGYATAGATCCAATCTGGATAGAATTGACATTTTCTTTTTTTCCCCCAGTTTACTGGAATTGCTCTTGTTACGAAACTTGCAYTTCAGCAGTTGACATATGGGGATAAAACTGTCACGTCTTCCTACCCAGTGCTCACCACACTGTGGCTGATTTCATCCTGGCTGGTTCTCGGTGGATCCATGAGACAACAGCACCCTCCACGACAAGACGCGAACTGCCCGAGGAGGTTCTGTGGCACTTTGCCTCCTGACCAGGGCACAGCAATCTCCAGGGCAGGACCCCAAACAGGCCATTTGTTTCCTTAGTTCTCCTTCTCAAGAAAGGACACTGAGGAGAGCAGAGTTGGCTCACTCAGGGTGTCCTCATGGAGCAGCCAGCGGGGACAGAGACAGTGTCAGTCACATGGGGCATAAGGAGTGCTTTGTGCAGCAGTGGCATCACCATCACATCACTGGTGAGCAAGCCACTGGAATTTTCTCTTCTCAGTTACCTTGTGGCAGATAAAACCACACCAGCTGCTTTGTTCCTCAAATGCTGTAACTGCCCCTCTTGTGCTGAACTGGTGTCTCACCTGCTGCTTGACATGACTCGGGTAATACGAATTTTGGGGAAAAAAATATTTCCTCACCTAGAGGATCTGATCTGAAAAACAAAACTTCATTTTCTGTCACAATAGTAAAGAAGGAGTAAGTCTAATGGGTGGAGAAACCACTGCAAATGAAAGGAGAATCAACTCCAAGATTTGCAAGCAGCTTTAATGTGGATTTGCAATTGAGGAATTTACTGGGATTTATGGATTTACAGGCGTTCAAGTACAGGTGTATTCTGTGCTGAGACACTGTAGGATGCAGAGATAATGTGGCAAAGAYAGATTAAATATATGGATATCTCTAAATTTGCCCAGGGAAAAATTATTCCTTTTCCAGCATTACTAAGGTGTAATGAGGGACCTGTGAAGGACTGTGAGGTCTCTTGTARTGACAGTCAGTGGAAAGTGACTCATTGTATTTTAGATGAGGGAACRAAATATAGAGAACATTACCAGAAAAAAAACCCTTGATTGGCATTAATATCCAGGGCTGCAGGTGATCAGCCACAACCCTGAGGTGTTTTGACTTTCCTTATATATCCAAATGTTATGGCAGAAGGAGTCCAGATTGGGAAAGCATCTCTTCCTGCACAGGGAAAATTGGTGAGTAAGATTTCCTTGGGATGCTGCTCAGTGCTGATGTGTTATTTGTGATGTTTTTGTGTTACTAAGGTCATGAATAAAGTCTGCCACTAGCCTGGGTAACAAGCTCGTGCTGCCTGAAGTCCTTTTATGCATGTAGTTTTCTATCTGTCTCTGTTTTTAGCTGTGTTGGTTATTATCAGATCAAACTGTGTTTCTAAGAGGCATCCAGAAAAAACCAGCATCCTCCAGTTTTCTTCAAAGGAGGGATTCAATTTAATTCTCTGCTTTCATATGTCTGTTTCTCAACCCATTGTCCTGTTGTAATAAGTAACTTTTGGCGGCACAGTATACAGCCGACATCTAAATACGGGAAAGAGAGAGGTTTGGGTCTTTTCTGACATGTTAGGCAGCAGAATTATAAATTAATAAAAAGTAAATGGGTCATGAAGAAACCAACTCATTAAGCATTTATTATTGCAAGTTGCTTGAATGACTTCCTTTCAGCTTTGGTCAGCAGCACTGAGTGTAAAAAGAGGCYTCTTACCCATATATTTACCATGGAAAATAAAAATGATACCAACAGAGGTGTTATGGGTGTTGTTCCTTTTTAATACATATATCTYGGGGTTTGCTTTCCCCCTTCCCCTGATTATTTTATAATTTTCAGTGCCAGGTGAGCTGTGCACCAGCAGAATCATAAATGAAAACTAACTCCAAAAATGCTGAAAGATCTGACAGCCCTGGAAGACAGCTGATTGTTAAATATCTCCCACCTTGTGCATGCAACAGCCAGTGCATTGCTTCATACGCCGGCACCTGCTTTATTGTTCTTAAGAAGGATGTCAGRGTTTCCACACAAGTGACTGTCTCTCTAAACCTAAAAATAAGCTGAATAAGAATTTTATTTCTTAAATTTCTGATTTGGAATCTGTGCAATGTGTTCTATCTGTTGATTCTTTAGCTCTGTTGTGCTTTCAGGGCTTTTTTAAATATAGGTTATATGATATATATGGTATAGCAAAATAAAGTCTGAGCATCTTAGTAGTTTTAGGCTTTGTTCTCGAAGTGTTCAATTTTTTGTTTTCTGTGCTGCTTCTTGGGGCTTTTTTTGTTTATATATGCACACACGTGCATTATCCATACATATGCTTCCCTATCATCTCAATTGCCTACCCTGCCTTTTTTATAAATCACTTTTTAAAATTACTGACTATTCTCCGTGTCATACGTAATTTAATACAATATTTATAACCATGGTAAAATGAACAATCACGCAGTGCTTTTCTGTGCATAGTTTGAAGCAATTTTCATAAATAAGGATTTAATAAAAAACAGGTTTCATTTTTTACACTCTAATTAAAAATTAAGAAGAAACAAAACAAGGGAAGAGCAATAAAAATGGACCAAATTCTTCTCTAAATTGCATAGACTAACCTGATTGGATTCACTGGGTTTACTTTAATTTAGAAAGTGTGCAAGGGAGAAAAGGAGARCTTGGAGTAACCATTTCTGAAATGGAGAGCGAGCTGCAATAACAGGGTGGTAATTAAAGACTGCCTCTGGCACGCTYCTTCGAAGGAGCTCACGTGCCTTTGCTCACTCTGTGAGTGTTAYCTGAGAATTCATTAAACACAAAGCTCCAGGTTTAGCAAGGCTGCCAACAGATCAGCAGAGACCAGAGAGATATTTGTCACTGTTGACTTATCRTAGCCCAGATGACCAACAGGAGGGAAGTGTGGTGTCTTGGCTGTGGTCCTTGTTGTGTGCTTCCCTACCATTGCCCTGCACTGCTCTGGGACCTGTACTGGGGGCTGGGGGAGTTTGATTCATCAWGGACTGCTCATCCACGAGCAGCTCATTCTCACCCTCTGGAAACGAGTGTGCCTGAAGTGGCAGGGTGCAGATGGGACTTTCCACAGTCAAAACTCAGATTCTAGTCGTTGCTCAGGAGGATTTCTCATAAGCAACGTGGAATACGCACAAGGAAGTGGAACGATAAATTGGAGTGGCACTAGATGATCTCTAAGGTCCCTAACAACTCAAACCATGCTGTGATTCTATGATTATTATTATTATTACTATTATTATTATTATTATTACTGTTATTATTATTATTATGGAGCAATAAAGAGTAAGCATGGATAATAACACCTGAGAGATATTAAAGATTGTATTTAAATACATAATCCTTTCCTTTCATGGGAGAACAAGAAAAGCATAACCAAAAGAATCCATACCCCATATTTTCACCTCAAAAACTGTCTGGTGTTGAGGTATTTTGGGCATATCTGTGGAAACCAAGGTTCAGTGCTTCTCTGGGGGGAACAGATGAGTGTAAAATGCTGTTTGGATCCAATTCCTGTATCATTGAAAACACCTTACAAGTCAGTGTGACTTGTTTGAATCTGAAAGGGTTACTGGTATGTCTGGAATTGCCATTTGTCCAGTTCAGAGAAAAATCTTTCCTCAGTGGGAGTAAAACCCCACAATTTTCACACTGTGGAGAAAAATAACAGGGAGGGCACTGGGCTATCTCACATTTTAAAAACCAAAGTATTCCTTATGGGACAGCACATCATATGTGAAAGTGAAACACTTTTGATCTGCTAAATGCTTAAAAGTGAAAGTCTTCATCCTAAGGGAAAGAAAGAAGTCTCTTATAAATTAAAATGTTCTCATTTGTATTATTAAATAGTTTCTCAATGGGAAAAGAATAAAATTAGAAACAGGACTTTTAGTGTGGAAATTGGGAGGAGGGGTGTTATGAAACTGCTTTTTTTTTTTTTGGAACAATGAAAAAGGCTTTCCATGTTTTCAAGGTGATCATTCATGGTGAGTCCTCAAAGGACCTTGCACATATTACCCAGGTGTTGAAATGCTGCCTGTGAGAGAGGCAGGCAGTGTTTGGGCTGATGGAATGGAGTATCACAGAGGGAGCCTGGGGCCCATGCAGCTCAGAGTGACTGGCAGCTTGGAGGTTATGTGAGGGCTGGAATACCATTAAGGCTGAGAGGCTAAACCCCCTCTGAGAGTGGCACTGGAGTCACTCACTCTCTTAATGCTTTTGCAAACGGTGCTCATGATTTTGCAAGATGACTTCACCTGGATAAGAACTGGAGACAGCCAGAGACTGGGTGCAGCATAAAGGTTTTTCCTCAGTTAATTATTGTTAAAATGAAAGATTATAATAAGGAAGTCAGAATATAACCCTCCAAAGAGCACATTTGTTTATGCTTTATGTGCCTACATGTACTGGCATTTATTGTTTTCTGTTGCAAGCAAGCAATAATAATTCTGTGTCTGGCTTCATAAAGTGTATGAATTTGCAAATATGTCTGTGTCAATATATAGCAATGCACAGTTGGCTGGAATTTGTTTGCATCTATCTGTGTTTCTGCAGAGCTAATCTCAGCTCCTATCCAATATAAACCTGTCAGGTTGTCTGTTATGCTAGGAGACCATTTATATTTCCACTTGTGCATAGTTAAATCATTGCAAAAAGTCCAACTCATTCTTGTGTGTGTCTGTCTGTCTTTCTTTAGTTCAAACAATACTGTGTTGGAAACTGCCCAAGAAAATTTGGGCACTCAGCATCAGAGCTGTTCCATCATTAAAGTTTTTCAGACATATGCAGACACTGAGAGGTTAAGAGAKAAAATTTCTTGTTTGTTAAAGCCTCAATGCAGTATGCCTTATGCTGACTCAGAAAAAGTTTTTACTAAAGCCTTGTGGGATTAGGAAAGGGGGCTAAAATCTAGTCTGATTATATCAGAATGTTATGTATTATTGTAAATTAAATGTGCTGTAATCCTCATTCTCTGATGACAGGCTTTTAACTGAATTTAGTTTCCCTGCACTACAGTTYAAATCAAAGTTCAAGAGCTTTAGGTAAGTAAAGCCACAGAATTAYAGGCTTTCTCTGACTCCTAAATGGGAAAAAGTATGATATGAGGAAAAAAAGGTAGATATTATCAAAGTCATTATTTTGACAGTTTTATCACAGTAAAAACAACTGCTCAGGTTTCTGAGTATTCACTGATAGGTATTTCTCTCCGTTTTTGCATTCTTCAATTTAGGTCAGCCTTTCAAAGCAAAGGTAGTCATTTTTTTCAGGGGAAGAGTACTATTTAACTTGCCTTTTCACAAGCAACACAAGGCYTTTCATTGTTGTCTGGAATGTGACAGTAGAATCCTCCTCTAGCAAAACCCAAATTTTCTTCTAGAACAAACACCAGATTCTGAAGATCTAATCAGAAAGGRAAACAAATAAATAAAAATTTGAAAGGTTTGAACCTCAACAAGCAGAGACACACAACTTTGCTGCCTRTAAAGCATATGCCAGTGAAGGGGGTTTCAAATCTGGGCAAGATTTCCCTCCTTCTCAATATAATATTAATAAAATRAAGCCTGTCTTGCCCATCATCATGGCTGTCAAGTGCAGGTTTGTGACCCTTCTGCAGAGGTGAGGTGGCAGCAGATACCTCACACTGGAGGTGCAGCCAATTACACCCAGCAAGTGGAAACGTGGCAGACCTTTAAAAGTGGATTTCTCCCACTTGTAAAACAATCTCTCCTTTGCTTATTAGACGGCTTTAGTACACACCAAATSCTAATCTGACTGAAGTGTAAGAATTTTTTTCCACTAATCCCACTGGCAGGAAATGGAGCTGTTAGTGTTGTTTAAAGAGTATCTTGTGAGGAGCTTCTTTCCTTCTTTTTTGTATGAAGTGACTTGGACTTGGCCCCCCTAAGACAGTAGTGTTGATGAGCCATGGGAGAGTAGACCTCTGTATGATACAGATGATTCTTTGTTTTAAAGATAAGCATAGCTGCTGTTTGCTCCACTTTTGGAATGACTGATAATATGTAATTTATTGATCTGTTTGGCCCAACTAATATCCCTGATCCCACTGGGCACAGCCTGACCACCCCTGTGCTTATCCTCTAACAAGAAAATGCTGGGACACAGAGGGTTGGGTTGCTTTTTCCTCCATGGAGAGCTCTGTCCTATTACAGCTAAATTTGAAAACTTCAACCCTGACAACAGCAGATGAAACCTGTTGGTCCTGGCATGATGTATTTTCCCCATAATCATGTGTGCGTGTGTATGTCCTATTAGAGGTAATAAGGGTTGTGTATTGAGAGCAGATGCTCTTTAACCAATAACTGTCTCATACTATTATGTCTGGATTTATTTAAAAGCTGTTGTCTACCCATACCATGTGAGCATTAGAGTGCAGATTTCCACAACAGACCATTGAGAAAATTGTCAATGCTGCTGATTATCACCGTGCAGGGATAAATTTCAGATCCATAAGGCTGACTTTTTTTCTGAAGCTGACTTCACTGGTGTCAAACAAAGCTTTGAGTCACAAAAGATGAGTGTTGCCTTTACAGCAAAACTGCAGTTGGAAATCGTCTTGGATATGAGAAGGTGCACCTCACTGTTACACGTGCACGTGGACTGGTTTCTGCATGGAGTGGGGGGTTGACCAGAGTTAATAAAAAGGCAGAGGTTGGAGAAAGAAAAAAATTAATCTGTGATAAGTTTGTTCTTGGGGTGAAAGTGCAATTTTGTGTGAGCTGGGTTCGCTCACTTCTCCATGTCAGTGTCATGAAGTATTGCAARGCTCACTTTCCAGCTCAGGTCAGTCAGGGCAACAGGTTACAAAAACCTCTGTGAGAACTCAGGGAAAAGTAATGGGAAATGCTGTGTTTCATAAAAAAGGCAAAGAAAGAGAGAAAGAGGCATAGAAGGGAGAGTGTGGGTGAAGAAAACCAATAAGAAAACACATTTACTGTGCRAGGGCAGCTCAGCATGGGGAGCTGAAGTGAGTCAGGGGAAGGTAGAGGTTTTGTTATCACACATATTTTTCATCTCAGTCCTCATCTCTCCCCAYACACAAAGGCAAATGGATAGGCTCTGTCTACATAGCACAGGATTTCACATTTCTCTTTGAGCAGTGGCTGTATGTCTAGAAACTCAGGGCTTCCCTAGCATCTGTCTCGTTTGGAGGTTCATGCCTTCTYGTTTTGAGCCTGTGGACCTCCTCCCCGATCTGCTGCAGGCAGAAGTGGCTAGGTCTTTCTAAAAGCTACTTATGAATAATTAAATCCCCTTCCTCTATAGCACATGAAGTCTCACGATGCAGAACACTCTTCTGACRTTTAGCCCGGAGTACATAATATTCTCAAACTCACTTTGCAAAATGCCCTTGTTGCTGGTTCTTCACTGGCAGCTCGTGAAGTGTCAGGTAATGTCAGTTCATGTAGAATGGAGAGCTGTCTTTGCTTTCTTTACCACGGATTTCTGAGATGATTTCCTACTACAGGAGGCAAATGGACATCAAAAGGGAAGGACTGCAACCTCCAAAATGTCCCATTTTATGCTATATATAAAACTATATAAAACTTGTACCACCAGGCAGAAAACCTCGACACTGAACTTCTAATCAGAAACCCAGGTCCTTATTTCCACAGAGGTGACAGTACATTTGTATGGACACATTCACACACTGGGGYTGGCAGTCCTTAGAGGACTCCTTGGGACAGCACAATTAGGGTTCATTATTGTCTACCCAACACACGRGACTCAAATATGGTACTTCTCTTTCACAGAAAAAGTCTTTTTTCTCTCTAAGGTGACCAGGAGTCCACTTTGAGGGGGAGCCCATTCTCTATGAACCTGTGAGAACATACCTCAACACATTGTTCAGCCTCTGGCTTTATAGCAATTCAAATTAATTCAGTGACAGCTGTCAGCAAAAAATTCATATTTGTCCATGCAGATCCTTAATGTGGGTTCAAATCCATGGCTGAATTAGACCCATACATTTTTAAGCAGCTAGTTTTATTCCTGGGACTGACTTACTTTTTGCATAAAACATTTTTTTTCTGAATATATATAATGTGCTGTGCAGGGTAAGCACATGCCAATGGTTAAATTTACTGAACACTCCAGAGCAGCAGCAGAAGCGACCTTACTGGCTCGGTCTTTAGGTGAGCAAAGGAATGTTGCTCTGATATTTCTGTCTGGTGTTTCAACCTTGCAGGGCCGTTTTTTGCAGCACAGRTGTCTGAGTAGCCTCTCAAAGGCAGAGGTGAGCAATTCCACAGGGGAAGCAAGTCAGGCATCTAAGAGATGAAGAGTTGTTGAGTTCACAGTACTTCTGGCTTCTTTTCTAACGCAAACCCAGACTTAGCAGATGGGTCCTAAGGTCTGTTTCATGACCCCCCAAGTTGTCGTTGAGATCAGAAATCCCCACTGCAATTACTGGTAAATTCCCTTGTTCTCATCTGTTATGGACGTTGACTCCCTGGGGAGAACATGGAAGTCAAGGAACTGAGTAAGGCTGACACTGTGCTAGTGAGCTCACAGGATGGACCCAAAATGTAATTCTTTATTTTGGGGTGGATAATTTTGTTTTTTTTAAATTGTCTTTTTTCTGGTCTTTCCCAGCTTAAAGCAATTAGCTCAGTAGCAACCTGCTTGAAGAAAGACCAATTACAAAAAAAAAAAACTCAACCAAAAAAGGAAAGGGATGAGGTAGGTCACTTTGCTATGAACCCATTAATTAGCTGTGCAGAATGCAGAGCCCCAGAAAGCTTTCAGCAGCAGCCCCTGGTCTAAGGATGAGTGGCTCTATCTCMTCTTCTGAAATTGCAGTCTTTGCTTCAGTTACATTATTCCTCCTCAGCCTGACTATGTTTTTCTATATTTCCCCTGTCTATTTTCTGAAGAGGCAATTGTTGTGAATGGTGGAGAAGGTTGAGTGCCTGACTGAAATAAAGGAAAATTAGTTTTTAAGGAGAGTAAATTGGATAGAATAGGACCCGTAAGGATAACAAGTTGGCGATAATTCAGTGTAGTCTTCCTGTTCTGCTCCTGTTTATTAAATATTCTTATTGACTTCTGCTTCTCAGTACTCTCTGTTCTAGTGTACTAAATTACAGTAACTGAATATTCTGTCTACATATGCTGACTGGTCATTTGAGAGATGAGTGCACTTAAGACAGAAATGTTTTCCTTTAGTCCTTGGATCCTTGAAATGCCTATTATAAAATGTACATCTGTGAGAAGGCACTTCTCCTTGCCAAATGAGATTTAATGCTGAAAAAGCTACAGAGCTAAATAAAATAAACTTTGAGGAGGAGCCTGCTTTTTGACTCACATTTCTGTTTTCTAGCCACTGCTAGAATTTTGGGTAGGAATTAATGCCTCCATACCCATATTCTCCCTCTGATAAAAAAAGACCTAATACACAAATGTACCAGAAAGCTTCTTTTTCCCTTGTTATGACCTAAAAATGTTGATGGAGTTTCTCAAACTTTATACATTTTGGTCTCTSTTGCTTGGGGAGCAGGATCTCCTGACACTCAGGAGGCAGTGTCAGCCTCTTTGCCAATGCAGGGTAAACCACTGGAATGCTGTCAAGCACCACCAGGAATTTGGCCATAATGTTTACTTAACAATTTCAAATTAATGTTTATTAATTTCTCTGAGATAGTTTTGATGAGTACATCTAAAATTCCTTTGGATGATGCCTGGATGTGACAAGGGGAATAGCATAAGCCAGTGACTGCTCTCAGTACACAGATGAGACCATCCTGTTCTCGTGTGAGAAGTCTTGCTCCATGGATTTACACCATGGTTTTGTGGCCACGCAGCAGGTCTTGGTCAACTTTCTTTACTGCTGCAGAACAGATTAAGTGTTCCAACTTTCTTGCCTTTTCAGAGGAAGGGGAGAAATGCCAGTTCTCTCCCTTCCCTGACTCCATCTCTGGGAGTGCTCAAGGCCAGGTTGGATGGGGCCCTGAGCAACAATCAGGTCTAGCAGAAGGTATCCCTGCTCAYGGCAGGGAGGATTTCACCACCTTTCCACCCAGCCTGCCCTGTTCCTGGGAGCCAGGGCATCTGCCAGGAGGGTACAGCTTAGAGTTCCCTCCTTCTGATGAAAGAATTGAAGCCAAGTTTTCCAAGGGCCAGGCAGATACGTGACCATTACGAGATTTTACACCAGTGTGGAATTTTCTCATCTGTAATTTATTTTTTTTTTAAATCACTTTTATRCTGGTTATATGCTGGTTATTCTCCGAGAACACTTTTCACAATAAACTCCCAGAGGAGAAAAATTAGGGGACAAATGCCTAATTTCCAAATCCCAGTAAAGCTTTGTTAATCAGATGTTGAACTGCTCAACAAACTACACAGCAAAAAAAGAAGTGCTCCTCCATTTGCTCAGAGATAGAACTTGCAGGCTCGTGAGATATTTGGGACTGAAAATAGTCATATTTATGAACTTCAAGTGCCTCCAAATACAGATGGAAGAAGTACATTACTTTAGGAACATATTTAAAATTTAAAATGTATAAATATAAATTCTATCCCTCGATGCCCTTATGTTATAGGGCTGCCTTTATTCCCTGTGTTAGTGATTGAGGTTTGTCCTTGCTTCTCCTGCAAGTCCGTTCCTTGTCTTCCACTGCTGAGCTAAATATGTGCTCCATCTTGCTTAGCTGTCTCTGCAGCAGAGGCTAAGCCTGCATCCAAAAGGGAATTCAGCATCTTCAAAATCAACACGCATTGAGTGATTTGGAGGCAGCTGTTCAGTAAACGTTCAGCTTGCTGTCATTGATCTCTCTCTTCCGTCCTGAGAGTCAGTCTTTCAAACCAAATACAACACCCTTCCACTGAATTGAGCCCCAGGGCCCCACACTTCTCACAAAAGCCARGAGAATTTCCCTTCCTTGGAAATCCATAAAGCATATACAGTTTTTTGGGGGGGGAGGAAGATAGTTTTTCGGTAGGAAATAGAATTATACAATCATAATGGCTTGGGTTGGAAGGCACCCTAAAAGATCATCTAGTTACAACACCCCTGCCATGGGCAGGGACACCTTCCACTAGACCAGGTTGCTCCAAGCCGCATCCAACCTGGCCTTGAACACTTCTRGGGATAGGGCATCCACAACATCTCTGGGCAACCSTTTCCAGTGGCTCACTACCCTCACAGTAAAGAATTTCYTCCTAATATCTAATCTAAATCTACCTTCTTTCATCTTAAAGCCATTAAGTTATCCAAGTAGTTGCCATTAAAGATGAGTAGTTATCTGYTTTCAATGACTTTATACAAAATTGCATGCCAGTATAAGATAAGTGTATCTATCTAATTAACTACTGTAAGATGTTGTACCTTGCCAAGTCTCTGAGCTCTGGTACCTCAACTTAGAGAAATGTTTGGGAGTAGAAAAGCTAATTCTGTTCTCTCTCTATGGATGCAAGTTTTAAGTTTTATACTCTTGGGATTCTTTAAAACAATTAAGGCCTTGTAAGCGTTGTGCCCAGTTTTCCAGTGTAAGATATCCCTCAGCTCCACATTGTAGTCTTTGGGAAGCAGGAATAGGTGCTAGCTCGCATATTTGCATGAGAAGAATCATTGTAAATTATGAACCAAACYTGTAAGGCTCAGGTCTTTCCCAGGGTGGAATTCACACCATTCAATTAAGGCAAGTTAAGCTTCTTTTATCACTCTCTAATAAGAAAAAAAATGAAATCGAGAGAATAGAAGTGACCTGGGCAACAATAATCATTTAGGCACAGCAGATTTCTTCCCTGAGTTTTTTTCAAGATGCGAGTTGTCACTTGCTTCCTTCTTTGAGTCGTGGGGACTAGACCTGGAAGAAGTCTTCTGAGTCATTCTCTCAAATCTGGTATTGCAGACAACTTTACTATCTAGCCTCTAATTTAATAAATTCAGAGCAAACTCAAAGATAGGTAGGTACCTTGTAAAATTTTGATTTCCCTTTTGAGCCTCAAATATCTTGAAAAAAATCTAAATRATATGGATTCTGATTGTACATAGTTTCTCTAAATTGAACTACGTGGCCTCCATATGTACCCTTTCCTGATTGTTCTATATATTCAATTCCACTGAGTTTTCACATCTCATGATCCTGCTGGAGAGAAGTGAAAATTTGATAAGACCATTGCTTTTGCTAACACCATTAATTGCTGTTATTTTGTTATACYAAGTTCATTTCTCTGAGATGCTTCAGCTTCCTCTGTTTATAACCAAAAATGATTCAAAGCAGAAGCTCTACAGAGATGCCAGCAGTTGGAACAGAAAGAAGCAAGGAGTAGTAAAAATCTGTTCAGCAAGAGAATGGGGAAGCAAAAATCACTTTTTATTTYGTTTATTACCACCACAACTGTTTCTTTGTCTTATGTGAATTASGAAAATGGAAATCTCCAGAACACAGGGAATAAGTGGAAAGATTTCTATTGTCTTTAGTATATTCTTGACTTTGGCACAGTTTGGATCTTCACAGAAGGCAGGAAGCATGTTTGCTGACAGGAACACATCTCTTCACCAAGTCTGCTAATGGTTTGTTAAATGTCACACTGTGCAGGCCAGTTGACCTGGGTGCCTGCTTGTCCCCCTGCTGAGGCAGAAGCCATGCCAAGCAAGGCATAGCAAAGGTTAAACACTTGTCTTTAGCATGTAGGCTCAGASGGCCCCATGGCCAAAGGGCAGAGTGTACTGAAGAGTATTCTGCTTATTAGATGATGTCTCCAGTGTTAGCAGCATGTCTGACCAGGGCTTCTCTTCCTTTTTCTGTGCCTGTTCTCCACCTGCCTTCCAGTGAGAACAGCAGGTTGTTCTTCCTGTCAGGGTCTGAGTCTAGTTTTTGAAACTTTTTCCATGTTGAGAGCAGAAAGGAGGGTGAAGAGCTAAGATCAGTTTTGTTGTGYGAGTCAGTCAGTGCTTCTACTTGTGCTGGAGAGATACAGAATTAGTATGGGACTTCTCAGCAGGTCTTATTAGCTTAGACTTGGTCACTGT
This sequence comes from Amblyornis subalaris, assembly GCA_018881555.1. Taxonomy (NCBI): domain Eukaryota; kingdom Metazoa; phylum Chordata; class Aves; order Passeriformes; family Ptilonorhynchidae; genus Amblyornis; species Amblyornis subalaris. The sequence continues at coordinate 696,526 of JACAXG010000017.1, read as the reverse complement.
GAGAAAGCAAATAAGGTTGTCGTGTTTGGCAGATATCATGGGAAACTCGCCTCCAAATCTTCTCTTCGGTCTATACAACTATGCTTTGCTCCCAGGGTAAGGACTGGGGTGAAACTGTTGCCTTTCCTATTCTTGTTATGTGTGACTCCTGTGGTGAGGGTGGTTTGCAGGAGGCTTTAAAAAGCCCTCTCTGCCCATTCCTCTGCTCAATTAACAAACYGAACAAAGTGACAGGTGGGGTAGGGAGAGCAAAGGAAGGGCTGCTGCATTACAAAGCCCTGACACGAGTCAGCAGGGGTACAGCCAGCTGCACAGCAGAAGTCCTACAAAGGCTGAGAGCACTTGGACATGGATTTCCAGGAAATAAAGCTTTATCACTCAACTCTCTCTCTGTGTTTCCTCGACTTTGGGTTGTGCAGTTATTTCCTAATCAAGATGMAGTGACTTAAGCAGCTATCATGGAAAGATGTGTGTGGAAAAGATCTTCTCTTGAATTTCTGTTYCTTTAACATTTCTCCTATGAAAGCAAGTAGCACCAAGTATTATATTTCAATGCCATTATTAGTTTGGGGATATTGATGTGGTCAGTGATGTGATTACAGTTCACTTGGAACCAAAGAAAGATGCTTAGTGAGACTGTAACCTGTTAAAGCAGTAACCTGTTCCTGACAGCTGGTGAAGGAAAGACAAGAAAAGGCAAGGGAGACACTTCTGCTAATACAACTTCCTAAATACCAGGAACCAGCATTTCAGGTACTTCTCTGTCAGAACACTGCATCTGTATAGGTATTGATGTTTGTTTGTTTAAAGGTATTGAGGGACTTTGTCTCTAAGAATCTGTCAAATCTTATTTTGACATTTTTTGGAATTCTGTTTCTATGAGTCCCACTATGTCCTTGTGCTCTGTATGAAACTATAAATCCTTTTAATGTTTGCTAAATTCTTCCCTCGTTATTTCACTTATTGTAGGATCATAGAAACATTAAGCTTGGAAAAGACCTCCAAAATCATTGAGTCCAATCTTTGACCAATCACCACCTTGTAAGACAGAATCTCCTACCAAGCAGGATACAGAACTGTTACCTCTGTTGTATGTGGGAGACAAATAATAGTTTAAAGAATAAATAATATTTAAAAATGGGGAAAAACCCCAAAACCCAACAAAGCCTAGGATTTTTCTTTCAAAATGGTTGTGTTCCAGAAAGTTGTTTGCCTGCAGGTTGTGGCTAATCTTGGAGTGAAGCTCATGGCACCTGTTCAAGACGCCGGGACAGAGGGTGTTGTTCAGAGAGGGATAAAGCTGTCCTTTATCAATAACTCCAGCACATTCAGTATAAACAAGCTTATTCCATCTGTGCTACATCCTGTCAGTGCCTGAACAATGCTGAAAGGAAAATCCTGCGGCCCACTTGCTTCCTGCTCTTGACATATGAAGCGCCAAGAGATGGAAGGCAGCACATGGATGAAAAGAAAGTAAAGAAATGAGGTAATGGCCAAGCATAGCACAGCTCTCCCATCTTGCAGACTCCTCCAGAGATGATAGAACAGACAGACCTGAGGGTGACTCACCTGAAAGCCATGATTCTGTGAATTTTAGGTATTATGTTTTGCTCTGGTTATACTGCAAAGGGGAAAAAAATGGCAGGTGGGGGAGGATTTTTGTTTCCCAGTTCCAGAACCCCACACTGATGATCAAAATCAACACACCATTTTGCAAGTAGTGGATCTGAGATGCCAAGATGAGGAAAGCCAGCCTTGTGCTTCTCATGTTTCTTATGAAACACCTTCTTATATATTTCTTGTGAAAGCAAACAAAATCCTGYATGGCCAGCAGGTTGAGGGAGTGGATTCTCCCATTTTAGTGTCACACTAACTGATGATCTTTGATTATCTATGTCCTGAAATAAAGAGTTCTCATTTTGCAGGAAAAAAAATCGACAACCAGAGCTGCTGAGGACTGAGGAGCCTGGTGGTCTGGCAAAATCATCCAGTGAAAGGAAGCACCCAGCCAACAGTTCCCCTCTTTTCCCTCCTCCCTGTGGCATCCCATCTTAATAACAAGGGGCTTTGGCCCCTTCTGTAAAACATAAGAAAAAGTTTTGCATGGAAGAAAGTTAAGTTCTGGTCTCCTCAACCAAAATATGACTTTTATACATCTGATTATGCACTTGTTTGCATCAGTGTGTGTCTTGATGGCAGTGGAGCTGTATGTGGGTGATGTGGTCACAAGTGACTGAAGTCAGGACCACAATTTTTTAAATCGTCTTCTAAGTGTGTAAACAAGAACAGCAACAGCAACAAYAACAAAAGAACCAGAAAAAAACAAGAACCTTTTCTTAAATGTTGTCTCACAGTAAAAGTAACCCCCCTTAGAAATGTCAGTTCTGACTGAGGTGTTCAGATTTAGGTCTTACATTGTACCAGGTAACCCCTATTGAGGAAATCAGGGCTATTGCAAACAAAATGCAGAATACAGGGAGAATATGGTTAACAGCAATATTAACAATAAAAGTAACCACAAGAACAATATTCGGTTTTAGTAAGGGACAAATAAACCTCAAGATGACACAGAATTTAGGGCAAAGGAGACTCTGCCCTACATTTTGTTGATGGTAGTATATCACTGTAGGAGGTGCTAAGTCTGGCCTTAAAGTGCCTGAAAATATAGAAAAGAACATGCATCAGATTCTGCCCTCATTACAAACTGTGTTATTTCTCTGGCTTTCACAAAAGCCGAATATTGGTTTCTAAAAGCAGATTTTAGCCTCATAGATGACTCTGATCATATACAGTGCTATAAATTGCTAATGGGCTTGTGGATTCTGTAAAGCAGGAAGGAATTGGTTGGAAAAGTGCTGTTTTCAAAAGAGCTTCTAAAAGAGGAGAGAAGGGAACATAATCAGGATTCCTGCAGAAATCCAAGGTCACAGGCTGGGAGTAGAATTTTGGAGAAGGAAATCAGAAGAGAATGAAAAGTTAGAAGGGTGAGAAGGGGCAGGCAGAGAAAGGGTTAAAATGACAGTGGAAATGAAAAGGATGTCACAAAGTGTTAATCATGTGGCAAGGGCTTCAGAAAACCCTTGCTCTCTGGGTAAGCCACTTTACCTGTGGTTCCTTCATGGTCCTTGGCTGGGACCATCTCTGTATTTGTACAAACTTCAGCACACCAGGGACCTGCTCTCTGTTCTCTTATATCCCCAGGCATCGGCATCACACAACTAATTAACAGCAGTAATAAATGCCACTGTATTGCCTCTTAACCCTTGCCATTTATTTTTCTGTGGGCCGCATTAAAAAGAACAAAAAAATTTTAAAAAAAGAGAAAGATTAATAATCCTCAGTCAGAGTGAACCTCTGAAGAGATGACACCATCTGGATGATTACTACTTGTTTCATTTGCACGTTGAACTCAGTACTCTTCCGGCACTAATTATTGCTTACCCTTTCCTTATTCCATGACTTCTGGGGCTGTGTGTGGGATATAAATAGCCAGACTAATGACATGGTGCATGTTGCTCAGGAGACCTCGTGTTAGTTTACAGCATTTCTCTGATTATTACTTTTTTAATAGAGAGAAGATAAAATACTGGTCTCAYAAGCGCAACATGAGAGCCTTAATTTGTTCACATTTTTCTCGGAGCTGGTGCATGATGAAATATTTATATGTTCCTCTCTGACTGCAGCGTTTTGAATGTGCCGGGTTGTTTATTGCTGTAGTTAAAGACTGATGGGGAAAGAAGTGCTGGAGCTCTGGGTAGCAGGGGATCCATGTCAAGTGTGAAAGTGAAATGGCTATCACCAAAGCAAACATAACCACACACGGTGCCAAGGGCCTGACCTGTCCTTTACGGGTAGAGAATTTAATAATGTGTCAATTGGTGAAACATTTGTAGGGGAAGTTGCAGAGTCAAACACTGTTCTTAACACTGAGAGGCGAGGCAAACRTAAGGTCATTAAAATGGCTTGTAATGCCAACTGAAATAATGAGGTTTGTCATCTTACAGGGGTGTAACAATAGCTACCTAGAGTGGCCATGAGAGGAAACAACGCCACAGCTTTTGGATGCTGTCTGAAACAGATGCTGCTGATGAGATGCCCATCCTTGGCTAATCTAAAGGTGACCTGGTGACACATTATCCTCTTTAAGGTTTCACCTCAGTGTGTTCCTTTCCAGCTGTAAATTTACAATTTACAAAAATCAGTAACTGACGAGGCTTGATGTGGCATTTCCACTGCTGTGATGACATTTTGGTGGGTTAACTCATCGCCCTCGGGATGAGTTAATAAGCGTTGATTGTTATTCACTCTTTGTTTGTATCAGGACCAGCAAAGATTTTTCTCCCTGTACAAAGCGTGGGTTTAATAAAGCTTTTAAGAACAGTGTCATGGCATGTGAACAAATGTATATTCTAGCTTGAAAACCAGACTGGTAATCAGAAGAAGAATTAATTTAATTTTCTGCTGATGATTTTTTTCCATAATTCACTTGTTTGATGGTTTTGTGCCCATCTCACTCTCTGCTCAGATCTCAGCCCAGTGCTCCTCAACTGCAAGCCTGCAAGTTTCTGCAAACATACATTTAAACCATGGAGAACAGCTCAGCCTTGAAAATCAGTGTTCCTGACTTATAGCCAGAAACTTCCAGCCCATCCCTGCTTTACAATTGCTCACAAGTACTGGGACAACTTTGGAAGGAGACACTGTTGCTCTGTGGGATGTCTACTTGAAGAGACCTGCAAGAAAATCTGAAATACAGCCTAACATTGTGCTCAGGAGACACAGACAGAACTGAATAGGTGCTAGGGAATAAAAGCAAAAGGCAGCTAACACCTTTTGATTAGGGCAAGATTTTAGCTGTTCATCTTGCCTGATTCGTCAGTCTTTGAATTATCCAAACCCTATCCTGAAAATTTAAGCCTACTGAAAGCAGGTTGAGTGTGCTTCGCTATCTTTTGTAGTTCACACTCAGAAGGCTACAGCCCAGTTTGAAATGTAGAATTGAACATGTCGTTGGAGACATTCTAGGTTTGGGTTAAGGTGGGGTAGGAATTTAGGGAGTCCATGGGGACTGAAAATACTCCATTAAAGCATTTAAAGTAAGGGTGATATGCTCCTCTTTTCCATCCACTGTGCTGTTTCCCCACTGACCTTGCTCTGTCAGCTAGCCCAGAAAATGAAAGCACTACTATCCTTTTCTGCACTCCTTTGCGTTTCCAGTCTTTTATCTCCACTCAAGCCTTCACTTCCACAAAGTCCAAGGACCAAGAAGTGAAGTAAGGAGAGGGAAGTCTCCTTACYACCTTCTCTTACTTTTTTGTGCACCCATGCAGTGCCAGCTGCAATCCCGGCCCTCTGTGATTCATAAACTATCCAATTCTTTTTTTTAAAAACACTCTCTTAAATCAAAGAATTTTGTTTCATTGCCTCCTGCTGCATGAAGGTCAAAGCCTAGTGGTGCATACTTCACTGATTCTTTATAGCAGTGCACTCTTCAAGATCGGTTTCATTTGCCATGTGTCAATGGTTTCCACTCCTGTCTTCATATAATTACAGGAAGGTGACATGAACAACCCCTCTTCACCTTTGGGAATGTCTGAAACTAACTCTGGATGTCTAGAGGTAATTAAGATTTGGCTGCTCATGTAAAAGGCTTTCTCTGTTTTGATTATCTTTTTTTTTTTCCTAAAGAAGTCTTACGTCTCCTGGCTTAGATTTTAGGGCTGGGCATGGAAAAAATCAGTGCTTTAGAAATACTGAATGTATCAGGTAAAATGAATTTGAGAATAAATGCTTCCATTTCTTTTTCACAATTTATTTTGGCCTCTAACAAAAGACAAACAAAGAGTCAAACCCACAAAAAAACCCCTAATATTTGAAAGAAACTGAAATAAGTAATTTAAATTAAGGAGAATTATATGGGCTAATAACAATACCCAGGGGAAAACGGCAGATAATTGTAATATTATCTCTCTATTCAGAATAAAGGATTTTATGGATTTCAAAATTCATGTAAAAAGCCACGTGGAATCATAGAATAACAGAGAGGTTTGGGTTGGAAGGGACCTTAAATATCATCCAGTTCCAACCCCCCTGCCATGGGCAGGGACACTTTCCACTAGAGCAGTTTGTTCAAAGCCCCATCCAACCTGGCCTTGAACACTTCCAGGGATGGGGCATCCATGATTGCTCTGGGGAACCTGTGTCAATGTCTTCTCACCCTCACAGTAAAGAAATTCTTCCTAATAATCTAAATCTATCCTTTTTCATCTTCATACCTTTTATCCAATTCTTTTACTTGAGGATATGGCAAAACTTCCATTGGTTTAATGAGTCAAAACTAAGGTCTTGGTGGGAAAAAAAAAAAAAATCATGCTCTTATTTGTAGGCTTTTTGTCTCTGATTATATTTCAAATAATATTCAAATACAGGTACAATGTCATGGCTTAACACATATTAAAGTGTGTACTGTAATAAATACAACACATTATAATGCATTGTTTACATTGCATTTGCATACATTCATAATAATAAAATACATATGATATAATGCAATAAAAATATATGGAAAGGATAATTATATATCACAATACATACTGGAACACATGTAACACAATCCCAAGGTAGACTTCATAATTTTTCAAAATACCCCTTTTCTGGTTGTTACCAATTGAAAATATGATCAGGAGTTGATGGGAATGTAGGATAAGAGATAAGAGATGAGGATGTTTTTACTAAAATGTATGAAATTTTAGCAGGAGAAAATTCAAATATCATGGCCAAATGTCAAGAAAACATCATAATGTATATTTGGAGCTACACAAAACAGGAAATGTCCCTTTTTTCCTGATTTGCTAATACCATCTGCCTGAATGGGTTTGGCAGAAAAGCCTCTGAAGGAAAGTGCTGGGACATGTAAGACTAGATTGGACAAAACCCAAGCAAAAATTGTGTATCAAAAAATTGATGGACTAGAGCATTTAAAAGGCTTTTTTGGTCTCTGACTGTGTGCTATTTAGTGGCTTTGGATCTGAGCTGTAGAGCTTAATATTTAATATTGAAATATTTTGAAAAATGTCATAGAAACAGATTGCCTTTGTGTCTTGCTGCTCAACACAGGACAGCAAAATGGCCATGTCAGAGTAGGGATGATTTTGCAGGACCTTGTTCTCTCTCTTTGCACTAAGTAAAATCCCTGCCACTGAGCAGGGAGGAGGAGCAGCCCAGGCAGCTGTGCTTTTACCTGTATTTCAAACCCAGTCTGGACCTGGTAGAGGTTTTTGACCCTGTGATGCTCCTGACAAAGCATTGATGTTTTTTCTGGCGATGACAGAAGCTTGCAGGGGAATGGAAACTTCCAGGAGAAGAAGACTTAACACTTTTCGTGGTAGGAAGAGAGAGGAAATGAAGGATTTGATGGCAGGGAATTTATGTAAATAAGACAAAAAAAATTCACATTATACGCAAAGTGGGACTTTGTACTGTATGTAATGTCTCCAGTTTTCTCTGCTTATTGCATTGGCAGCTGTGAGAGAGAAAGGAGCCCATTCCCTCACTCTCCAATCAAGTGTCATGCTTCTGTTGATATTGCAAACAGCCAATATCAAGGTACCCACGATTCTTATCCTCCAATATTTTTATACAGGCTTCTTAAGCACACTGTAAATGCTGGAAGAAAGACCTGAGGCACGCTCAAAATCCTTGCAGCAAGTCTATTTTCTTTCTAAAGGACATGGCAAAAAATTTCCTAAATTTTGTGGAAATTAACTGAAAGTAGTCACCAATCTTGACATTTTCTTGAAAAATGTGACCTGTTTAATATTTAGCAAGAATCTGTGCTGTAGGACAACTTTGTTCAGTGCTATCTGCAAGAACTGGGCAGGACAGGGAAGGTTTCCCTTCCACTTTCAGAGTGCCATGGAAGTGTCATTCATACTAAGAGACAGGACTAGAGAATAGGGTTGTGGGTGGCAGTGATTTCTTTTAAATGAATTGTTTCAGTATTGATTGATGCCAGTGATCAGAGCAGAAAGTGCTCAGTCACAGCAACCTACACACTTGGATAAGCCCAATAAATGTTCAGTACAATGCACAGTCTTTTGTAAAGGTATTAACTTCTAATTTGGAAGCATTTTCTTTGTTTGTTTTGTGTTTGTTTTTGTGTTTTTTCCCCTCCATATTATTCAAATCTCTTCACTATTCACAGAAAATAATGATTGATTCCTTCTTTTCTTACTGAAGATCTTATTATTAACCCCAGCGATGAGCTTTCTTGAGCAGGGAAATCAATTTAAGAGTCAAGCAAGATTTAGAGTTTTTCGGGTGCTTCACATCTTTCTTAGCTTCAGTGCTGAGACAGCTAACAAAGCTGTCTAGAGAAACCACCAACAAGATTTCTCTGACCTGGGAAAGAATTTGGCTTCGGTGGGAGCTGGGCTAGGTAATGGCAAGGCATGGGGGTAACTCCCACTGGCAGGGCAATCAAACCGTGGCTGAACCTGACACGAAAGGCTCTGTTGGGAGTAGCCAGACAGAGCCGACAGGTACCACACCCAGCAGCTCATCCCACGTGGCTCTGTAAACAACGCTCAGCTGGTAACAGATGTTCTCTGGGCCTCTTGAGGTGGGATTTTAAGACACCCCAGCCTACCACATAAAGACAATACTGACATTAAAAGGTGCTAAGAGAGGTGTCCATCATTACTGTTGAATACAGCTATCCTAATTCCATTGACTTCTAAATAATTTTCAGAGTATGCACTTCTCTCTGCAGTTCTCTCCTTTGTCCTTTCTTCCTGGTTCTTTCATCTTCTTCCCATGTGTGCGATGGGCAAAAAAAAAGGAGGGGGGTTGAGAACAGCTAATGCTGAGCACTAGAAAATATCTGGAAGGTTAAAGACTTTTCAGATCTGAAGCTGTCTAGATGCTTTCAGTACAGCATTTAGCACATCTGCCTTTTCCCTTCAGAATGCTGGAGAGCTACACCAGTGCAGGAGCTGTAGCCCTTCTTCTAAATGCCTCTTTTGTGTCTAGATGCTTCAGTTTTTACTCTGATAGTTTAACGCATACAGTAGTGCACAGCTCAAAACTCTAAGAAGGAAATATTTTTCCAGATAAATTCTCATCAAATGTTGATGGATCTTATTTTGTATTAGAGAAAGAAAAGGAGGACCTCAAAACAAGAGATGGGCAAAATTGTACACATCAGCGATTTTGACATTTCATTTCCACAACACTTTTGTGTTGGTGGTGCTTGCTGATATCTGAGTGTTACTGCTTGATCTAATTTCTTCTTAAGAATACCTGGTAATAGCAGTCATCTAATAGGAAACATAAAAAAAAGCCTGAAACTCAACCCCCAAAAGACCCTTGTCACCCATCGGCTGCACAATAGATTGAGCTAATCATTTAAGAGACTAATTTTGAAGAAGCTACATATTAAAGAAAAGAGCTCATTATGTGTCAGTAAAAAATATTAAGTATCCGTGACCCAGGAGAAGAAAAAGAGAAATTGAATTTGACATCTAAGTGACAACCCTTGGAATAAAAACAATTAGGGCATTAATGTAAAAGGATTCAGCATTTTTTAATGTAATTGACCTTTGAAGCCCTATGAATCTATTTTATTCTTTTTTTTTTTTTTTTTTAAAGATTGCAAAGCATCTCTAAGAGCCCATTTGGGAACATGACAATTTAGAAAATGGAAAATGCATTCCTTAGCCTGACTTTAGTGCAGTAGCAGCCTCCCAGCATTACCCATGAGATAACACTTCAGTGCTCCTGTTTTTCTGTTTCCCAAACTCAGACAGTTACATCCCCAGATACCATCTAGGAACCCTGGGTATTTGTGCATCACTGTGCTGTCTGCTTCACTCCTTCCCACTCCCAAATTGGATTAGGTCCATCATCCTTAAAGGCAAGGGATAGAGCATGAATCATCCKTTGTACTAACTTTGGGAAAACTGTTAAGTGCTGTAGAGTTCCAAAAGCAGCTTTTAATAAATCCATCAGATCCTCCTCAGACGCAGCCTGATGTAATGGTTTCCATGGACAGTGAGTGTGATAATGAAACCGTAGATAATGAATACCAAGATCCTGGTAGGACATTGCAATAATAGAGGGTTTGGGCAGGCACTGTCAATCCTGGTGACACCTATTTATAATGCTTCATTAGTGCCAAAGTAGCAAAGTGTAAAGTAGCATACAAGTCCTTGATGCCTTCTCTGATCGCTTCTTAGTGAACTTAAGTGTTAGCGTGTAACTTAGTGCATTTTACCATCAAAAGGACCGAGTTCAATTTCTTCTGAGATACTTACTGGCACAAATAAAATATTGTTATATTCCAGTCAATATTCCAGGATGTGGGTGATATTTCTCCTCTAGAAAGTAGTCAGTCTATGGCTTGAAAGTGAACAGGACTCCGCCGTAGTGGAAAGGGACTACAAAGTCAGAAGGGTAAATTGTAACTTAAGAAATACCACGAGAGATTGCTATTGCCAAGGGATCCCAGCAGAAGTCAAGGACTCATTTCTCTCCTTTTGTTGATGAGTATTCACTGACGGGGCACAGCAGCCTCCGCTTTTTCCCCTTGAGCATTTCTATTCAGACTTGTAATTATGCAGATTTCATTCAAGCTAATTACAAATAGAAGTTCCTAATATCTTTATTAGCATTTTATTTCAGTCCACCACCCATACTGCTTTTTTCTCACCCATCTTTCACCTTGACCCTTTCGTTCAAGGAGCTGGTTCCTGTTGACACAGAGCCAAACTCTGTTCCACCTTTTAATATTCCAGGTATCCCTATTCTGCATTTTACTGAGTACTATACAGGAGAGAGACAGCTGAGACACCTTTCCACGAGCTCATTTGAATCTTTGAGACAGCACAGTATAATGCACTGCATAAAGCACATGAGCCTCCATCCCTCTTTCACAAACCCTGCTTGTTGTTTATGTTTTTCATCTCTTAAATCTACAGTTAATTTAGTTAGGTTTGAACCACCTTCCTGTGTATTTGTTTCTGTGTGTGAGACAACAACTTTCTCAAGTCATCCAGCCGTGTACAACAGGTCAAATTCTGTTTTTCACACCATTTACATAACAAGGTTGGAGCCTGTAGGGCTTAGTGAAAACTTAGCCTTAGCAACAAAGCCTTGTGGGACTGGGTGTAGGAGTAGGGAAATTATAGCACTGTGAAGAATTACAGTTTACTGGACATCCACAGGTCTGAGAGTGACTTTGGATGGCCTGTGAGGACATCTAGGGGAACAGCCAAAGAACTGATGTCTGTTTTGGATGAAAAACCTTGTCTGGAAGATTCTGTTCCATAGTGAGTCCAAGCTACAAACTGTTAAGCCTGTCGATTGAGATTAGGTAGTTTCTGCTTTTAGGAATGAAGGTGTTGAAGCTCTTGGCCCTGAAGGAGAAAAAATTTACCATTCTTTAAACTTTTAATTGACCATGAGAATAATGAATTGATATTTACGTAAGAAAGGTATCTATTGGAAGAATGATTTTTTGCACAGGCAGATAGTGATAGAAAAGGGGGAATGGTTTTAAACTAAAGGAGGATAGACTTAGATTAGGAAGAATCTTATGTTAGGAAGAAATGTTGGGAAGAAATTCTTTCCTCTGAGGGTGGTGAGGCCCTGGCACAGGTTGCCCAGAGAAGTTGTGGATGCCCCATCCCTGGAAGTGTTCAAGGCCAGGTTGGATGGGGCTTGGAGCAACCTGGTCTAGTGGAAGGTGTCCCTGCCCATGGCAGGGGGGTTGGAAGTGCATAATCTTTAAGGTCCCTTCCAACCCAAACCATTCTGTGATTCTATGTGCCAACGGGAAAAGGAAGTGAGGTGGTGACACCACCACATCTTGTTTTAAATCCAGTGTAATGCTAAATACATGATGGCAGCATGCCAATATTTAGGAAATGTAGCTGTGAATACCTGCAGTACATTAGACTGCAACAGGGTGTCCTGGGGGAATCACTGAAGTCATTGCATCTTGAGACCACAACTCGTGAATCACACCACACCTGACCCTCCATAATAAATTAAAAAGACAGATGTAGTAATGAGGGAGAAGAAAATATGGTTCAGTAAGGTCTTTACCTTAATTTCTAAACAATAAAAACAAATATTTTGTTCTAGTGTAAGAGCTAGAAGAATAGGAATTTGATCAGATGGTGARGTACTTTTTCCTTAAAAAAAAATAAAGATAATTAATTTGATGTGGCCCTGCATTTTGCAGTTCTTCAGATGTGCAGTGTTTTTGGTTCAGCAAAATAGTTTCTCATGCACTTTTGTGTAAACATGAATTGTTGACCTAACGGCAAAGATTGTTATGAATTCCTAACCTATGTGATAAACATTATTACTAACCAGTGGACAGCAGGAGGTGGTATTCCCATCCTCCAATCCACGGTGGATTTAGAAAACATATAAATAAAATGAGGGCAGAGGCCGGCTCTTCCTCCTCTCTTCTTCCTCCCTTTTGGCCTCTGCCTGTTGGAGAACCCTGACAGCTGTGTCCGTGTGTTCATTAGAACCCGAGAACAACAATTTACTTCCAGAAAAATGACTTTTTTTTTTCAGTACACTCAATATGAATAAATCACAATTAATCTTATTCACATGTGAGAGGATTCATGATGTGCAGACCCATTCATACAAGGAGTGGAGCCATTTTAGCCAAAGTAATTAGCTAAGGGTGCTTTGGGAGTCTGTATCAGCACCAAAAAATAAATCTGAATCACTTGAATCCTAATCTAGTTCCTTAAATTCAGGAAGATTATCTTTTCTTTGTTCGAAGCTGATCCCTCTGATATGTTGCAGTGGTCAAAGGTAATGATTATTCTTCCAAAAAAGAATGAAGAAGATATTTAATAATGGTAGAATTTTTGCATCTATTTTCTGTATCTGATGAATACAAATGCTTTTTATAAAACTTAAATCTCCAATGACTGACTGTATTTCAAAWTAAGATTTTTTTAGATTCTCTGAGAGAGCTTTTACTTGCATAACAGAAAACAGATTTTAGTAGTACAACATTGGAACTCAAACACAATGCATAAATATTTTGGTATCTTAAAACCCTATGGAACAGCTATTCCAAAAGAACTCATGTTATTTGTGAGTCTTATTGTTCTTCTCTTTCCACCTTTTTGGGATCATATATAATATATTTTCAGGAGAAAAAATACTGAACCAAGAAAATCCCCCAGAAATTTGAGGATGAAAGAAATAAGACCTCAAAGACTGTAAAAGTAAAAATACTGGTGATATGCTGACTCACAAGATTCACAGCAGGCTTATGGAGAAAATAGCATAGAATTTTATGTTTGTGTTAAATTATACCATATTTTAATGCAGTTTTAATATGAATTTTCTATGAAATTATGCATTCACACCTAATAATTTAAATACGTTCAGTGGATAGAACAAAAAAGGTGTTATATGAATGAAAAGGGACATATTTGTAATATATGTGTGGTAATATTTTATTTTAGATAAGGATGTAAACTTCTGTGTTCATGGAACTGATTTTACTTACTGTAAAGAGTTTGTCTTAAAGACAAAAAGTTTCTCTGAATTCTCTGAATTGTCCGAGAATACACATTTTGTATAGGTAGGTGCAACCCCACACATCTCATGGCCATTTGCTGCTGTGTGAATTGAGTATCTCCATGATCCAGACAACTTACATAAGTTCTTTTAAACTGCAGCAATGAAATTATTCATAATGACAAAGAAGGGAACTGACCCAGTTTACTTTAAATGAGATTCCCCTCCTTCCCCCCAGCAATAGCTGACACCAGCAAGTTTCACTTCAAACTGGGGTTAAGGAAATTCTTTAAAACTGAAGAAAAAACTTACAGAAAAAGCCCTTGCAAATGGGAAATGGGCGTTTGTAAGCAAATGACAAGCTTGGGTTTTTTAAAGCTGATGTTATGAAGCTGATTGCACTCCTCAGTTATTTATATCTAAATGCCTCCACTTTTTAAATAGTGTCCATTTATATTTCAAGTGGCCTACATACACAAGGCTGGTGCTACACTGCTGCTCCACATGCATTGTAATTGAATTACTGAACAGAATACAGGCAGGAGTCGTGACTTCTGAGCCTGTAGAGTTATTGCAGCCTAATAAGGTCAGCAAAGATTAATTGTGAAATCAGACTGCTCCATTTGAGGAGGAATGACAAGAATAAAGCACCATCCATACCACCTTTCACAGTCGTGACTGTTTTACCCTGCTGTACTCTTTATTTTGTGCAATTGCATCACAGAATTAGAGAATCACAGACTAGTTTGGGTTGGAAGGGACCTTAAAGATCATTCAGTTCCAACCCCCCTGCCATGGGCAGGGACASCTTCCACTAGAGGGGTTTGTTCAAAGCCCCATCCCACTTGGCCTTGAATACTTCCAAAGATGGGGCATCCACAGCTTCTCCAGGCAACATGTGCCAGTGTCTCACCATGCTCACAGTAAAAATTTCRTCCTAATATCTAATCTGAATCTACCATCTTTCAGCTTAAAGCCATTTAAAAACATTAAATTAAAGATGTRTTGCCTAGTGCCAACTGTGTCTGGTGCCAACACAGGAGCACAGGAGCTGGGAAATGGCAATTTCCCAATGTCTCTTGCTGACTTGCTTRTTACAAGAGATTGCTGGGGAAAAAGTTTGGTATTTGAGAGAGAAGCTTTTTGCTCTTTGATTGCAGGTTGGAAAAAGTATCTTTGGAAATCCTTGGTATGCAGCTCTGGGGAGGAAGGAGCTAGGAGCCTGGGATGTGGTTATCCCGTGGTTGAAATATTCACTGATAACAGGGAAAATGTTCGATTGGGACAGAGAATCAGGGTTTCCTTCAGCTGCAGAGATCACAGAGGGCTTAATCGTTAGTGTATTGGATACTGTAAAGTAGGTTTGCTCTCCCTGGGAATTTTACCCTGAACACAAGAAAATCTTTTCTGATTAAGGTTCAGTTGACACATTTCGTCATGAGGTGATTCAGTTAAGACAAAGCAGCATATTCTAAGGAGAATCATTTCACTAAAAAGATTTAGCCAGATCTCCGCTTGCAACCTTCACAAAAATAGCTCCACAACAGGCAGATGTGGGATCATCTGTTTCCTCCATCCCCTGCTGTGTCCTCTTTCTGAAAAGTTACAGCTCTGGATATGATACAGTAGTCCCTCTCTGCCAGTCCTACGTTCAGGGCATTGTTCAGTTTGGATAACTGACAGCATTTGAATTTGCATTCACATTCTAGAAACTATAAGGAGTGTTTTTGTGACCTCTGCTTTGCTAGAAATACTCTTCCTAAGGCAGCTCCAAGGAGCATATCTGGTGTATCCACAGTTTCTCCAGATAGTTGCCTTTCTGTGCCCAGTCTCAATTTACAATATTCTCTTTTACTCCCACAGGTTTTACTCAATCCATTTGTTTTCCTGTTATTTCAGCTCAGAAGTATATATGTTTTCTTAAGTAACATAAATTTCCTTAATGATCATCTTGTTTGAGAACAAATACCAGCCTATGTCTTACTCAGAGATAACTGAGTYGTGGATTTACTTTAATTTATTTATTATATTTTTAATTAGGGCTGTAGGAGGTTGTTTCACTGGCAGATACAATCTGTACCTTTTCTTTCTCCTCTGATTATCTTGATGGCAATATGCATGGCTCTAATGTGTGCATGGGTATATTCATCCATTCTGATAAATGAGTATGCATTGCAGCCCCAAATAGGGCATCTCACAATTTGAATGCCATTCTCATGGCAAACAGGACAAAAGAAAATGGGCTGAGTGGATAATTTCTAATGTAAAAAAATGTATGTAGTGTAATGTAATTCCAATGTAAAAAATACGCGACTCGGTTGACGTCACATTTTTAACTTTAGTAAACTTTCTGCCAGCTACTGAGGGAGATATGTAAAAAGATTATAATACATGTCTGTGCTCTGCCCTGTAGGAKATTTTGTGAAAGCTTAACAGAGGCTGATCACGTGACAACTTGTTGGCTCTAAAGGCTGCCCAGAAATTGAATTTATAAGGGCTAAGAGATCAGGCCATGTTTCTGTAGCTTGTAAGTGCAGGTGACACACCTCTCAATTGGCAGGTCTGGGAGTCCCTGAGCTCTATAATGAATTATGTGTGACATGAATTGCCACTAAGATATAGCAGAAAAATGCTGAGACCACATGATGGAGTCTCCTGCTGGTGCAGCTCACCCTCAAGCTAACCTTGGGGAAACGCTTTGAAATGGTAGCTGAATAACAAGGCAGCCAGTTTTTGTATGTCAGTGGTGTTTCAGACACTGACTTAGCAACATTTAGAGTTGCTTCTTTGCTCAAACTTTTATATTCCACTAAGAGAGGACTACTGAGGAGCACAGTATCTTGAAATGGTCACTGTCGTTTTTCAGCTTTATTTTTCTGAGGAAAAAGCAATTGCTATTTTTCCCTGAACCCCAGGCTCTAAAAACATCACTCTGTCGTAATGACCTAGAAAAAAATTGACTTGTTCACATGAATTGCTGGGTCATTGTAGTCAAAGGCTCAAAAATCAGTTCTCAATTTCGCACAGTGTTGAGGAAAAAYACTAGTAAAAACTGAAAAAAAGAGCGTGCTGGAAAACAAAAATAAGAAGAGGTTCAAGGTCTTTCAGAATATTTTGCATACAYCATTATTAACATGTTATAATTTTCAGAATAAAYATCTTAGGACAATATTGKGCAATACAAAATACTTRTGCAGAATTTTTAGGTTAACTTTTAGAAGCAGTGCTATAAATTCTGATGATTTATAACCACAAGTGAAGACAACCCCATGAATTTAAACTGATTTAACAGTTTCATTTAATAGTTTCCCTGTATCTTACATATTTAGGATGACCAAGAATACATAAGATCAGGTTCTCACACTTATCCAGGGTTTGTTTAAGTTGGTTCAAAGAGTGTAGRAGGAGCTGAATGCAGCTGTTGACACTTTATCTTGCCATATTACTATCCAAAAGGCAAATACGGTTCCYTTGGCATTTACTGTATCCCAGTTTGTTCAAGTTTGGAAACCTAACAAAGGAATRGAAGATGCATTAAAAGGTCTGATAAACATGAATTCCCTTGCAAAAATTGAAGTAAGCAGAGATGGATTCTGCATCCCAACTTTTCTTTGTCTCTCATTTTGAGAAGACCTATCGAATTTAAATAATTTAGATTGAGTCAAAGCTGTGGGAAATTGGTTCAAGAGCCATTTTTAAGAAATTTATAAACCAAAGAAAATATAAATTCCAAATTTAAGCCATTCTATGCACTATGAATTCTTTGAAGTCAAATCAGGCTCTGACTAATAATTTTTAATCTATGTCTAATACAACAGGGTCTGTTTGTACCGTGGCTCCCTCTCTCCCAGTGACAAACACACRCTTTTGGTGCTCACACGCACAATTTGTCCCCTTTCACTTACACAGTGGACTCTTGACAGGATAATCCTTTGATGAGCAGATCACACTCCAGGCTTCCTCCATCCCTTCTGCCTCCAAGAGTCCACATAAACAAATTGGGATGCTTTACACAGCTCGTATTTACAGGGTGCCATTGCAACTCAAGATTAGAAATAAGGAAGGGGTCAGGCAATCACGAYGCCTCCCTTCATCTTCTCGAATCCTTTGTCCACACTTTTGTTCATYTTCCCCATCTCCCCTGCCCCTGTGACACATCTCTGTCTCGTTGCCTGGTAACCTCCCARCACTGCTGTGCATCCTGGCATCAACTGCTCCCTGCTCCCCCTCCACTTGTTCGAAACACCCAGTCTAAAATCGGATGAGATTTTCTTCTCTCCGCTTCTGACAGACAAATCAAATTCAAAGGAAACGGGGAAAGCTCTGTCCGAGGGCAAATTCTCAATTAAGAAAAAGAAATAGAGGAAGGTACACATTCAGAAACAGCTGATTAACAACATGGGACTTCTATATGTCAATTATTTCAGATGGTCGATGGAAACGCATCTACTGAGAAAAAGATGAGAAAGGTTAAAAGAAAAAGAAAACCCAACAAAAATGAAAAAGAAGAGAAAAAAGAGAGAAAAAAATAAAAAGAAATAAAATAAGGATGGAGAGAGAGAAAAATTGTTTATTACTTGCATAGCACCAGTGGCTAAAGATCCAGCTGGAAATGAAGCCATAATCACTTGGCTATTATACAACAAAAATAAAGCAGATATTATCTGGAGAGGCAGCAGTCTAAAAAGATTGACTGACTGTTTTAAGCATCAGGATGTCATCTTGCTACAGGACACTATATCCCCCCATCCTTTTTTCAAAATAAATTGCCAGCTTCTGATGCATCTTGTGCTTGGTGTTAGTACTCAAACTATTATAGAAAATTATAGATTAGTATAATTCCTTAGAGGATAGCTTTAAAAATGCATATTTGAGAGGAAAATGGCAGGATTGGGACACCTGCAGATGCAAGTAGGATTTTAAGTCTCTGAGGATCTTGAGTGTTGAAATTGGACATTTTAATAGAGGGGGGTGCTTCCAGATATCAATCAGACCCAGACTGGAGGGAAGATGYTGTTTTGGACTGAGCTGTGGCCTGAAGTGGGGATGTTGGAGCTGGCTGAAGCCACTGAGTCCAGCACAGGACAGGTCCTGGCCGCTTCCCACACAAACACCTGGGCGTGGACACTGGAGACATGGACCTACAGGAGATTGATACCTAAAGGCAGAGGAGGTTGAGAAAGGATATTTCATATGGCAGWAAACACCTATCTCTCTGCAGCTAAATTGTGCCTCTAGGGTTGGATCTGTTTTCAGAGTAAGACAACTGAATTTTGGCACTGGTGTATCCATTTCTGCATGCCCTSTCTAGGACTGCCTCCTCTCGTTGCACTTAGCAGGGACCTAGTAAAGGGAGCCCATCTTTCAGATGGCAAGGCAGTAGAACTTATTTTAGATGAGCTGAGTTGCAGTCAGGGCTCTGTTGGATGTACTGAGAACAGGCCTGACTCYGTGGCCCTGGTATGTGCCCAGGAATATCTCAAAAGCTTTAGGCTATCCTCCCCCACCTCCAGATGTGTCTGCAAAATGCTCTGGGTCTATGGCACACAATTTGTCCCAGTTGTCATCTGCATGGAGATGCCTTGAATGCCCTACAGGGTTTTGGACAGTACCATATATGTATGTGCAAACCTGGACTGCCTTGATGTCTAATGGGAGMTTGGACATCTAGCACAAATGTAGGGATTGCAGGCAGGAGCCTGAGTTCGGCTGAATCAACCTGGAGGAGAATTGCACTCTCACTTTTTGTCTGTTTCTTAGGGACTTTTTCCTCAGAACCTGCATTCTGTGAACGGTGCTTGTACGGTAAAATTGTAGGGAAATCTTGAAATCTTAGAGAGTGAGAAGGCACACTGCAGGATTTCTGGGGCATCAATTTGTTAGAATTTAGTAGTAATTTAGTAGTAAATGAGAAGGAGAAGGACTGATGTCCCAGTAATGACAATGAAATCTCTGTAGTGAGACAGACTTGTGTGTGCATATACACACACACACATATACACACACCATATACCTTCATTTAAGTGCAAACCAAAACCAAGACCTATATCTATTTTATATTCAACAGATCTTGCTCCCAGCAAGTCCATGCTGCTGCTCAGCCACCTCAAAAGAAGCTGATGAGAGCTCTGGGGGGCTGTCGCTGAGTGGAAGATCAAGTCATTTGTATTCTCTTCCTTGGCCAGTAAGGAGTTGTGTCTTCCTTGCCCTCATAATTTTCTTACACTTCATGGATGGTTTTTAGAATAATTTATCCTTTCCCCCTCCTTTCTTCCTTTATTTTGTGAAAAAAAMCACATATATGGAAACACAAAGGGTGGACTGACTTTTATTTTTCATTAAAAAAACCAAAAAAACAAAACCACCAACACAAGAGAGATAAAGGGGAAAGAAAAAGGACAAACAATATGTTTTTTTGTAGTCTTTTGATTAAAAGCATTGACAGCAGCTTCACCCGAGGAAAGCTGTATTTTACAGAGCACCTGTCTAAACACCATATGTTTATAGGCTTTCTCCTTCTAAGATTCTATATTCTTCTAAAAAAAAGCTTTGATTGTTTCAAACTGTTCCTATATCTCATGGCACTTATTCTAGCTGGCAACGTGTGAATGTCATTAAAGGTGAGGAGGAACCAGAAGATGCAAGACTATAAAACTAATCCCCTTTCTTTCAGAGAAATTCATTCTCTTTCAGAGTGATTCATATCTCATCAATTATTCCTCTGTGGGATTTTTGGCCTGAGTAGAAGAGACCTCCTTTTTGGAACATATGGGTGAGTCAAACTGCAATAGGAAGAAACCACGTCTCAGTAATTTAGTTTCAATTGCTCATTTACATCAATAAAAAAAAATACTGTAAACAATGCAGGGTTGTTTTCTTTAGCAATGCACCAGAGTAGCTGTAGATGTCTGCATGAATATACAATGGGATCTGTCTGACACATCTCATTTATGCTTTTATTATTTTGCAAGGAACAATGCAAGTCTTATTAGATTCTTCTGCATTAACCTAATGGGGAAAAACAAAATCCCGACATCTTTCTTCCCCAACAAAATCTGATGTGTAAGGATAAAGTCACTCTGACTGCAGACTGCAATGGGATGAGAATAAATTGCAGCACATATTAGTCTCCCAAGTTTCCTGCCATATTTAACAAGTTCCATACTGACAAAAGCAAACATTAATATGGGCTGACAAGCTGATGGGAAAGAAATTGTGTAGCCGCAAATGACATCATGGGTATCTCTGTTCTCTGCAACTCTGATAAAATTTTTCATCTGAAGTCTTTTCCTATTATCAGTGTAACAAAATGGATTCTGCTCACCAAACTAATTCTACAATAAAATCCTGAACAATAAAACGAAATATTACTCTTCTTGTAAAGGCAGTTTACTYGGCTGAAAAACAGAAGGAAAAAGTAAACTTGTGATGTTTCTGGAAGATATTTTAAAACTAAGAAGGCGTTAATGTTTGTTTTTTTCCTGAGAATGGCATAAAGTAATTAATTAGGGTTTTAAAGACAGGACTTGTTGCTTCTAAACTCTAAACAGACATAAAAAGTGGCTGTACTGGCTCAGAAAACTGCCCATTTAGTCCTCTGTTTTGTTTTCAGCCACAGCTGAAAGCGGAAGCATAGAAGCAAATATGAGCAGAGCAATTGTAGTGACTCTATATAACCTATATAATAAGCACTAAGTGATACTTCSTCTATTTTTCCAATCTTCCTTTAAGCTAGTGAAACTCTCTTGCATTCACTGAGATCCTTTCTCAAGGAGCTACGCAGATCTACAATCTGTTGTGTGAAGAACTAAATCCTCCTTTTTTTCATTTTGAACTGAGTTCTTACTCACTTCACTTGATTGCCTTTAGATCTTCCACTGCAGACACAGTAAAAGTGGCTCCCTGTCCATTTGCTTCATGCCCCTTATGGCTCTGCAGACCTGTCACATCTCCTTTAAATGACCTCTCACAAGAAGTTGTGCTGTTGTTTCTCAGTAGCAAGCTCTTCCATGCCTCTGATCTCACTTGCTGCTTTCGCTGATGCTTTTCCCCTTCTAATACACCTTTTGACTGAGGGGAACAGAAGCAGCACACTTTGTCTGAGTTGTGGATTAACCATGGATTTGCCAAAGGAGCGCTCTGAGTGCTCATGAACTCATAGCATCAGGCCTTTTGAATGCTGTATTAAAATTTTCAACCTTCCAAGCAATTCTCTGCTGTGGAAATTTTGATTTAGTGATGGAAGTTCCCCCACTAAGTTTAATGTGTTGTGGTTTTTTGTGTGTGACCTTATTTGGTTTGGGAATGAATTTCACAGGGTAGGCTGTTGGGGTTTTTTTGTATAAAAAATCTTAGTAATCACAGGAATAAGGGTAGCCTATGCAACATATTTTGTAGAGTTTGGAGGATTTTTTACTGTTGTTGAGGATATATTTAACTGATAACTCCACCATGGGATAACCCATCTAGTCTTCTCATGAAATTTACTTACCATCAATCAGTTTTCTTTTTCTGAGACGTATTACTAAAATGTCAGCCAACTGCTCTGACCAATTTTCCAATCATCCTTGAATCTGTAAGAGCTCAAAATTCCTAAATGCACTCAAATTAAGGATATGTTAAGTACATTCAAATTCCTAGCAGTCATGTTCCTGTACTAAATAAACATAGTATTTTCTTTGTTATTCCACATGAAGGGACTATCAAGCTAAGAAATTTGATATTATCTCCCTTGTGACTTCTTAATTTTTTTTACTTTCTTGAATTCATGCACTGAATTTCATRCTTTTTCAACTTTGATCCAGGCTGMAAATTTAAGATTATATCCTTCAAGCATTCACTATGGTCTTTTGARCTAGAAAAAAGCCCCATGAAACTGCTCTGTGTCCTTTTAAATAACTTATCTCAAAATATTCACATTTTCTTAATAATATCTTCTTCAGTGAATTAAAAAAAATATTAAAGTGAGTTTGCTGTGACTGATTGTTACTTTGTATTTTTCCTCTTTCTGCAGGATGTACTCCATAGTTCCTCTATGATTGCCTCTTTATCTATCTGCATGCAAGAAAACAATGGAAAAACAGAAGGCACAAAGAATTTTTAGGTCTAAAATACCAGTTTTGCTGTTACAAAAGGCACATTTCATAAASGCCTAAAGATATAGAGCACAATAGAATCACAGTGATTTATGATATGCTACCACTGGGTYGAATTCACAATGGTAGGGTACTGATTTTTAGTTTAATTCTCAAGCAAAAATAAGTAAAACAGCACTTTTACCCATTTAAGCTACACCTGCTTCTAGTAAACAAAAGTAACTCTCCTGGGAAGTTATTTTCTGTGTTTCTTAGGTGCAAACATTAGTTCTGATTCCTGAGTMATTTTCCAATGGCCACCACCATGGCATCGTGCTCAGTGCCACTCATCACAAAATCATTCTCCCCTTTTCTTCATCAAAAGTCAGTTTTGAGCTTTTCTAGGTAATGCAGGTGTTACATTGCACGCTGTGATCACCCTTAGGGAGGGCAGTGTTTGCCAACAGCTGTTGTGAGACTGTACTTAAATATTTTCCTATATTTGGAAGAGGAAATTGGGTATTTCCAGTAAATGAAGGGTAATGTAGATTTTTAGTGGGACTGCTGAATCGATAGCAGAAGCCAGACTGAGTTGGGTTGTTCATCCTGGAGAAGAGCAGGCTCCAGGAGAACTCATTGCAGCCTTTTGCTGCTTGAAAGAGGGTTGTAAGAAAGATGGGGACAACCTTTCCAGTACAGCCTGTTGTGACAGGACAAGGGAGTAGCAGTTTTAATCTAAAAGAGGGTGGACTCAGACTAGATGTAAGGGAGACATTTTTTACAATGACCATGGTAAGACACTGGCACAGGTCGCCCAAAGATGGGCCCCAACCCTGAAAACATTCAAAGTCAAGCTAGACAAGACTGAAAACCTGATCTASTTGCAGTCCCTGCTCATTCCAGTGGGGCTTGACTAGATGACCTTTAATGTTCCCTTCCAACCCAAACTATGCTGTGATTCCATYCACATAATTAAACCCTCAGCTGACATTAGTCAGCAGAACTACATTCCCTCTGGAACAGACACTGGGTAAGAATTTGATTCTTATAATATTTTTTTAAATTCCCTTTAATTAGACTTCTCTTTTCGTCTTTCAACTTCTCTTTTCTTCTTACTCACATATACTTCCCCTATATGAAAAAAAAATCCCAACTCTCATATATTCTAGCCATATTTCCAGTATTCAGCTGGTTTTAAAGTTAAGCAAAACATGTTCAGCCAGTTGCCAGACACTACTCCCCTCCTACCTGCCAAAGTAATGACTTTCTATTTCAGCAGCTCACTCCTGATTACTAAACCAGATGGATTGCTCTCTGCTACAGGAGTGCACGTATTCCTGATCAGAAAGTAGCAATCATTGAATGCATCATGTACACTGACACCGGGGAGGGAATTGTTCTCCATTCTGCCCAGYGAAGCATGTTGAAACACCTGTTTTCCTATCCTGAAAATGTTTGCAGCTACTGCCAATGAAGTTAGTGCTGAAACAGCACCATTAAGCCAGGTTATCCTGCTTGGACACCTGTTGAAAAAGAAGGCTGCCCAGGCAATTCCAAAGCTCAGCTGGTCCCAAGGATGTTAAACCTCTCTCTGCCTACGGGGAAATTTTCTTATCAGTGAAAAAGTCTGCTCTTTGAGGAAAAGGAAAGCAGAAAGAGAAATATTCTAGTTTATCAATACTTTCTGTTATGGAAAGAAGTATCCTTTGCTAGGTAAGGTTCACAGAAAATACCAGAAGTGAATCCGAGAACTGGTGTATTTGAAGGGAATAACATGAACTCCATTTCTTCCGGGTGGAAGGAACCTGAGCTGCAGTCATGAAAGGGATACAGAAAGTTTTCTTAACCCAGGCTTGTGCATCTTGTGTTTTGTTGAACATATTAAATAGCTGCTCATTATCTAGCTCAAATGCTCACATGTATTTAATCACATTTAATCATGTATTTAATTCTAGTCCCCACACTGACTGAACGACAAACAYGTTGTATGTAAAGTGTATAAGAAAAACTCACACTGAACACTTTCTGCTAAGGTGAGATGAGGTCATTAACTCTGCCACTTAATGTATTTTCTTCACGACCAGATGAAAAAAAGAAGATTGGGGATACTTGGCCTTGCTGAATTTTACTAGCTCCAGCATTGAAATTGAAACCATGCAATAAAACTAACGGTATTTTTGGTCTGTTGATTTAAGTTGGAATACAAAAGAAAAAGAAATCAATTGATTTAAAACTACTCAAGTCAACTTTTTGGTGAAAATTTAAACTCATTTGCAGTGGATTGAAATCTATATCATAAACCAATCAATTTGTTTGTCCTTTGTTTTATTAAAATTTAACCTATTTGTAGTCAAATATTTTTCATTATTTCAAAGCTAATGTACTACTAAATCTTCAGCTTTCTGTTGAGTCAATTAAATTATGTTTATTAAAAAAATGTCTCAAACCTAGTTAATCTCGGCACTTCACTACATGGTTTTGTTTTTTTTTTTTCATGAGATCATTATGTAGAAGTGGAGCAAATCAGTTAAGCACCTTCTCTGGGTAGAGAACATACCGGAGTATGTATTATCACCTTAAAAAGTGATCTCTGGGCTTTCTTACTTAAAGTTGTTTATTTTTGTACTGAAAATAGCTATTCCTGATCTAAGACTGTGAACAATGGTAATTTGGGATGCCAGGCTTCAAATACCACAGGCAGGTGCTAATGTTGCATGGGGACCACTATATATGGGGACCACTACAGAGAGACATAAATCAGGTGTTTAGAAATATCATTTGCACAACTGGGTATACCTAGTACTTTTCTGATGAATTATCAAAATGTTTTGATAGCGTTTATGGTATTGTAAGACAATAAAACATAGCTGCAGGAGCAACTGCAAAAAACTCAAAACAAAGAGTATTAGGAAACATTTTCGTTTGTGTCTGAATTCAATTAACTAGCAGGTATTCTACTAGAAGCAACGTGCAAGTCTTGCCAAAGAAAATAGCGTGTCAGAATTAACCATAGCCTGATTTTGATTGTTTTAAACTTTTGATAATTTCTCATCATGTGATTTTTTTCTTTGACTATTTGTCAAACTTCCCTGGAGAGTTCACAGCATAAATAGGCTAAAATAGAAGTACCTTCCACTCATTTTACAGATTGCGCTGTGATGAGAAACTGAATGTCATATGTGTTACTCAGTGTGAGGTAACAAATACATAGTTAAGTTTAAAGAATGCTAACCCCATGCCTTAATTGTAGGTCAAAATGGCACAAATCTCAAAGCCATGTGTCAGATGAAATTGGTATTGCATGTGACTTTGATTTAGCTGTGTTGATTGCATTGATAGAGTAAGCAAACAAAGGCAACAAATGGGAGAAAAACCCTTAAAACCTAACCTCCCCTAACTAGTAAACTCAYGGGTAGTAAATAACAAGCAGAGTAGTAATACAGGAAATTTCACCACAGCTCATGAGGAGCTCAACTATTAGAAGTATCTTATCACGTCATGGGAAGATTTTATCAGAAAAGTTTYTACAAGTCTGTTCAAAAGGCTTGTGGATGTGGCACTTGGGGTTGTGGTTTAGTGATGAACATGGTAATGATGGGTTAACAGTGGGACTCAATTATCTTAGAGATCTTTTCCAACCTAAATGATTCTATGATTCTGAGTACATTTAGTCTGTATATTAGGGCTTAGTTTCCAGCCATGAAATCTAATGTGGAATGATCTTAGAAGAAATGCGATAGTAAAAGCTATAGCTTGAAATATTTTGAGAGAAGACTGGAGAGATCTTGAGGAAAATATATTGTGAAGAGTAATGTTTCCTTCAAAGGGAGATAGACTAGCTGATCAACAAAGTCTCTCTCCCATCTATGTCTTCTCTGGTTATAATTACAGTTTTCCTTTCCTTTTGCTCCCTCTATCTCCTTTTCTCTGGTAGAAACTTGAAGTATATAAATATRTAGATGCTTAATGAATACAAGAAATAAATCCCACAACCAGCCAGAGGAAAATGCTCCTGTTTTACCACTATGCTTTGTATCCAGCCAAGACATAGAAAGACAAAAATATATCAGTTTGCAAAGTTGTGAGGGGATGAAATCATAGGGGAGTTTCCATTAATAAAAAACCACCCAAACCACAAAAACCACCACCACCACCCCCACCACCAAAACCTTTACAAAAGCTTTTCAAAATTGAGAATGTGAAGGAGAAAAAGATACCTCATGGGAATTACAAAAGTGTTCAGTGACCAAACTCCTCTTCCTTGACCATTCTCTAAACCATTATTTTTAATACAAAGGCATCTATCAGCAAGTGTGGTGGGTGAGTTTGCTACCAGGAATGAGATGAGAAATGAACTGGAATAGCTGGAATTTGCTACTGCAAATAATATGGACATTTCTGATTTGTTCTTTTGTCACTCCTAGGGCAGAGTTGTGAAGACCCAGGCTCAGCATGTCTATTGAGCAGGTCCTTGTTATCAGCTGTTGGCAGTCAAGGGTCATTGATGTTCCAGTTCTCAGAAATGCTGAGTGTGGTATTGACTGGCCACTTCTGCTGAGGAGTTGGCACCTCAGCCTTTAGTGTCAGCCAGGTCAATAGCCAAAATCAGTCCAATTCCACCAAGTCTTTTATTAAAATAGAATTGTCTGGTTATTATTTTTTTTTCCAAACTGTGAAATGCTGTCAGTGCATGGGAAACTGAAGACTTTGTTGTAATGGTTGTAGAATCCCAGAAGGTAAGGGGTGAATGTGCGTGACTCAAACACCAGCAGCTGGATGGCTGTGGAGCCAACCAAGGATCGTTGGTAATAACAGACAGGAATTGTTGGTGATAACCATGGATTGTTGGTAATAACACACTGTGGGAAAGAACAAGATGTGGCTTGAGAAGGGGCCATGTGGAGAGAGGGCAGCACTTTTACAGGACAACCATGGTTGTTGTAGTTCCTGGAGATAAGCACAACACAGTCCAGCATGAGTGCAGGAACAAGGCTGAGAAGTGGGCATGGAATATGGGGTGTGGGGGGGAACAAGACCAGCCAATGTCCCTGAAGCTCCCAACCCGTTTCCAGGAAGTCTGAAGGAACAGAATGTGCATGATAACTAATTTGCATAGAAAGTGAGAAACTTGTCTTCAGGGTAGGGAAAACCTATCTATAAAAAGGTACCACCACCAAGCCTGGCTGTGTCTCTCAGGATCCTGGACATCCTGGACATCCCGTCTGCTGGACTGATGCTGGAACCAGGACTGGTCATCTCTTTTTCTTGCTCTTTTTTTTTTTCTTCTGCCTTCCTTTTTTTTCCTTTTTTTTCCTTTCCTTTTTTTCCTTTCTTTTTTTTCCTTTCTTTTTTTTCCTTTTTTTTCCTTTTCCTTTTCCTTTTCCTTTTCCTTTTCCTTTTCCTTTTCCTTTTCCTTTTCCTTTTCCTTTTCCTTTTCCTTTTCCTTTTCCTTTTCNTTCCTTTTCCTTTTCCTTTTCCTTTTCCTTTTCCTTTTCCTTTTCCTTTTCCTTTTCCTTTTCCTTTTCCTTTTCCTTTTCCTTTTCCTTTTCCTCCTTTATCCAAAACCTACTGCCATGTGCTTATATAACTCATACCAATTTCCATGCCAAGTGTGTAATTTACTAATAAAATTTTGTGAGTTTTTGTAGACCCTCTGATTTTTGTTCCTTTTGACCACAAGCATCTATGAATCTTGGGTGCTCCCTTCCCCTTAAGGGTGGGACGTCACAATGATGAAGTAGAAATGAGTTCAAGTCACTGACAATTTTTACAGATACTGGGTCCTGTGCCCTTGACATTTCAGAAAAAGATTGGTGAGAAGGTGCTCACAGTAAAAAAATGAGGTTGAAAATCTGAATCTCTCAAGAGGAAGAAGGAAGAAAKTTAGTGCTGGATTGATTTAAACTTGGAGTACTGAATAAGAAAAGTAAAAAAAGAGAACACCTCTGGGAATGACTTTAGGCAGCTAAGTCAGAAAATACTGACAGTGGAGTCAATTTACATCATCTTTAATTGGCTACTGAGAATCTGTGGTACAAGGTGAGTTTCATTGTCCTTAAAAGATTTGAAATGCAAATATTACCTGGAATTAATTATTGTTATTTGATATGTCTCATTACAGAGATCTTAAAGCATGCTCCATAATTGTTTGCTTTAAGTATTTTTTCTTAATAAAGACAGAAACTTCTAATGAGAAATCCTTCTTTTTGGTTTCACAATGCATATTTGGACTGTAGTGCATACCTTAAAGTATTGCAAGACATCTGGGTGTGATAATACACTGCCAGAACTGCTACACACAAGTAGGAATTCTGTTTTGTCATGGCTATTGGCTCTCACCAAACACATGGAACACTAACACAGACCATCCTTCCCAATGACTAGGGAAGACCAGGGATGCTATATCATCTCAAAATGGTCATCATGTAAATAAATCTTTGATAAATACTGTTTAGACCTGAACAGTTTATTACAAGATTATAATGCTTAATATGTATTTATCATCACTACAGGACAGATAAAATGAGAGCTAAGGCCGTGTGTGTAACACAGCCAGGTTCCTGTTATGATTCTCCTGAATCAGTGCCACTCACTGGAACTCCTCATACCATTGAAGGCCCATAACAATTTAGAAAGAGTTATTGAAAGTAGGTGAAAACTGTCATTATTTTTCCAAACACACATGGATATACATTCCTGCAGTTGGCAGAAGTGCCACTGCCGGCTGGTGGATGAAACTGGGAGATGACCCCTGATGGCTGTTAGAGGGTAATTAGAGTGCTTGTAATTATAACAGTAAAATTAACGTTTTTGTAAAGCAGTAACATTTTGATTATGAACATGCTAAGTATTTTATTTATGTATCATTATCCCTGACCTGTAACTATCAAGCTGTAGGAGGATTTCAGATACTTTTCATTTGAAAAATTGGAGACTCATCGCTGTACAATTGAATCATAGCTCTTTGAATCCTGAYTATTTTGTTGGAGAGGAATGTTTATTGTTGCTTCTATACAAAGGGTGTATGGTTGTAACTCTTCAGAATCAGTGAAGTACTTTCTGACACTGGATGAAGTTTTCAGCCAGTAGAATTTTGTATTTAGTTGCTTCACCTACAATCAATTGAACTTTAGTCACTACAGTCTAGAGGGGAGAATCACAGAATTATACAATCGTATCTTGAGCTGGAAGGGGTCCACAAGGGTCATTGAGTACAACTCCCTGCTCCAAGTGACCTCAGCCACTCCTCAGAATTCTTCCCCTTGAGGCTTTTCACCATATTGGTTGCCCTCCCCTGGACACACTCTTGTAGTTTGATGTCCCTCTCATGCCCAAAACTGCACAGAGCACTCGAGGAGGGGCTGCACCCGTGCCAGAGGACTCAAAATAGCCTTGTAGGGTTTAACTCTGCTGCACAAACAGAAGTGTTGCTGTTGTTTGGGAACCCTAACATAYGCATGACACCTTCATGGCAGAGGGGATACGAAACCTGCAGGATACCAGGGGAAACAGGCAGCATATTCGAGTGCAGTGCCGTGGCTGCAGCACTGATCTCCTAAGAAGGACCCAAACCATAAGACATTGAAAGAATAAACATCCTGGTATGTATAATACAGTAAACAACCGAGGTCAGCAGTTCCCAGTGAAATGCAATTATTCAACTCTCCTAAATATGGTGAAAACAATGTGCTTGATTTTCAGTGGAAAAAAGAGCTACTTGTTCCGTCTCTTCCAGCTTTCCTAGTGTACAAGCTCACTGATCCCAGACACCTTCTTGAGCTTCTCTCAGACCACGTRTGCTGTGCTGGCATGCAGACAGGCTGATTTTCAAACCCAGGGTGCCATGCTGGTCAGGGCTCAAAGCCAAGGCAAGCTGTGGTTTTGCTTGCAATGGATGGTTTAAAATTGCCAAAGGTAGATGTCAGAAAACTCTGCATTTGAGAAATTCTGTCATGTTTTCTCTGCAGTAGCTGCTCACCAGTGAATCCARAGTGCATTCCACTTGCCAAAACAGACACAATTTCCTTTATTCTCAAAAAGGAGTACAGTTGAAACAAGAAATCAGAATTTTGCATTCTAACCAACTTAGKCTCACAAATAAGTAACATTAAATTTACTAGCCCACAAACCTTGGTGACTGGTGCATCTACACAAGATGTGTAATTATTAAGGCCTAGCTTATTAAGCACATGTGAAAATTGGCTGAATTGCTTGATTTGGTAAAAAATTACATGCTACATTTAATCAGCCCTCCTTTAAGGAACAAATGTCATTAAACACCACTTAATTAGCTGTTCCTACATCCCCACTGTGTGAAAAATTGTATCCTTGATGACTACAAAACATTTTTAAGGTCAAATGTAGTGAATAAAAATATCATTGAATGCCCTCTGGTAACAGTCTACATAAAAGTGCAGCTCATTTGCATTAATTGAAAAGATTAGTTCTGTATCACAGTTAATCAGAATCTGATGTCTGTACTGTACAGATGGAGAAGACCTTCTATAGTTAAGCTTTTATTTTCTCTTTTTTTTTTTTTTTTTAGTTGTTTATAAGTCTGTTAATTTGTCATGGTGGATAGATATGAAAATACCTTCTTGCTCTATTAATTTTGGACTCCTGCTTTGTATTACACCAGTGTGCCACATTTGGAGAGAGGAGAAATGTACAGTAAAAACATAGGAATTTACCATTTTCAAAAAAATAATAGTTATTTTTCTCTCTCTCTTTTTTTTTTTTCTCTTTGTAACTAGCATGATTTCTGCCTCTGGATCCATACAAGATCAGTTATCCATCTCACTATTTATCATTCACTAAAGCCTCTCCTGCCTATTTATATGCTCCTTTCTTCTCCCTGCCACTATGTAATGTGCAGTGCTGTGAGCCTGAGACTCCAGCCTGTTTATTTCACAAAAATCTCTGAGTGTTATTTCTTTTTAGGAAAGGTATGGGAAGCTGGATTTTTGGCAAGTTCCAGTGAAACAGTCAAATAATCTGAATTACTGATGTCATCCCCTGATGTATAAAACAAAAGAGAGAAGAAAAAGGTGAGCTACAAGGATCAGATTTTATTTTTAGACAGGGAGCTATGGCAGGTGTTGTGGTTTGTGACAAAGATTTCATCTGCTTTCTAAGCAAACTGTGGGAGGGATGTCAGCATGATCCCTGGAAAGAACAGCAGCATAGACCCTAGCAGGCCTGGAGACAGCCAGATTTCCTTAGCTAGTAAGAATGAGTTCAGTATTATCTGAAAAATTGTACTGRTCCAAGGTTTCACAGTGACATTTGGTTTCACAGGATGCACACACGAGACCATTTTTCTTCTGGATATATTCCTAGAGACATAACCACCAGGACAGTGAGCTTGCCAGGGATATTTAATGGAAGAGTTCTCCCTGATGGCRGATGCTCAGTAGTTTTATTTCTCTCTTGAGCTAGGAGAAGATGAAAATGTGGGAAGAATGATTTCATTCCACCTTATTGCYTCCTGTATTTTGGGATTCTACTGGAACTTTCCTCAACTTTGGTATAAAACCTATAACAACCCCCCCACACTCTGCAGTCTTACTTAACTTATACTTTGCAGTGCTCTGAGAGTTTGGGGCATTTGGGGTTACATTGGTGTAAGACTCTAGTAACCGGAGCAGGGGTTCTTCCAGCCTGGATCAACAACAGGAAAGCTCATGGCACAGCAGCTTTCCTCAGAGGGCTCTGCCTCTTCCTTTTCCATCTCTTCCTTTTCCATCTCTTCCTCTACCCAGTCAAGGAAACAAACCTTCTTTTGCTTCTGTTTAATTGACTGAGATCCTTTGCTATTGAACAAATATCTCAGGAGATCATATGAAGAGACTGTTTCTTATTTTTGGGTTATTCTTGGGTCTTTTCCTTAAAATTGTGACATCAGAGTGATACTCTGTATCTGGGAGAACATACTGAGTGTTTTGTCAGGATATACAAGTGGTATATGCCTCTCATGAGATCTTCATAAGTTGGGTTTGTGTCACAGTTTCCTTTTTCCTGGTGTAGTTTTTTCATAATTTCTTCAGTTTTAAGGAAAGTTAAAGGATAYAGGTGACATAATTGCAATACTCAGTTTTAAAGCCCCTGAACCACTGGAACAGGCTTCCTAGAGAAGTGGTTGATACCTTGAGCCCATCAGTGTTTAAGAGACATTTAGACAATGCCCTTAATAACATGCTTTAACTTGGTCCCAATGATGTCCTGGTGTGGTCAGGCAGTTGAATTAGATGGTCCTTGTAAATCCCTTCCAACTGAAATATTCTATTCTATTCTATTCTATTCTATTCTATTCTATTCTATTCTATTCTATTCTATTCTATTCTATTCTATTCTATTATATTCTATTCCGTTCCGTTCTGTTCTGTTCTGTTCTGTTCTGTTCTGTTCTGTTCTGTTCTGTTCTGTTCTGTTCTACTCTATTCCATTCCATTCCATTCCATTCCATTCCATTCCATTCCATTCCATTCCATTCCATTCCATTCCATTCCATTCCATTCTAATGTGGGAATTGAACTATAATCTCTGGAAGAAGAAAAATAACAAAAAAGATTAGCCATCTATCCTCCCACGCCCCCCCCCAAAAAACCCAACCCAAAACAAACAAAAACCCCTAAACCCCCTCAAAAACCCCACCAACAATCAAACCCCAGCAAAGAAAAATAACAAAAAATCACCACATATTTTCTTTGTAAATTCAGAAGTCAGAATTAAAGAAATCACAAAAATACCCTCATTAAGAAATCAATGTTTTTGCAAATTAAGTAGCTCCCCGTGGAAACAAGTTTCTTTTTCAGTTACTTTCCTATTTTCTTATAATTGTACAACTTTCTTACAAATACATAAGACAAAAATAAACTGCACAGGGTTTCTTTTCAAAGGCAGAACAAGGTTTAGTGCTCCTAGTTTTGTTGAGAGTTACCAGTAATATTCTCTTTAGATCAAGAAGTAAAATCTTATGCTTACASTGATAAAAATAAATGTATTCCTGAAGCAGAGATGTGGGGGTTGAAGGGTGGGAAAGGACTGTGAGGTAATTATTTAYATATAGTTACATTTTAATAAATATTAGAAATATACATATTTTTCAACAAAGTTGAAGGATTGTTTAAGGAAACACAAAACATTAATAAGCAGGCAAGTTGATCCCAAATATTCTTCCTTTTCGTACAGGGCAAAGGTCTAACCCCTGAGTCCTTGTTATCTGCTGAGCTCTTCTGAAGTTACCGAATTCCTTTAATCAGATCTTTGGTTCCACTCTGCTCAAATTCCCCAAAGACTGTCATAGGAGTGTTTCTAACTAATCTCTGGAAAATAACTAAGAACAAACTCTGTGAAGTTAAATTGTACCAGATTTCTCTTTCAGCAGCAGAAAGTCTTCAAACTRCCCCCTTGGTCTCATGATGATGAACCTTTGAATGTAATGAAATAATACTTAAGGTCTAAATATTTCGAGGCTTTATAGTGAAATTGTTTGTGGTTTGAACTATTCCTTGGCTAACTATTTTTCTTTAATATTTCTTCTCTCTTTTCTAATGGCATCTCCTTTTTCCTAGCTTATGTAGGCATTGCAAGCTTACTTTAGATACTGTGAGAAAAAAATAACCTTCATGCAGTAAGTTCCTCACTCTTATTTTTGCACGCTTGTAGGCTGTGTTTGGATTTTTACTACTATAAATATCGTGAAACTCACTGATTACCTCAAAAAACTCTGCTCCATTGTGCTCTGTGAACCTATTATTTTGTTGCATATTATCAAAATGCTGCAGAAGCATTAATTTTATGTAGTATATGCACAAAAGAGAAAATATGGTACGATTGATTTCATATACATACACAAGCATGTATGCACATTGGATCTTACCCACATGGCAGTATTTACGGGATTAAAATAGTTCCAATTCTTCTGATATTTTCGCCGTTTGCTCTCATATTTTGACTAGACGTATTTTGCATTAAGTAAGAATATTTTGTAGAATTCATCTTCACTATTTTCTTGTTTTATTCATCTATTGACTTTCCTTCTGAAGCATTTAGTCAAGGAAAATGTTTCCTCCTGTCCAGCCTGACACCTTCATCACTGGGCTGTGTCTGGTTTCCCAGCTTTGCCTTTTCCTGTCAGACTCTTGTTTAGTAAGAGCACAGACAAGGAACCACCGCTGCAGGTACTTTACGAACACAGATAAAAAGAGTTCTACAGAGGCAGGTACAAACTTAGCAGTCTCTTATCTGTGGCCCTCAGCAGACTGGTGAGTGGATAGTGGATATGCATCAAATATTTCCCATTCCCATGAACGTCCATCTCTCTTCATCATGATCAAGGTGTGCTAAAATATCTGAAGGAAGCCYTACACTGATATTACTTTTGTACCAGTTACACTACAGCCTCCACTATAAATGTGGTAGCTCTATTCCCTTTCTGGAGATGTCTCAATCTCCTTCCACTAAGGTTAACTTTATATATCTATTTTTTTTAAAAGAGGTTAGACAGAATGTGCAATGGATTTAATTTTCATACAGACAGTGTTGGGTGTGTGCACGTCTGTGTATCACCACGATCTGGAGCCAAACCTTCTACCGGTATGACTGGATCTTTTTGCTGAAAATGATAAGCATCAGGTGTGATTGAAATGAAACATTAGAGATTCACTGATGGTTTATGTTATACTCCTCAGTCTGACTGGACTATGCCTGGCAAAGAACACAGAGGAAAATACAACATATTGTATTTGGCCACTCTGTATATGAAAATGATTAAAGCATGCATGGAGACTCTCAGTCTGTATCTGGAAGATGTATTTGGGAAGCTTGCAATCTGTCCCAAGCCCAAAGTCCAAATTGGAGAACAAATGCAGCAAGAACAGGTATTAGATTTTTTGATACCTGGGAGCATGAATTGTAAGTACCAAGAAATGATTTCTTTTGATTTCACAAGCATTTAAAGAACAATGTTTCCTTTCCAAGACATGGTGCATGGCAGCAKGGGTGAAGCAGAACAATTCCACAGAATCCTTTTTCCAGTGAATTGCTGATCTCTTTTGTCCAGTAATGTGGAATATTGCGGACAAAAACTTGTGATTAGAAAAACCACAAACAAACACATTCATATTAATCTCCTGTGTGGCTGCTGAATCCATCACCTCACCTGGGCTGTCTGCTGGTGGAGGAGGTGACCTATACATTTGCCACTGAGTGCCAGAGTGAGGTATGTTTTACCTGGTTTTGACTTTAAGACTACTGGAAGCCCTTTGCTTTGATCGATGCTGATGAGCTACCACATGAACCATAGCACTGAACAGGACTTGGAGACCTCGGAAAATAATGTTTTGTGACATCGCTCCAGGACATTTTGTTTTGAAAAAAATAAAAGACACAAAGTAAAGTCAAGCCCATCTATGCCCCCAAACCCAAGAAAATTATCTTCTATCATGTTGCTCTAGCAGCATAGCAGGTATCAGCAAAACTTGTACAATTA
The DNA here is from genome assembly GCA_018881555.1 of Amblyornis subalaris. Classification (NCBI taxonomy): domain Eukaryota; kingdom Metazoa; phylum Chordata; class Aves; order Passeriformes; family Ptilonorhynchidae; genus Amblyornis; species Amblyornis subalaris. Next base: position 660,403 of record JACAXG010000017.1, on the reverse strand, counting down.
ATTTGTCCTATCATAATCAAACTAATTCTCTTTTCTAATTTTGGGGATAGTCACTGCATGCTCATTCAGTAAAAGATTTTTTTTATGATGGCAAACAGATGATTTATCTTCCTTTTATTTTAAGGGCTGCAGTAGGCTTGAAGGCTGATTTATTTTGTCTGTATTAATATGGGCAACATCACTTGGTCTGATGATTAAGTATTCATGTCTGGATAAAAATTACTTTCTTTGCTCTAGATAATAACAGATTATTTTTCACTCCTGCTATAGGTGAATTATGAAAGATAGTTATTTCTTTAATCTCCAGCATATCTTGCTATGAAAGGGCTTATGCATTTAATTCTCCTGTTTCAGGGAAGAAGTGATCTTTTAAGACAAACTAGGATGAATGCATAGCTGCTGTCAGAAATCTTTTTCCTTTTTAAAACATACTTTAGGAGGAAGAGGAAAGTGTCACAAAGACAGAACATTTCTTTTGCCTCGTTTTCTTAAAAGTTAAATTCAAGTGGATGCACAAAAGTATTTAGAAACCACTGAAAACCACAGAATATCCATTTGCTCAGCCAGGATATTTCATTCTGCCATGTTCGGTATCCAACCCTTCAGCAAGCAGATGAATCTTCCCTCCCCTGAGCTGTCTGGTGAGCCAGCCTTGTCGATGGGCTCTGAATTAGGCTTCAGAAAGATGGGAGTTCAATTCTGCACTGAACTGTGTGAAAGCTCTGCAGCCTTGAACACTTCTTGTCCTGGTTTCAGCTGGGTTAGAGTTAATTTTCTTCTGAATTCTGAAAACAAGCACCACAACTGGAAGAGCAAATAAATCAACAATGTGACCAGAGACTATTAAACCAATACATGTTTCTATAGCTGGCTAAACATATGTAGAAATTGGGGTAACAGCTCTCCCCCATCATGTGGAAAAATTTCCTGCTGCTCCTTAAGATGAGGAGAGTTGAACCCAGTAACTGAGCTGACTTGATTTCATTTGATTGTGAAGGAAACCAGAAGCTATTCAAGCATAAGCATCTCTGCTCTGGGCAGGTGTGTCTAATCAGGTGGATACCTACAGTCAAGGGCTGGATGGCTGGATGCTGTCAGCAATTTCAATATATTGCTTTTAGAAACTGATTTCCCTCAGTAGCAGCTGATAAAATCTGCTTTTTCTGCTTTGATTCTCTTTATGTTGCATGTCCTCATATAGGCAGGAAGAACTGCTAGATTTTGCTTATCTGAAAGACTGCACATGTTCATTCACATGGTACATGCAACCTCCCCACTCCAGTGCACTATTTTATGTTGTATTTTATTTTATGTGCTATTGCATAAGAAAATATTTACATCTTCAATATATGTTTGGCCAAGTATCTTCTTTCATTTTGCTGCCACAGCCGGCAACTAAGATGACATCATCCGAACATTTTAAAAGAAAATAGAGCAGACTCTTTGCACAGGCAACAACAGACACCTTAAATTCATTGCTTTTTTCTTCAAATTAGGATTTTTTTCCCTTGGGCACCAGATATAGCTAATCTTAATAGGGCCTACTGCTTTTCAAATTGAAAAAAGGTCATTATGGAGTGCAAATGCTGTTGGCAACATACTGCTGTATTAAACTTCCAGATGTCAGCTTTGACAGAGGAAGCCATCAACAATTCATGACATTGTAAAAACATTTTTCTTACCGATCCATTTACGATGAAGTATTATGTTGCCCTCTTGACAAGTAATGCAATATGATGTTAAGTATAAATAAATCAAAAATACAGATGTATTTGCTTGAATTATGATGGTCACTAATGGCATTTTGGGGAGAAAAAGCGAATTCAACATCTGACTAATGTCTCTGGTTAGTCCTGCCCAGTGTTTCTGAGGAGCTCAGAAGTCCACAACAGCAGAGTAGAGCTTCAAGGGAGCAAATATTTGTGCTTGCTGGGTAATCCAGCTGGAGACACCCCCCCAAGTTTCTTCTTCTTTTTCTAAGGGGACTGATAGGAACTCTGGAATGGCAAGACCACTGACCCTCCTCTGACAATGAAATTGCTCAGGGTGAGAGAGGAGTGGACCAGCCAAATTTTCTGGTTCTGAAGGGACAGCATCCCACCCACCCAAACCCAGATAATCTCTCTCAGGAGGATGTTAGTGGTGATGCTGCTCAAAACCTTAACAGACAAAATTTATTCCAAATCAATTTTTCTCTGCCAGTTTAAAGGAGAGCATACACTACACAAAGAGATCTATCTTTAAACAAATGTAACCTTCTAAGAGGAAGTTGTTAACAGATCACCAGCATTTTTCTGTTGCTATTTGCTTTTGAATGGGTACCCATAATTAGAAYGGGGAGATCTTTTTTAAGGACCAATCCATTCCATAAAAAAAATGAAAAAATGCAGTTAAAAATGATGAATATTTCTTGGGAACAGGATAAAAAGCATTTTGAGCTGTAATATTTAAACTTGGTGATTCATGATCGTAGAATACTTAAATGCATAAAATGTACTCATCTTTTGAACTTGTTGTTTTGCTAGCATCAGAAATGATGGATTCAAACATGTTCATAATCCACTAGTTTATTATAATCTCTGCTCAGTGTTCTGGAAGCACTATTATCTCATTGGCTTATTTATTATTGTGTGTAATGCATTAAAAAGAGGGCGTTCTGTTGACCTCAAGCTCTGAAAAAGTAATATATGAGAGTGCAAAAGCAATAGTTGGAATTAATTATAGGCCTAGACATGACGGAGRACTCTCTGCCAGTGTATATTGGCATAGCCCCATTGAAGTCAATAGAGTAAGACCAATTTACATCAGCAGAGGAGCTGATTTAACAGGCATTGGAAGATGTTCCGAAGTTTTCACATATATGAAGAGAGAGACACAGAACTGAAAATATCAGACTTTGTATTGTATTTGTACGTCTGCAATTAACCTTCACACCTCTTTGTGTAAGCACTGTAAAATTATTTTTTTTTACCATGTGCAGGAAAGGTGCAAAATTGCAAGGCTATCAGCTGGGGGATTTTGCACGAATACAAAGCTTGTTGAAGTCCAATCGTGATGTCTCATAAAATGGTAAAGCTCTTCTTTTTGAACATCAAAGAAGTACATCAAAGTGTACCTCCTGATGCTATGGAAGCTGGTTAAACAGATTCAACAGTTATCCTGTAATAAGCTTTGAAAAGATATCTATGCATAAATGAGACAGAATATTTTGAATCATGGGAATTTTTCTAAAATTATGTGGAGTGAACAAATACAAGGTCTAGTTCTTACCTCCCTTTCATTTTGCTTCAGCGTACTTGCACTGACTTCAGTGGCCATATGTTGGATTTACAGCATGTAAGGGTAACTCAAAACAGGCATTGTAAGGGCAAAGTGACAACAAGATTATTTCTGATAAATTGCAGGAGAGCAGTAGAGAATAATCAGATAATGTCTTTCAAATTTTAGTAGAAAAATAGGGCTGATTTTGGTTCCACTCTGTGAGTCAGAGTGCTTTCTCCTCTTGCTTTACAATCCGACTTCAAGAAAACCTACTTACTGGGGAGCTTTTGGGGAAGAAACTATTCTYATAATGCAGTGATTCATGCCTTCTGTTTCATATGAAATGTTATTTTGTGCTAAGCAAGGGTCTCACTGTGGCAGTCCGGGTGCCAAAACTACCTATAGAAAATAGAGGCCTTTTATGTAGCAATAGAAAGAGAACTTGTTCCACAGTCAAACCCCAGACTCCTTTACTGGAAATAAAAAATTTTGAAGAATGCTGTGTGTTAAAAGTCAACCCTGAAAATTAGCTGTTCTTATTTATTTTGTTCTTCTTTTCCTTCAAGCCATGCGAACACAGAACTGGAGATGATGCCTGGAGTGACTGAGCTCTGATGTTCCAGGCAGCTGCAAAGAGCCACCTTAGATATTTCAGAAGCGAGGGTTCAGCGGGATATAGCTATGCTGAGGATGGTGCTCTGTCTGTCATGGGAGTAGGAGGGACAGAGAGAAGGGTGAGGAAAAGCATCCATGGAGGGACCACAGAGGGAGAATGGTGGACAAGTGAGGTCTCTGTCTCAGAGCGACGCAGTCCCTGCTCTTCCTCTGGAAGCAACAAGCCAGGCTTTACATGCAAGAAAGGGGTGGGCAATCTAAAGCTGATCTTTCATCCACATAATTTCATCCTTTTCAGAATGTAAGGACTAAAATCGCTCTTGGTTAGCAGGGTCTCCATTAGGCAGAAATCTGTAGTGCTGAGCTGTGCAATTATCAGAGGTGTTTGCTCCCTTGGCTTGTTTGAGTTTTCTCTGTGCCTTGCCAAAAAAATTATTACAATCCCACAAATATAAGACTCTGAGTTTTAGTAGGCAGAACCTAGACTCTGGAATAATTTTAACGAAGAATGTAATGCACACACGGGGCTGGACAGGGAAACAGTACAAAAGGGATTGTGTCTATATAGGTACATGTATAAATCCATTAAACACCCCTTCATTGGTCTTGAAAAAAGCTGCTGAGATTCCCAGATTTCAGTTAGCTGAAGACATGGCCTTGTTAATCTGCATTCCTGAGGATCACCATGTGTACAGCCTTTCTGCCATTTTGCATTTCTCTGATGAGCCCCAGCAATACATCATGAAAATACCATTCCTTTGATAATGTATTGTTGTGTTATGCTGCTAATGTGACTTTGTTTGATGACACACTCAAGTAATACATCTTTAGACAGAAGAACTGTAGCAATGGCCTCTCTGTCTGTCACATGTAAGGGAGTATGGAGAGTAAAAGATGTAGTGGCAGGGGCTAGGGAGGAACACGAGGCTGAGCATGTGCCAGGCTCTCTGGGACATAAAGGATGCTCACCAGGAAATACATAGGAAGTCACTTAAAGGACAAATTTAATGGACTTGCCAGAAAGCATCTAGGTGCTGGCTTTAGCAAAGTCAACAGGAGGGAGTGCCATGAGAAAATTCAGAGTATATTAAAATGATGGCTGTGAAGAATATTCCATGGGGATGTGAAGCATTAGTTTCTCTTAAGACCAAGATAATGCATTCAAGCTGCAGCCCAGGAGACCCAACGTCACATCTGGCTGAGATAAAATGAATTTGGCATTGCAAACCCRTTCCTCTGGTAAGTTTGTCTCCATCAACTGCTTTGTAGTGCAGTAGTTCAGGGCAATTAGAAAGTTGTGCCCAGGATCAAAAGGAACTCCCTGCTGCCAAGTTTCTGAATGTTAGCAGGGATGTGTGGGGCAAACTCAGTGATCTTTCAGCCAGGAGGATCCTGCAGAAGGATGTGCATAAAAGACACACTGAGATTTTCCTTTTTCGCTTTTCCCTGAAAGTAAACAAAACAAATTCAGAGACAGGAGGCAATTCAATTCAAAGGCATATCCTTTTTTAAAATTTGCTCAAAGAATAATGTGTTCAACTAGAAACTGGATAACTCACCATTGTAATCCATTGCTACAGTAGGGTGGTGTGTCAATACCACTGGGTAGCTTTGTAGATTTAAGAACAGAGCTGGATCGTGCCATAAACACAAATAACAATGGTATTACAACAACAAGAATACCACTATAAGAGCTATGCAATCTATTTTTAAGGTATAGTGTGACCTGCTGAGGTTAGACAAAATTGTCCTGTAGCATCTTACACCACACAATCAGATTCGCTATAATAATTTTGCACTCTCTTCTGAAGCAGCTGCACTGAAAACTTAGAGACAGTCTCTTGTCCCAGCTAGTCCATTGATCTGTTTCTAGGTGACAATTTCTTTGTGCCTACAAATAAATCCAGGGAATCTGCAAAAACTGCCTAAAGTGCAAACTGAGCAATGCTAAGCTTAGTCTTTCATTATCTGTTTTCTCTCCACATATAATAAACCAAGGTAACATTGACTAATAAATAATAAATGACTAATTCTTAGGTCTTATGCAGCACCTCTTATCACAGCAGTTCTGAACACACTGAAAAGAATAAATAAATTAATTCTTGTAGTATGCCATTGGGACAGATGTTTGGCTGCACACATTTCACAGCTTGCTAAATTATTTTGTGCCTTTCTAATTAGCACAGTCTGTAGTGACCACAGYCAAAGAGCAATCCTCTGCAGTTCCAGGTGCCTGTGAGCTCTGTGGTCCCTGCAAGCTGAGCACACAACCCAAGCATAAGGCAAATGACAGGAATTGTGCACAGGCAGGTGGGAAGAACAACAAGCAATTGGGGGGTGGGGAGGGATTTCTGCACTTGAATTGCCTAAATAATTCCACGTTTTCTATAGGAATGCAGAACTCATGGTTGTGGTTTTCATGTGCATTCAGCAACATAGTATTTCATAGTATATCAAGAGTATTTTTATTTCCAGTTGAAATCGCTTTTTATTTTAATTATTTATATTTTCCCCACAAAACACTGAAGTAAGGGAATGATTTTTCTTCAAAAGGAAGTTAGGGAAACTCCTGGAGAAAATAATTCATTCCTTTCACCTTTACTTTTGATAGGCCATGACCTTAGGTGAAATATATCTGCCAGTATATATCAAGGTTTGTAAACTCCTGTGGTACAACTTTCCATCCTCCGAAACACAAACAAGCTAAAAACTGGGGCTGCGGGAGATGCAACCTATCCAGTGATCTCTTCAGCTGACACTAATGAGTCCATGGGGAATCTGTACAACTCCAAAAAGAGCTACATTTTTGTTGCAAATCTTTCCTTTCAGCTGAAGCTTTTCAGAAACTCTCATATTTATTTTCATGTAATTTTCTTATAGTTTTTCCTGAAAACACAACGTTTCATCATACACATTTCAATGAGTTATTCATGGATCACCCTTTTGCTTTTTTTGAAAGGGTGTAAAAAGACTGCAGTGGAACATAGGGTGCTGAGCACTTGGAAATCCAGCCCCAGCTATTTTGCTGTAGGTCACATAACAAGATTCTGTCACTTGCTGTAACCCTGAGATAAAAAGTAAATTAATAGAGACAGTTTGTTGCTTATACTCCATAAAGCTGGAACAGAGCAAACTCCACAGCACAGCAGGACACATTTGGAAAGATGAAGAACACGGGACATTTATTCTAAATCTTCACTTACTATTATAAGTTGTCATAGTCTGTGTCATTTAGAAAGCGTTAATGAGAAGTTCAGGGAGTTCGGTGAAGCAAGTCAGAAAGATTCCTTTAAAGTATCTTCTATTTCTGTAACCAGCAAAAAGAAAGAAGCTAGAAAGCTTTGCAATCTTTAGCCCCCTGTCTCCAGCCCCATTCCTCCATTTCAGGCTAAAAAACAGCCTGCAATCTTGTAGAGGTATGAGTGTTTTCTTTCTTCTGTTGGAATTCATTAATTCTGTCCTTTGCACCAGGCTTACAGGAAATTTTTTTCCCATTTTTTTTTACATGAGGTAGTTTCCATGATGGCGATAAAGCTAGAAATATTTTTGCTAGAGAATTATTTGCAAAATACAAATACATATTGAAAAAATAAATACCAACGACTAGGACTTAAAAGCTACTTCAATAGCCCAGGAACCAAGAAAATGCATAAGCCTGATCTAATCTCTTTTCAGGAAAGAATTTGAATTCATAACTTTTCTCATCTGTCTAAATGCTATTTTACTGAATCAGACAAAGGTCACCCACAGAGAATTAAGCTGCTATTTACATAGTGTAAAATCAGGCAGTTTATACTCAGGTCAAATTGTCACAGCACACTGTTTAGTAGTTCTCCACTACTCAAAATGTAAAGTGGTTCTAATTAAGGATGTAAGTAAAATCTACTCAGTTGCTTGCATATGAAATGCAAATAAATCTGAAATAAAATTGTACTTATATCCAAAAAATAAATCCATTATTATAATACCGAATCTCAACTGTATACTGCATCCCTATTTGCTGTCTTATAAAACATATTATTATTGAATGCTTGCATTTTTATCCATCTGAAATGCTGCAGTTAGGGTGGAACTTGTCTTCCAAACTTAACTTACTGAATCATGTGCTCACACAGAGGTATCTGTAATCACCTGAGATGTTTCAAGGAACAATCCCTTTGCCTGTGCAGAAGAGCCAAGGCCTCCCAACAGTTCCCCACATGAACCTCCTGTACCTGTACACCCCAAGGTTTTGACGTGGTGCTGGATGTTGACAGGTTTAAAAGTCAATGAGGTTAGCCTATAGTCAAAAAAAAGCATTTTAGGGCCCTCTGAGCTGCCTTCTGGAAGCCTTTGTCTTTGACCCTAGAAGGCTGTCTGAGACACCAAGAGTATTTGTCCACTGTTTCAGTATGGAAATAGTTTTCTTACCTTACAACTGGTTTTAAGGAAAACTGTCTTGTTTTGCCTGTGARGACCACAACTTTAGCACATTGCTCATGCCTGCTATGTTCAGATTCTCACAACACACCCTCCACTACCTATGTGCTTTCTGGCAGCTACTTGCCACCTCTGTATCTAGGGTGCATATATTTCAGCTCTGCTTAAAATTTGTAGTGCATGAAATAGGTGTGARAGAAAATCAGATTTTATCTAACTCACCACATTCAAGGTGCTGCATCGCTGTCTGACTACCTTGTCCAGGTAAATCTTATCACTTCACTTCAAGAGTCACTTGGGAAGGGAGACCACCAAGGAAGGAATGCTCTGTAGAAGGAAACTTGTGGTGGGGCAAAGCATAGATAAACAGAAACAACTAATGGGCGTGTCAAAGCATAGTTTTTCATGTCRCACTATTCCTTTTGACAATTATTTTTTTTTTAAAAAAAAAAGGAGTTATAAAGCAGAGAAGACTTGTAATTAAGTACAGAAATCCAACCCAACGAACTTTGTAGAACACATCCAGAAGGAAGTGAACAGTCACCATGAACTTAACCCTTGTTTGCAGCACAGAGGGCAAAAATTATGGAAAAAAACCAGAAAGGAAGTAGAAAACATTTTTTTTGCACTAGAAAATAGAAAGAAGAAAAGTAAGTTTTTATACGATATTTTGTGCAGTATGAGGAAGAGAGGACTTAGATCTTTTATCAAGRTGTCCCTTGAGACCTGGGACAAGAGTAGATCAACTGTGCTTATTTTCCAATGCTGTGCAAAAATACTGTACAAAGCTCTTAAGTTGGCACTCTAAAGCACCTATTAGAGAGGAGAGCAGGTAGAGAAACGCACTGGTGCAAAACCTCAGTTATGGTGAGACAGTGAAGGAAGGCACTGCTGGCACAAACATGAGAAGGTCAGTTCAGCTGCAGTTTGGCTCTTGTGACCAGCAAGACTTTAACATTTAAMATAGTGCATGAAAGCTGCTGAAGGAAAAAGAAAGTACTTGGTTGCTCTAGCTGATTGTTACTGGTCTAGTTAGTTAGTTATATAAACAGGCTGTCTGCTTGTTTATCTACCTTGAGCTCTTTTCCTCTCTTTAAATTGAAAAAAAACCAAAAACCAAACAACAAAAAAAGGAAAAAAAATATTGGCTGCCTTATTCACATTTACTGAAAAGAGAAAATATATTCAATTGAGCATTGGAAGGTTCAGGATAACTGCCAGGGCCCCGTTTGGTTGGGGTTTTGTGTGGGGGACATCGGTGTTCTTTCATATGTTTGTTTCAATTTTCTGCCTTTTGGTTTGTTTTGTGGGGGGGGGGGTGTGAGGCTTTGCTTGTTTGCTTGTTTGTTTGTTTGTTTGTTTTAATAAGTGACTGCCTTAAATTTCACTTTTAACTATGTCCTAGCAGAACCCTTCATGGAATCATAGAATGGTTTGGGTTGGAAGAGGCCTCAAAGATCTTCCAGTTCCACCCCCCTGCCATGGGCAGGGACACCTTCCACTAGACCAGGCTGCTCAAAGTCCCATCCAACCTGGCCTTGAACTCTCCCAGGGATGGGGCACCCACAACTTCTCTGGACAACCTCTTCCAGTGCCTCAGTATCCTCTGATTAAAAAATTTCTTCTTAACATCTAATCCCATCTCGCCTCTTTTAGTTTAAAACTGTCCCCCCTTGTTCTATCACTGTCTGCCAGGGGAAAAAGTCTCTTTCCCTCTTTTTTTCAAAGACCCRTTTAAGTAACAGAAGGCTGCAATGAGGTCTCCTCTGAGACCTCACTCACATAATGTTGCTCAAGGCTGCTGAGGCGCACCCTCTGCTTTGGTGGTGGCATGGGCAGCTGTGGTGGTTTGATTTTGGTGTGTTTTTTACACACAATTCTTCTGAAAATATGAAACCAAAGGGATCAGAAGAGATGGAACCCACCACATTGTAGTACTGTATATGAGTATTTTTTCATATACACAGTGCTTGGTGCAGTATTTCCTCATCTAATATTTCCTCAGCATTCCCYGTTCTTTCTTTAGGTTCCTTTTTGGCTTTAATAGCTCAGCTATTATCTTTTCAGATGTGGCCCATTAATTTCTCTGTATGAATTCATGCACAGTCAGCTCTCCCGTGCTAATGACCAGAGGGGAATAATGGGTAATGCCCACGGAGAAGGATATACATTGTTTTAGCTGCTGTACATTTCTGCATTTTCATTTTTTATGGGATCTGAGAAAAGAAAACATTTCAGAAGCCATTCAAGATAATGGTCCATTTCTGACCAGTGTGAAAACATGGGTATTCTGGGAAGTGGGAGAGGAGAGGGTGAGAAAGGAAAAAAAGATATGAAAATAATAGTTATCTAATGCACTTATAATACAGGAACAAGGAATGCCCCAAGAGATCATCAGTAAACACATTAAAAATGAGGGAAAACAAAGTAATTTTATGTATAACAGGTTTTAATGGTAGAACTTACTAGGACTGGGTATTGTGGGTTGTGAAAGAGCATGAATTGACAAAAACAAACAAAACAAGGATGTACATTTACCTAACACCGCTAAAAACCGAACCAGCTTCCAGTTMAAGAAATCCCTAAAGTGCTCCTTACCAGAAACTGTCAAAACTAAATCTTTTCCTTATCCTTATACCGACTATCAAACATCACTTAACACTCACTATCAGAGTAGGCAGATCCTTGGTCTATCCAGTTATCCTCTTGTGATGCTGCTTCCTTAGCAGGTCAAACAAACAATCTGCAGAGKACTGACCCTAAAATAAACTGGTCAATGAACAAGCAAGACAAAACCAAGATAAATCTAAAATATTGAAGAAGTTATTAAATTGAGAAATTAATTTAATAAGGAATTATTAAAATTATTAAGAAATCATTAAAATGTTTTCCTTGCTTTTCATATACATCAAGGGTGGGGTTCCTGTTGTTCTGGTTCAAACTCTTTTCCTTAAGCAACATGGAAACTCTATTTTTCATTTTCATCATCCAATGCGGAATAGTGTTACTGTCCATTTTTCAGCTTCTACACCTGGACTGTGCTGCAGGCCATCTGGGAAGGCAAAATAGTGTGTTTGGTATATGGCTTGCAAAGTGTTTTAACATCCTCGAGGTGAATTAATGAGTACAGAAAATGTCATCACATATCAAGGCTTCACATTGCTGAAATTCTGACTCAACCACCATATTTATAAATAAATGTCACAAATGGCCATTTCAGAATGGAAGGTAAAAGCTGAAAATTAATAATAGCTTCCTTGTCAGACAACACACAGACTGCCACAAACTACAGACAGGCAAGAGAGTGCTATTTTTTTTTTTTTTTTCACTACATCAAAAAATTGTTTAGTGTTCCCAATGCTGCCAATGCTTTGTCTAGTGAAAGCCATGAAATTATTAGACCACTGGAGGAGGCTGCTGACAAAAAAGGTCCAGCTGCCTTTGTGAGTGACATATGAGGTTATTTTCTCTTTGAAAAATACAGATTCAGTTCTTACATATTTTCCTTTTATAGTTTCAGCCATCATAGTAATTTTCAGTTCAAACAGGCAACATAACTGCAACAGTTCAATGTAACTTTTAAGAAGCATATTTGCCGAGGGTTTTAGTGGCAACTTCACTGACTTCAAAACTCTTCTCAGCATACAATTTTTTCAGGTTGTCATGAATTTAAGAGGATTCTCTTCTCATAATTTCCACATGCCTGGACYGCTGCTTTATATGTAGCTGTCAAAACACGTCAGGACCCAAGCTTTCTGTATGATGTAGTTTTTTCGTGGACAAGCTTTTAGCCAAATTAGTCCACTGAAGGTAAAAATATATTTGGCTAAAATCTGTCTTCAGTAATATTGGATATATGCAAAGTAAACTACAGAGTTTTTGCTGATTTGGGTTTTTTGGTTGTTGGGATTTTTTTGGGGGGGAATGTTGCTGTTTTTTGTGTGTATGTGTGATTTTATGTTTTGTTACTAATTAAATCTGCAAATCAGTCTAATCTTTAAGCTGATTAAAGAAGAGAGTGGTAAGAAAAACAAAGCAAACATTCAGCAAGAYCTTCTCTTTGGGGGATATTGGTAATAGCAAGGAAGAAAAGGAATTCTTTTTACAATTTAGACCAGCTAAACATGAGATAAAGCCTGCCCTTCCCAAAGTTATTATCTCTTCCTTATTTCACAAGTGTAGCCAACAAAAGAAAAAAGGTGTTAGAAAAGCATCTTCTGTGTGCTGCCATCTAGTCAGAGGAGCTCTCACTTCAGAGAAAGGAGATCCAAATTTCCTCTTCTAGAGTTCAATCACTAAGCAATCATTGATTATAATAAGCCCACTCACATCTAGATCAGTGATGCACCTCTACACTGTGAGTCTTGAGTGTGGAGCTGAATTGTCTCTCTCCAAACGCAGGTCAGATGAAATCCAGCCCAGCAGTATCTGCTCACCTGTGTAAATGACCCCTTTTTACTGCCTGTTTACATCTGGGTTTCACTTCATTGAGATACAGTAGTGTAACGTATAAGGTCTTGGGGTGTGACTCAGATGTGCTTCACAGAATCACGGAAACAAAGAATGGTTTGGGTTGGAAGGAACCTTACGGATAATTTCTTTCCAACCGCCCCGCCATAGGCAGAGGCACTTTCCACTACACCAGGTTGCTCAGAGCCCCATCCAGCCTGGCCTTGAACATTTCCAGGGATGGGGCATTGTCATGGTTTAACCAGCAGCCAAGCCCCAGGCAGCCACTCACTCACTCCCGCACCAGTGGGACTGGGGAGAAAATCAGAGGGGTAAAAGCTGGAAAACTCATGGGTTTGATAAAGACAGTTTAWTAAGGAAGGCAAAAGCAAGCACACAAACAAAGAGAAACAACAGTTAATTCCCTGCTTCCCACAGACACGCAGGTGTTCAGCCATCTCCAGGAGTGCAGAGCCCCATCACACATAACGGTGACTTGGGAAGACAAACACCATCACTCCGAATGTTCCCCTCTTCCTCCATCTTCCACCCACTGCATGAGCATACTGAACATGATGTCACAYGGTCTGGAATAYGCCTCTGGTCAGTTTGGGTCACCTGTCCTGGCTGTGTCTCCTCCCAACTTCTCAATCACCCCCAAATTCCTCTCCAGCGTGGCCATATGAAAAGCAGAAAAGGCCTTGGCTCTGTGTGAGGCCTGCTCAGCAATAACAAAAACATCTCTGTATTGTCAACCCTGCAGCACAAATCCAAAACACAGCCCTGTACCAGCCACTGGGAAGAAAATTGAGTCTATCCCAGCTGAAACCGGCACATTACACTCCTTATTCCGTACAACTTACATCATGTTAGGTCCCACACTATTCAATACAACATCGTTAACCAACCTCCCCCTTCCCACAAGCACACAGGCATCCACAACTTCTCTGGGCTACTTGTTCCACTGCCTCACCACATGCACAATAAATAATTAGTTCCTAATATTTAAGCTAAATCTACYTTTTTTCAGTTTAAATCCATGACTCCTTGTCCTCCCACTACATGGTCTTGTCAAAATTCTTTCTCCAGCTTTCTTGTACTTGCCTAATCTTGGGCATTTAGTATTATTTTAACTGTTCTAAAGTATAGAATAATAGAGTCATAGAATTATTTAGATGGAAAAAGATGTCTAAGATCACCAAGTCCAACCTTTCAGCCCAGCGCTGCCAGGTCCACCATTAAGCCRTGTCCCCAGCTGCCACATCTACATGCCTTTTAAATACCTCCAGCAATGGTGATTCTACCACTGCCCTCCGCAGTCTGTTGCAGTTCCTGACCATCCTTTCAGTGAAGAAATTTTTCCTAATATCCAATCTAAACCTCCCCTGGTGGAACTTGAGGCCATTTCTTCTTGTCCTGTCAGTTGCTAYCTGGAAGAAGAGACCAACCTCCACCTGGATACAACCTCTTCTCAGGTAGTTGTAGGGAGCAATGAAGTTCCCCCTGAGCCTTCTTTTCTCCAGGCAAAACACCCCCAGCTCCCTCAGCTCCTGCTTAAAATTAAACTACTGTCTTATTATATTGTCTCCACTTTTTATGTTCCAGGTCTTTAGGTTTTTTGCACTGAACTTTGAGCAGACTCAAAGGTAGTAGGGCTGGTGGTTGAGTTTTGTGTTAAAACTTTACTTTTCTAGTAATCTGCAGGTCACAGGGTTATTCTTAGTGTGCCTTTTTCTCTTTAATGCCTCCATTACATTTCAAAGAGGTGAAGGTTTAAGTATACCTTCATGCAATTAATAATCAAACCTATTCTTTTTTTCTATAACAAATTGTCTACATCATAGAAATGGGAGAACAGATAATTATTTATCAAAAGGATAATAAGGTCCAGGAAGAACATTCTGAGCCATCCTAGTGACAAAGCAAATAATGCTGCTTAAATCACTTTCATTTATGAAGAAATCAGCTTTGGGAACATTTGACAAAATAATGTATCCATGCAATTTCAAGTTTGTTAAGTGGGTCTCTTAATTGCAGGTTGAGAGGAGCACAAACTGTATCGATGTCTAACTAGAGTCAGACATAATTAGCATTCAAAATCACTGCTTAAGGAGACCATCGTGTATTTACGTGAATTGTTCATTTGTACTTCTCTGTCACATGTACTTTAGTGGGCTTCTGTGATGTGATGACTTTCAGCTGTATTGCTTTCACTGACATAGTGGCTATACTGGCAGATGGAAATACAAACTACTTTAAATCCACTTTTATTCAAATCAAAAGAAAAAAAAATGAAAAGGACCCACTAGTAAGGGAGACAGGAAATTCTCCAATTCTGGTTATTAGAAGCTAACTTACTGGAAAACATACTTTAGTAAAATACAAGTTAGGAGGCTGAATACAAGGTGAATGAATAGGGTTATTTGATTTGTAATGGGATTCTTGTGGCCATTGTAAGGATTAAAAAGTCACCAATACTTAAAAGAGCATCCACAGACCTATATGTGCACCTGTTTAGTACCTAAATAGTGAATTGCTTCCTAAAGACCTTTCTCTGAATGGATAGACTGAGCTCATTAGGTTTGATAGTTCGGTATGAATCTGTTCTGCTCAGTTCTTTTTTAAACACCTCAATAAGGACAGAGCTCACCTGAGAATGTTGCTCAGATTTCAGATGTTGAAATGTTCAGATGTTCTTTTAAAAATTGCATTCATGAGATCTATGGATACATATGATTTCCGTTTTGAAACTAGAGAAGTGACAGAGTAAAGTAAAATGAAATAGCACAGCTTGCTCCTTGAAGCTGGCTTGCAAGTCTGTGACATGGTTTGTGCCTCGACTATTTATACCCCAAGGAAGCTTGCTCTTAARAAAAGGAGCTAGGAAAGGAATAAGGCATTGGGACACAGCAAAGTTGAAATGTGTGGGAAAACTGGGAGGTGAAGCCTTGAGGACCACAAGAAACAGTCACAAAATCAGAATCATAGAATATCTCAGGTTGGGAGGGACTCATAATGACCATAAAATCTGACTTCCTGCTCCTTGCACAACTGCCTAAAACCAAATCATATGACCAAGAGTGTGGTTCAGAAAGTGTTTCTTTCCCTCTGTGATACTGTTGGGATCATGATTCAGTATTCAGTTAAACTGGTTTGCAGTATGGGTCTGTATCCAAGCTAACAAATCCTGCGGCTTGGTTCTGGCCCTCTGGGAAATCTGAGTACATCTTCATTCACAGTATTCAGGATTCATCTTCAAGAAGATTGTGTGATAGCTGAGAAAAATGGGAACACAGGGGAGTGTTGTGTATATTTCTGCACACCTTTCTGCCTTCAGTAAGCACAACCACAAGCCTRCAGGAGAAAGAATTAAAAGAGAGAATGAAAATAGTAAAATTTGTTAGAGAAAGAGGCATGAAAATTCAGATATGTGCAGAGGAAAAGAACYAATGAAGCATATGCAGTTAAAGAAACTGGGTTAGAGAAAGTCTAGAATGAACAAGCTGAGGAGAGAAGCAAATGTGATTACCCAAAAGAAGAAAAGTGGGAAATGCATGCTGTGAGTCAGGGAGGCATAAAGAAGGGTTAGATAAAGACCCACATGCAGAGACAACCACACAYGTCACCCTGAGGGGGCACCTTATCTGTAGACAGAGACCAAAACACCTCAAAGGTATGGGAAGAAAACTTCCCTGCCTTTCTCTATCACAGAAAGCTTGGAAAAATAGACCTGAAGAATGTTAATAAGATGATGGTGACTGAAAGTCAGAAGCATAGCCAGGCTTAGAAAACATGTTTATATCATTTGACATTAATATCAGGCAAGTGTCTATGAAAGTGATAGAGAGTACATGTACTACCCCATAAAATGCCTGCTTCATGCTGGTCACTGTCCCAGCTGGTGTATTTTTATCTGATTCCAGAGCTGGTTGTGGTGAGTGCAGCTTTATATTTCTAATATACATTATACTACTGGGAAATAAAGCAGCCATTGCTGAGATGCATAGCTGCAGATGGCACAACTTTCAGTGCCATCCTTTAAATTACTGTAAAAGCACGGAGAACTAGCTGTTGTACAAATAAATGCTACCAYAGAGGGTCTCATGAGGCTCTGGGGATCAGTAGCAGCTTTTTAACCTCTGGGTAACATAGTTCAATACCAGTTCAAGGGAGTAATAGCAAAGGAAAAAAGCTCTGTGGCCTGCATGGCTTAAATTGGTGGTTTCAGCCCACATCCCTGTAGAGGTGTTGACATGGTCAGGAAGCATCCACATTACAGCTGAACTGTCACAGGAAGATGTTACCCATATGCTTTGGAAATAAAAACCTCAGAGATTTATGAAAGGGCTTGTGGCGGTGGTGGCTGAGATCTCAGGGCCAGATTCTGACACATCTGTACTTTGAATTCCAGACACTGAAAAGGCATCATCTGCTCGTGTAACTGAGGTCAAAAAACACATGCAAAAGAGTTATTTCTTCCCCCCTGAGGTGAGAAATCTTCACAGTGTAGTTTATTACTGTCTTAATGAAACCAGCCCCAATTGCTATTAAGTGGAAGTGGAAGACGCATTATGCTAATATTATAATTAAAGAACTTACTRCCTTTTTTTTTTCTTTATGAATTTTTATGATTTTCACAGTCTGACTGCAATGTTCTTACATCTGATGAACTGGTTTCATGGACAGCAACTCAATACATTGAAGACATTTTTACATATGTGGTGCTGTAGGCACTCCACTTCTACTCCTGACATCTGTACCCCAGAGTGTTTTTAATTTAAAGARGACTCAACATGCCAGGGAACATTTAAGGCAGTGTTGGGTGGTGAAGGATGTTGGAGATTCACAATGAACAGAAGAAGTGTGACTCTCTTTGCAGACTATGTTCATTGTATGCCTTTTCTGTGATTTGGCTCCGATGGTTCCAATTATAAAAATTAAAAAAAATTAAAAAAAAGAGGACAAGGATGGTTCTGTCACCAAATTCTGCTTGTATGACTGCTTGAGAGAAGAAGCAAATCTGTGATTGCACTGTGCATATATTTACATTACATATCCTTTGCTAACATTCCTCATCTGAATGATTTAGTGGATTTAGTGTAATCACTCTATGTAACAAGAAAAAAGGAATTTGATAATGTTTTATTTGCACTGCAGAGCTGGCCTGAGACAGAAAAAACAAACCCATATCTTGGCTGTGCTCTTGAATTACTGAAGAGATAAAATTTTATAGAATAAAAGGAGGACATGTGGAAGAAATTTATCTCACAGCCATTGAATTTGGGAACAAAGGAGAAAATCCTGCTGGAAGTAACATATCAGCAAAAATATCAGTCAGCAAACAAAAAGGAACTTTCTTTCATAAGTGCAGACTTCTGTAATAATTATAGACAGGAGGGAATTATGACTGAGGAAAGAATTACTAACACACCCTGAGTGGACTACTRAGAGAGAGGATTCCTGTGTCTTGCTGCCCCAGATCCTCCTCAGAATACCTTATGCTCTTATTTTTTCTTTCATAAGAGATGTCAGGTACCTTTATGTGTTGTTAAAGCTATTTTTTATCACACTCTAGAAATGGAATCTTTCTTGACAGTGGAAATTAATACAGAGTATAAYATATCTTCTATTCTGTGCGTGTGTATATATAAGGACCTAAACCACTGAACATTGCAAATGCTGAATAAAATTGAAATTGTAATGAAAAAAACCCAAACCAAACAAAAACCTAGGGTAAATAGCTACTCATCATATTTGCTACTCATTATTACAGCCAACYAAATTTAACAAAAATCTCTACCAGATTTTTCAGTGTTGTCCTTTACCTCTACAGACAGGCAAAAAAGGGAAGAAAAACCCCATYCTATTTTTTTGAGAGCTGATAAAATTCGGAGACACATTTAAAACATTGCTCAGATTGAGGAGGCTGGTGACCTGAATGTGGATAATATAATGAGGAAATTTGATTAGCACTGCACCTCAAAAAGGGACTTGACCTACAAATTTACAAAAGAGAAAAATAAGAAATCTTGAGTGTTTTTAAAGCCTGAGGATCTTACTGACCAGAATGTGGCCAAGCGTCACAAATGTTTCAAGAAGACATGAACACAAGGCACTTTAAAAGGGCCAATAATAGGCTAAATGATGGGTTAGACATAGGATAGTTTAAATGGATTTAGAATTCAGGTAGAATATCAAATAACGCACCTTCTCCAGGTACACGTGTAAGCAGAGGTTGAACACACAATTTTATTCTGTGCTTTTCCCAGATGCTGGTCTTGCCTGCCTGAAATGGGAAAGTACCCCAGAGCCATTGGGGTCAACAATGTCTTTCTGTTGARCTTTAGTTTAGTCTTCAAATCCTACAGTAAAACTGACCCTTCAAGTGGTTGGGATCAAATGCTGTCCCTACTGAAGGGGAGTGAAGTTCATCTTAACTCCAGAAGGGCTACAATTTCATTTTTGGTCAAAAAAAWGTTGGATTTGGAGCTCAGGCAGAAGGGGAAAAGATCAGAGGTGGGATCTAGTTGAAAAGGGAACAAATGAAGGCCATTGTTTGAACTGCACTTGTTTAAACTTATGGTTCCTTAAGGAGCCCAAATAATCGGTCACAATTTTGATAGAAGGGTTTTGTGTCTGATCATCAAACTCTGATTTAAACTTTCTTTCATAGTATTGAAATGCATGACACTGGATTACACACCCCACTGTGATTGTATCTATCTGTTGATCTGTCTGTCTATCTACTAATCTGTCTATCCATTTATCTATCTCTTCATATCATATATAAGCATTTTTGTGTGTGCATGTGCATAAGTTTTCTTGRTTCATTACATAAGTATTTCTGTCTTCTCTCTTTCTAAACCAACTGAGTCAAGAAGGAACAAATATCGTTAAAATTATTTGTTTCTCAGTGCAGGTGAGCATCATGGTCTACAGAYAGATACTCTGATTAAATTTCTGCTAAAACAAATTTGAAATTCTGGAAATGTCACTATTTTTGTGACTTTGAATCATTTATTAACATCTACTGCTCACATTAATGTAATGTAAGTTTAGGAGACTTAATTGTAATGCAATAATAATTTAAAAAACCAACATTACTTTAGTCATAGCAAATTTCCGGTATATTTCCATCATGTTTCCAAGCATTGTTGGCAGTCTTTAAAAAGATAGTATCTATATTCTTCAGACTAGCACAAATATTTGCTAAATCTTAGCATATTGACTATAAAAACAAGTATGTTTTAAACTTTCATAGAGTTTCTAGCCAAGAAGAATTAGTCTTGTGAACTAATTTCATGAATCATGAAGTACTGCTTTAAAAACATTGTCCTTTTCCTGGAGACAAACAATATTTTCTTCTCTAATTCTTACTTTCCTTGTGCTACAAGGAGGGGGAGGGCAGGGATATATAAGATAACATGGGCAGTCTTTATTCTTACTAGGAAAGAAAAGACCAAAAGAAGGAGAAAGAGAAAAACAAAAAATTGAGAAATAAGAAAAGAATTTGGGGAATGTTGGAACTTGCATGAAAAGCATGTATAAGAAGCAGTGCAGGAATTTCTTGTAGCTGATTTCTGTCCTCTGCCTGAGCCAATCTTGTTTGCATATGACCTGCAAACCTCTTTAAAGAGAAAAGAATATAAACAGGAGAAAACATATTGTGGCAAGAAAAATTAAATGAGAAAAACTCCACATCACCCCTTTTCTGACGTCTCTCATTTTTAAGGCAGAAAGATTTTTAAAGTGCTGCTTTATGCTGGAACTTGTGCAGTGAACCTATGTGAAAACGGGAGAGCTTAATAGGCAAGCTGTCCCCAAACTGACAAAACGCCGCCACCATTTGTTTAAAAGCCAGCCTGGGCTTCTGAGCGGCAATTACCATGTACTGTAGACATTCCTCTACAATCCAAGACGTACACATAGAGCATGGATGCAAAGACAGTCATCTGGCACCAATGCCAGCACTCCCATGCGACAAAATATACGGAGGGGAACACGGTTGTGCTGCATCAGAATGGGGGATGGAGCAAGTCAGCTTAGGAAGGAGGAAAAATAAATATGACAATAGCTGCAAGATTATTGTGATTAAATGAACAACTTCTTAGTTTGCCCTTTGCGTTGATGGATGGACAAAAGCMATTTTGCTTTTCCCTCTGCAACATTGGAGTGCTTTTGTCACATTGCTTCTTACACGTCCTCCAAAAGCTTAGATCTCCTTTCTTGCAGATAACTGTTCTGCGATTCAACAGGGCTATTCACGTGCAGGAATCAGTGCATTCTGGTACAGTAGCAGCAACAGAACCTTAKGTCCTGAACTTTTTCGGGCACCTTTGTTACAAGTGGTGACTCTGAGTGCCTGCGAAYGCAGCACAGTGAAAGTCTGATTCTGTTCAAAGGTCAAGGAGGAAATGGAGGCACTTCAGTACCTCTCCACTTGAGGTGACAATGGCAAGCAGCAGATCTGGATGTTTTGTGCAGCAGTTCACAATCTGATTGCTCATGCTTTACCTTTTCTTTGGATTAGGTTTTCTCTTAAAAAGATTTAAATTCACCACTGAGATTTGCTGCCTGGAGGGGTGCAAACACCTTCAGAAATTCCTTTTTTTTTCCTTGACTCCCTGTTCAGTTATGAATGATTAAGAATCCATATACACACACAMAAAAAGCATAATGATAGAAAGGTGTTTATTTTTATAATTTATTCCTGCTATTTGCCATTTGAAAGGATTTTGAACCAAAGAGTGATGAAGCTGTCTGAACAGAAACATTTAATGTTTGAGGTGTTTGTGTCATCCTGCATGGCATTCAACTGCCGATCTTGCATCATATAGGTTTCATGTTGATCTTGTGCTACGTGTTCCAGCACACAGAGAACTGTGGGATACTCTAGGACATTTAGTACCACCACTTCCCTGGGYAGTTGGTTCCAATGCTTTACAACCCTTTCCATGAAGAATTTTTTCCTAATATCCAATCCAACCCTGGTGCAACTTTCCTCTTGTTCTGTCACTTGATTACAGCCCTGTCTGCTTTGAAGAGGGTCAGGGGAATCTGTGCAGTATAATTTATATCACTCATGGTGTTGCAGGCTCATGCTGGGAAAGGTTTGGAGATTTTAATTTAAAGGTGTTATGAAAAATTCCACATTTCATGCTAGACACCAAGAAACCCAGAAGTCATCTTCATCAGCTTTTCAACTGGACACAGAGCAGTGAGATTAGAAACAAAGACAATTTTAATGCAGTCTACAGGCATAATGTTTTCTTATTCTTAAACTGGAGTAAAACTAACAAGAGCTTTTTTCTGGATGGAAATAGAGCCATTTGTTTGATGGCAATGAAGAGATATTGAACTAGTTCCTGCCTGCTCTTTGCAATTTGTAGTACTTGGGAAGTCTTAAGAGAAATTTGACAGTGACAAATAGACATTTCTAAAATGTCAAGTAATTCTAAACATGAATTTTCATCTATTTATAGACTTACTCTGATATCTCAAATGTTACAGAGCTTCCTGTAGACAGTATTTAGCTTTCTATTAGGAATTTTCAGAATGTGAAATGCGTTGACATCTTTCATGAAGATAATGTTCCAGTGACACATTTCACAAATAAATGATATAAAGTTAATGCTTGGTAAATTTCCTGAGTGCATTTTTCATACATTAAGCTACTTTGTAGAGGAATTGCTACCTAAAAGAGAAAGTTGCCACTTCTCTGAAAAATTCTGAAATCCCATATTGTCACATAAGGATTAATTCATAACACTATTGAAATAAATATATTCTCTTTAATGTTAGTTGGATGGCCACAAAATACATGTAATGTACCACTGTAGTGAAAATTCAAAGTCAAGAAGTTAAAATCTTTTATTTCTTCTCCATTTCCTCTAATTTTAATGACACTGACTATTCTGGCTTGTAAATTTTAGAGGTTAAAAAAAATTGTTGGTTTACAGGGTGGTGCTTTTGGGCTGGAGTAAATAAAAACTTTTTACTTTATACTCCAGCATACTTTAAAACTTTCATATCTCAATATTTATGTTCCTCCTAAATCTGTATAGAAAACAGAAAATTCCAATTTTTTGTGCTTCTTTAGTCAACAAAAGCAGTTCTTAAGTTACTGTGCTCTGTTCTTTATGTCTTGTTTCAGCCTGTCACAGAGCTTTTTTGCACTAAAACTGAATAAACCTTCCCTTTGCTACRTATGTTCAATATTACAAAAGATGGAAAGGGGAAATAAGACTTAAAAAATGACATTGGCTTTAAATAACCTGAAACCCCATAAAACCTGARTTGGACCAAACCTGAATGAAACTTCTTGTCCTAACTGTACACTTTTAAAACATGGTGCAAAGGCACCATTGTGTCCTCACTGGGTTCCTCTTTGCCACTCTTTTAATGACTTTCTACATTCAAATTTCTAAATGGGTAAATTCACTAATTTGTTTAAAATTTTCAGATGGGAGAAAAAAATTAAAAAAATTAAAGAAACCAACTCTTAGAATATTGTCCTTCATCTTTGCTTAGATGGAATATTTCTAAAAATTCCCTTTTTGATTTTAAAAGTAAATGGTTTGTATATGTTGGGGACAAGCAAACCCACAGATTTTTAGAAGCTAACATGTAAGAATCTTGAACTGTCAGCCATAACAAGGTTCTGCCAGATTCTTCAGAGCCTCTTCCTCAAGAAATTATTTAACAATGGCTTGTAACCTGTGTTTTTCCATTTCATTCCTGTTATGCTGTATTCAATGGTCCTTTGACAATTCAGGTTTCTTGTAGTAACACCAAATGATCTACACTCAGCAGGGCTGGGAGCCAGATCCTGCTTTCACCTATAGGCCTATGGTCTTTTCACCTATAGGCCATGGAGACAGGGAGATGTGCAGTGCCAGCACACTTCACTCTGCACAGAGTTGTCCCTTTTTCCCAGGTGGACAGAGCAAGYCTTGAATGTGCAGGGTAAATCATAGGAGGGAGTTCCCACGAATAGCCCCTGAAAAAYTATTTTCTTCTTCTTTAGTGGAGTGGTCAACTTGATTTCTGAAACTCAATGAGTTATCTGAAATTGGGCATTRTATTCTGCACGCTATCTTAATTGGAAATATCAAAACATGCTTAGTCTTACAAGTGGATCCTGTTTAAACATCCTACTAGTCTTTTTCAGGACTATTACTTCTCCTTCAGCACAAACACCGAGTCTGACAGAATATCAAATTTGTCTGCCTGTTAATTTATTGATACTGGTTTGATTCACCTTACTTTGGGAATTATCTGTATATTAATGYATTCTGTTCACCCAAATTCATTCCTGATATAGCTATATTTATGTCACAGGCCATTAAATTTCACATTCTAGCCSAAGGCTCATTCATCTAGACTGTCAGGGCTATCCTGTAAAGAGATTTTTTACAGAATTGCCTTATGAAAGAGCAACTTCCCTTAGTATCTTAATGTAGTTTGTCTTTTCAATGCTTTGCCTGTCCTGGCTTTATTTGAACAGGGACAAATCATGGTGGTGCTTAACTTTGATGCCTCTTTCTCTACCTATGAAATATCCTGTTAGGAACTTTGATTACAAGTACCTAACCGGTTTAAAATCAAAATGTATWATCCACATAATTAATTGATGAATCTCTACCACTGCCAACTATTTGCTAACTGTATTTGGGTTTATATTATTTTTTCATGTGGTAGTTAGACTCCTTAGATTGTGAAAGTTCAGTGCCTTTTGAGATGGAGTCTTATGCTAAAGCTGAATATAAATAAATGCTCACTCAGTACAAACAAGTCCTGCTTGTGATAAGGTAAACAGAGATTGTGTCAACAGCTTCCCAGGAACAGACCCGAGAATGCTTCCTTCTGCACTAATCTACCTGTAACAATGACAAGTAGATGCAAAGAAAGTGCAACCACTGCTGAAAATATAAGAGTGAAGAAGGGTAAGTAAAGAAAAATAAGAATTCCACACTGTGAGGTAAAAACCAGAAGGCTGTTCAAATTTTTGTCRTGTGCATTAATATCAGCAAACATTTTCAGGCATTTGGGTTTTTTTTTAACTCAACTGCAGCATCTTAAAGGTTAAAATCAGACACAAGGAGAAATAATAGAAATAAAAGAATATATAAATAACAATCAAAAGAAAACAACCTTATCCCTATCTAAGGGGATATGCCATTGCCATTCAATTAATATTGCCCTGCCAAGAGGAATGAAAAGCTTGAAAACATCCCCCAACAGCCACCTATTCCGTTTTGGAAATCTGGGGAAAAGGTGGTGTGAAATCTGAGACTGGCATTCAGATGATCTCCAGCAAATGCAAAGGGTACATTTGGAACACCATCAGATCAGGAGTCGCTCTGCCAGCAGCTGGTCGATTGCCTCATTCCGTTGCTGAAATGCTGCCGCTCGGGGCTCTGTTAACGCCGTATCCRTGCAATGTTCATCTCCCATTCCACATGCAGTGTCAAACTCTGTTTTCATTACCACTTATGCTTTCCCGGAAAGACCATTTCAAAATGAAAACGGAACAGGAAGCAAAGTTTTGTCTAAAGCGCGGTGGCCGTTAAAATAATTAAAATTATGATATATTAGAGGAACAAGTAAGCAGAGCCAGGAAAGGCTATATACACCTTAAAATATATTTGGGGCTGAGATGGCTTCATACAAGTTAAAAAGACAAACACAACAACAAAAAAGTTGTGGAAAGAGGTTGACAATAGGAGAGAAATGTTAAGTTTTATATCAGTTTAGTAAGGAAACAAATATAGGAATGTTGACCTTAATGATGCATTTGGAAACTTTTCAGCATTCATGGAAAAGGTTACTAAAATTGCAATTTTCCTTCCTTGGATGATTTATTTTGTAGATTAAAGTAGAGTCTAAATGCCAGAAGTGAGATCAAGATTTTGCAGTGTTGAATGTCATAAAATAAAAGAAATGTTATAAAGCCAACCCTCTTCATAAAGACCACTGAAGAAATAGTGAAAATATTATGGAACGGTTTTAATAAATGAGAACCTTTCTTAAATCAGAAACTTTAGGAAATTTTCTAATACACCTCAGTGAAAAAGTAGGAATTACACTGGAGCTTTTTGTTTTCTTTCAGTAATGTTTTTGCAAATTTTATCTGATATACTATTGAGTGTACAAACCCCTGACAGCTCTTTTGCAGCAGGTTTGTGAACCTTGAAAGTTTCATGTAAAATTATTTAGAGTCATTTGTTAGTTATATTAGTTTCTAAGTCTTTAAAACAGAGCTCAAATGTTGTGATAATTGAGAGTAAATACAAGGAACAGAGCAAATACCACAGAAACCAGTTACTGTACTTTGCCATAATATGAAACCAAAGAGAATCTCAGGAAACTCAACAAGAAAGCTGAAAAAGTGCTTAAAAATATTTCATATATGACAGATGTATTTTGTGAAACTCATTAGCAGAAATTTTCAGCACTTGCTGGACTTATGATTGGCACTGATGTACGAATGTTCAAAAGAAACACAATTATGAATTAAACTGGATTTTCACATTGCTAACGTTAGATCTTTTCTATGTCCTTTAATAGTGGTAAGGGTTGACCACATGTTGACCAGAGTGGAACAGAAAGTGATACAGCTGTCAGCATGGGTYAGAGTCTTTTTTGGCTTATCATTCGCAAAAACCAGATTTGTACAATTTCTCTTCATTCCAAGGGACATTTCTATACAAATTTCAAAACAGTATCACATTTCCTTCTGTTCAGGATGTCTAAAAGGATACAGGTCAGAAAGCAGACATTGCATTGTAATGTCATCCTTCTGGTACCCAGGTTTAAATAACATATTCATCTCCCTTAGCCGAGACAACCAGACCAGTCACACAGAGGATACAACACTCAGTGATTAGCTTCTGGCCCTCATTGACTGAATATATAGTGGAGACAGAAGTAGCTGCCTGAATTTAGCACCTGTGTTTAGCTACTGAACTCTGACCTCTGGGTTTTTTGTTGGATTCCCAGCTGCTGTTCAGTAATCTCACAACAGCAATATCAAAGAAGTCATCTTTGGAGAGAAAGCAGATTTAGTTGCTATATTCTGTTCTCCTGTGCCCTTGGGACCAGAGCATCACATCAATGGCATGTTAAGCTGCATCTTAAAGGTGACCCAGAATGCAATCTGGCAGTAAAAGAAAAGGAGTCCTTKTAAAATAGAAGAGAAAGTTGGTACTGCGGGTCAGATTAAATAAGAAGAACTCCAAGGAATTGCTTGTGGTCTGTCTTTTTAGCCAGTATTTCAGGAAGTGACACATTAAGGTCTGAAATTTGCATGAAATGTAGGCATGGGCTGGACTTCATTTTATTTCTATTGGCTATTTCTTTTTGGCTTGATGACTAGGAGCAGCTGCTGGGTTTAATTTAAATTTCCTACTTTATTTTTGGCAAGGATTCTTACATCTCTGGGTGGATTCTTTTTTCCCAAGATTTTGATGTATTTATTATAAATAGAGAACAATAATAGATAATAATAATTGTGAGCTGAAAAGATGGAGTGGGGCCAGTTGGCTTCCTGTGACTCAGTGACCTTTAGGTATTAGAAACCACACGCTGCTGTGAATTACGGTAAAACTTTGCAGCTGGGTTGCAACAATGACAGAAATATTTGCTGGAACCCCATCCTGCCATTTCAGAGCTACCAATAAGCCTCTTCAGGCAGGGAGAGAGCGCTTATTCAGTGTATTTCAAAAGAACTCCCTGCTTGGATAAGGTCTGCTCTGGTGGCAAAGACGGTTGGAGGATTCCCCCAAGAAGGGCATGGGCTTTATTAAGACACACCAGTGGTTTTGCTGCTTAGTGAGTCAAGTTGTGCCTGTAATTGACCCCCCTTTTTTTCTTTATTTTTTCCCTGAAACACTATTCTTTCACAATTCTGGGTCCTACACTATGCTTACCATCAAGGGTAAGTAAAATAATTCTTAATACATTGCCAGCAGAAGGTCCTGGCACTGTATGCTTTTAAAAGAGTCTGGAATAAAAAAGAAAAATAAAGTCAAAGCAAAAATCTTTAGCATAGCTGAATATTGAAAGCTTTTAGCTGTGAAAAAAAATAATATTTTTTTTTCTCTCTTGAAAGGTAAATCAAGGATGCTAAGTTATAATTAATGCTTCAAAAACCTGAGGTGGATACAAGGTGTGTGCCATCAGTGTTAGCACCATTTTGTGCACAGAGCATGAGGCATTTTCAGGAGAAAAGTGTGTCAAATCTATATAGAGATGCAGTGGTTGAGAGTTTCCCTTTATCAGAGTAATGCTGTGAAAGAGATGGAAGTGTCTGTTTTTCTAAGGGTACAGCTTGTCTTCTCTCTTCAGTGCCTGCAGTTTTTATGCCACTAAAAGGGGAAACTTCTGTTCATGATGTCAAACCTTAAATATTACGAATGTGTTCAATCACAATTCAAATGAGTCCCACCCTCAGGACAAATCATTCAGAATCTGAAAATAAAAAAGATCACATTTTTGGCTATTCTTTTAGTAGAATTTTCTTAGCTCCTAAGTCCTACTGTCAACACACCCACTTGTGCCCCACTTGTGTCAGTGGGTATCCCACTTAATACACTTAATCCCACTTAATCCCATTTAAGTGTCTTTTCTCACATGCAAGTGCTGCATGGCAATATGGTGCTGTTTTATTCTATGCTGCTTGACATTTTTGTGTGAAACATGTCTTATGGGAGGTGTTGCTGTAGTTTCTGTTAGGGTTTGAAGAGGCTGGGATGGCAGCTGCCAAGGTTAATAACCACTTGCTGCAATTGTCACACTGCAAACAGACAGAAACTGCAAGGTTACCTGRGCCAGGATCAAGTGGGGATCAAGAACTCCCTCCCTAAAGTCCGTGGTGCATTGACAGACTGGATGGGTGGGATCCAACTTCAGATTGTAGGCATGGGGTGTAGTTTAAGACATGTAAAATCTCTTCAGCTCACCCGGAAATATGTGTTTGATCTGATTCTCAGCCCCTCTGCTGTTTCTCTGCATATTAAAATGACCTCTTCATGTATCAAAGACCATTCAGAGGCAAGAAATTCTTATTTCTTGTAAGCAGCAGAATGCCTACAACTTTGAGTGTTACGTAAACAAACCATTATGGGTTTCTCCTCAGCCAGGTGTTAGCCTCCAGCAAGGAGAAACTAGTATTCCGGCACAATCAAGCTCCTTGCTCTTGCAACCTGTGCTGCATCATTATCCTCCCATTAATTTCAAGTTAATAGTGCTTACTTTGGATAATGGTGACTGGGGGGAAAAGACACATAACTAATTGAAAATAACCACACCAAACCACAACTTCTCTCAAAAACTTTTTATTCTGAATGCTTGGACACAATTAGTGAGTGACAATGACTAAAGGGAGACTTAATTTAGCTTATTTCTGGTTGGAGAGAAAATGACTGAGTTTCCCTGGAAGTTTACCTGGTAAATGAGAACAAGTGGGCAGTAAGTAGATCAAAGTGCTTTGAYTCTTGGGTTAATTTAAAGCAATGGACCTGTTCCTGTCTTTGAAAAATGCACCATGTGTTCCTAGTGTTTCCTCTGCAGTTTCTTCAAAGTGTTATTACTTGCAGAGAGGGAATAAGGAGCTTGCTCTTAATTACGCAATCTAACTTTACACATTTTGGGGGTGCCAGGCTCAAGAGTAAGATGTTTTCAGACAAGGCTGGGCTGTCCCTCTTAGCACACCTTGTTTGACAACAAGTGATGGTGATCTGGGCTGTCTGTATATCTGGGAGACATCAAGAACTATGAACTATGGGCGGCCATTGACCTCACACAGCCACCAACCCATGAAATCTCCACATTTATTGCCATGAAATAGGATAGATGTGTCATATCCTGCCTTATTCTTGCCTTTATCCGGGTGCCTGGACTCTGAGCTTGCAATGCAGGTGATACTTGAGGCATACTTGGACATGAAGAGTAYGTGGAATATGCATAGGACTCTCTGGCTGGCCATCAAAGTCTGTTTTTACTGTACTGGCTGGTACTGCTGTACTTTCTTAGTCTCCAAAAAGGGGCAACAAACTGTGCATTGGAAACAGTCCTAAACTTGTTTTAAGTTCTGTACCATGACTTGGTGTTTCTGACCATGGTGCCATGGACAGAAGTTATTCTAGGGACTGTTGGTTGCAATCTAATTATCATTAAAATCTATTCCTTTCTATCAGATTTGAATAACACTAAATATTACTCTCAGACATGAGTGCTGTGCAGGCTCAGGAGACAGAAAGTCCAAAAAACTAATGCGTGAACCTTTCCTTCTAAGGATATAAAGCAAATTGTATATTTCATAAACTGTAGTATTATGCATTATTTTTGAGCTAACCAAATCTGCAGTTGCTCCACTGATCTCATGAAAAACAAGTAGAGTAATATAAAATGTAAATTAAGGGGAGCCTATTAAAGAAATTGAGCTCCCYGAATGCTAATTGCAACAAAAAGAAAATTAAAAGTTTAACAAGAGGGCAATAAAAGAAGGAATTTAAATATTCTAAGTGTATTCAGATATAACACTTAATTGGTGCTGAGCCAGTTTAAGTTAGGCAGCTAACAAGATAAACACTTTAGATGACAGAAAATTAATGTTGTGTCACAGCAAAAGACTMTTTTATTTGATATTTTATACTTTATACATGTTATATGACAATTTAATTAAACATTCAAGTAATCCAGTCAAATAATTTCCTAGTGAAATAAAACAAGAATGATCAACTTCCTTTTCCATAGGGGATCGATGCAGTATGACACCTGATTTATGCTTTATGACTCTGCAGTCTTAAATTTTATGTCAAAATTAATGAGACAAAATAGATTTCCAAGGGCTATTTTTTTTCACCATCACACATGCATGGTAAGTCAATTGCTGGAAATAAGCTATAATAGAGAAACTGCCATGCTTCTTGTCATAGGATGACTTTGTAATTTAATAAAAGCACATTGCTAAATCTCAGTGGAAGGGAGAAGAGAAAGGATTTCTGTCCAGATTGGTTTGTTAGGAGTACTTTTGGAACATTTTGAGTGATGCTTTAATCATGCTTTGTAATCTGTTGCCTTTTACAGGAGCTGAAAGGAAAAAACTCCCAAGACATGTCATGTGATTCTGAAACTGGTTAATTTGAATCAGTATAAACATTCTTTCTACTGAATCCTATTAGAATATTAATAATGATAGTGATATTTCTTGGAAACCCCATTAATTTGTGTTTATCCTTTCTAAAGTTTATTCAAGATAAATGTTGTTTCTCTTGTCAATCGGACGTAATTTCAGGATTGGGCTCACTGACATGAGGCAGATAAGACACGTGTGCACGTGTTTTGTTTGCCTGTGGGTGTGCACATCTGTGTACCTGTGGTCTGACAGCATTTGGGAAAGGCTAAAGATGTTCTAGAGACTGACCAGGCTTCACAAGAAGAGCATCCCTGTGAGTTTATAGCGTATTTCCCTCAGGTAAAGCTGACCAAAGGTGAGGAAAGGCAAGTGGAGATTGCCTTGGCCATCCTCAGAATAGGCCAAAGTGTGTCTCCTTTGTGGATGTCTTTCGTTGAATGAGTCCCTCAAGAAGGCCCTAAAAATGTCTGCCTGAGGGAAGCAGATAATTTGCAAGACTGAAAGGCTTTGCAAATATTGGGAAGGCTGTTCTACAACTAGACATCTCCGGTTTTATGTCCCCAATGTTTTTTCTTGATGGCCTATATTTGTATTTTGATTTTTTAATGTAAAACATGAGCAAATCTTCTAGTGACAGGAACATTTGAAATCTGCTCTTTCTACTTCTAGCAAGACCACGTGGTCTTAAATTCTTCTATAAAGTAGTATACTTAATATTTTAATTTTTTTATTTATTGAGAAATGAAATATTTTTCTTCCAATAAAATGTACCGATRTTTAAAAATGTTTAAAGGACATTAAAAATGCCTAAAGACCAATGTATTTCTCCTTCAAGGGGTGATAAGAAAACATTTGCTTGCATGATTGAGGAAGAGAKATCTCTGTTAAACAGCACAGGTAGTTATCTAAGAGTGACAGCAACAAATAAATGAATTTACAATGCAGAATACACGTGTGCATTAACTTTTCTGCAACGCTTTACCTTGTGCCATTTTAACAACCTCCCACAATTTTTTTGCTTATTTCTTTTCACATTTAAAGACCTCCAGAGGCTTCCTGAAATGTTCTGTTGATTACAAGCTTCTTTTTTCTTAATCAAACATTAAAAATATATTTATCTTGTGTACAGTTGACCTTGTCTGGTTACCAGAAGGCCACCCAGCTGCTCTCTTACTTCCCCTCATCAACAGGACTGGGGCAGAAAATAAATGGAAAAACTCATAGGTTGAGAAAAAGACAGGGAATACTCTAACATTTTGTCATCTTAAAGCAATCTGATAGAGATTAAGTGATAGAGAAGGTCATATTGAATTTTTAAAAATAACAGAATTTCCATATAATGCAGTCTTTGAAGAAAATCCATCTAAAGGAAGCTGTGTATCAAAGTACTAAATATTTCACTTTTTAAAATCTTTTCTTTTGGGTGAATGTGGAAACTAATGTGTGGTTATATCTGAAAAGTGTTTAAAGGGCTGAAGATATGAATGTATGATCAGGATAAATTGTTTCCTGAAATAAATGTCCCAGTAGTTTGAAGGAGAGGTGTCCAGTAGCACAGATATTCGAGCTCAATGAGAAAAATAGATTACAGAATTCAACTGAAAAGTAAAATCCTGGAGAAAACCTGATAGAGTCCCYTTTACTCCATGGAGTTGTTTTCATGAAACACTAGGCAGATACAGCAGGATTGGTGAATGTCTGTAACAGGGGTGTCATTGATGAGTCAATGAGGAATGATGGAACAGTCGAGTCTGTTTGCTGAAGGATGTGTTTTCAGACCTAGAAGTACATATGAGGCTCCATACCATCAGGTACTGATGAAAAACACCTAAGGCTGCAAAGCAATRATGGTAAGAGAGCTGTGAGCTATAAAAGGACGGTAATTTCCTCTGCTGGCACTGACAGAAGGCAGGAAAACATGAAGAAAGAAGGAAATTGTGCATGTAAGTTAACCTTTCCTCCTTGCTACCTCCCTTATGTGAATTACGGTGATCATCTCAGATTATCGTTGTATGTCTCACTCTATGTAGGATGCCAAGAGAACTGACAGCTCCACATTTAAATGCCAAGGTAACTAAGCAGTGACTCATCCAAAGACTGGTAAACATAAGGAATGGGTACAGTGGAGACTGTAAACCTTCAAAGGCAGCACTGGTTTCTTTCTGAAGAATAAAGATTAACAGTAGATCTGAGGAAGTAATTTCTGACAAATAATTTCTGAACAACATTTTCCTTCATCCTTCTGGCCGAAAAGCGATTGACAAGTTTTCTAGGTCTGTTGTTAGTTCTCCAGAAAGAATATCACCCTTGGTYCGTCTATAGCTGGTGAATAATTAGTTGCCAGAGGTCTCCAATTGTGCTGTCTTTGCTGGTGAAACTGCATGATGTGGGATGGTACTTTCAGCATTTTCTGCTTTAAAKGACAGTATCAGAAGTGGGCAGGTCAAGCAGCAGGCATTTGGAAATGGAGGCAGAGAAGGTGACCACTCATCCTTTGCCTGAAGTTAGCACACTTCTGCAGAGAGCAAGAGACTTGTATCCACCTCTCAGCCCAGAGGGGAGTTTTTCTACCCCTCTACCTACCAAAGCATGGGCTAATCAGCACAGCAGAAAGACAAGGCTTTGAAACCCTTCAGCCAAAAATATCATCACATAAGGAAGATAAAGAAACCATGTACCTGGCTGAGCCAAGGAGGCACAGACTTTTTACATTGATTGCTGTACAACGTGAATAAGCACAAGAATATTCATGATCCAGYGTGGAACTAGAGTATTTTTCACTTTCTTAAATATGGAAGAAAAGGATATGGGGACTGGAACCAAGTTTCTCACTTCCTACACCATTTTCTTAACCACCAGGCACCGCGTGTCTGTGAAATGGAAGGTTTTGATTCGATAGTGCCCTCCCCACCCTCATACACATAGTCCAGTGATTAGACTGTATTTCCCTGAAAAGAGAAACACAATAAAGGCAACAAGTTTGAAAAAATGAGTTTGAAAAGGGGAGCATAATTTGTCCATCCGTTGAAGATGAAGTTCATACTTTCTTAACCACTTGAAAACGAGGATTTACACATGTAACCCGGATTTGAACTTAACAGGTGGGTAAAGCTGTATTCGTTGGGGTGAATTGCACTGTTTTATTCAAAATTTTCATCATTTTGTTACTTTTGTAGAAGGCAGGTATTTGATGACCTGGTAAGGTTCATCTCCTTACAAAGCTGAATCTGTGAGATTCTACCTCTCAGCAGGCCAGACCAAGCACCGAGCTGTCTTACTGCCTGTGGTTTTATCAATTAATGAGAGTTTTGCCACAGACTTCAAAGGCAATAGATTGGAGCCCTGTTTCTTCAGGTTATAATCATTCCCTGTAACTCTGAGGCCTTAGGATGTAGGTAGACATAAAAAGGAAGAAAAAAAATTTAAAATATCTCAATTTTTCCCCCAGATTTTTCTAAACTGTTACACTTGGTGGCTCTACTTCACTTAGGRATGTATGTATCTATGTTTTTCCATAAAAACTTGAAACACCATTAAATTTCTCATTTCAATAATCTTTTTTATATTTATTTTCTCTTTTTCAGAGATGTAAATATCTCTGCAGTTCTGTCGAATCGGTGAAAACCTAATCAATTACAAGATTTTTTTTTCTCACTGAGCAGCAGAATGACTCAGGAAGTATCAGATATAAAATAATGCAACAATTAAATTCACTCTTTTCTTCCCAGAATATAAAGCCAGAGCAGCTTGCCTCAAGGGCATTTGAAATTTTGCAGTGTCATGGTTTTGAGCTGAATAAAGACCTTCAGCCCTTAAACAACCAGCTCCTTCTCGAAAGTTGTGTGAAAAGTAAAGGTCTTTTTGTCTTACAAATGCAAAAATAATACATTAATTCGATTGCAGTGATAAGGGGATAAAACCAGTGAAAACAAATCYGCACCTTGTTTCCTTCACCCTTGTGCGATGAATCAATGCCTTGGCGTTGTGGTCTGATGACCCAGATAACTGAAATAGCTTAATCAATGTAACAGCACAGATTGTGTTGAAAAGCATCCACACATCACAGGTCTGCCCAATGACGTCTGACACCTTAAATCTCCAACAGCTCAGCAGCCTATGGAGGCAGATAAGGGCTCTGTTGTGCATTGTTTGTGCACTTGGACTGGTAACYCATCTCCTGCTGGAACTGAAAGCTTGTTGTCTGTGCCTGACTATGAGCTCGTGTGTGAAAAGATTAGGCACATTTTTAAATACTTAAGTTTTCTAATTCCCTACTGGATTGTGTTTGCTGAAGGGCCCGGTGGTGTCCAGTTGGATTCTCAAGCCAAGTGCAATGTGTATGCTTATGTTCCCTTAAATCAGCTGTGCTCAGTGAGTGGAACAGTCTCAGAATCACAGAATCACTAAGGTTGGAAAAGATTGGAAAAGACCTCTAAGATCACCCACTCCAGCTATTAACCCCTCACTGCCAAGTCCACCAGTAAGCCATGTCCCTAAGCACTACATCTACAGTCTTGTAAATCTCTCCTACATGATGACTAGACCACTTCCCCAGGCAGCCTGTTACAATGCTTGACCACC
This sequence comes from Amblyornis subalaris, assembly GCA_018881555.1. Lineage (NCBI taxonomy): Eukaryota > Metazoa > Chordata > Aves > Passeriformes > Ptilonorhynchidae > Amblyornis > Amblyornis subalaris. The sequence continues at coordinate 624,939 of JACAXG010000017.1, read as the reverse complement.
CTTTCAGTGAAGAAAATTTTCCCAATAGCCAATCTAAACCTCCTCTCCTGCAACTTGAGGCCATTTTGTCTCATCCTGCAGATGCTCCTTGCTTGAAAATGAGCAATGTATGCTGATGGCAGCCAAGAACAACCACGTGTTCTGGTCTGTTTTGGTACTTTTGCCTAGCACCAGCTCCCTCTGGAAAGTTATGTTGAGCAAAATGTCACTTGTGGACACTGTGCTGCGGTAGGAGCCACTGTCCTTCCAGAACTTCAGGACTGATTGTCCCACTCATCATCATTCCTCCATTGCCACACAACAGCAACAAAACGTTCAGTCTCGAGATGTAGTGTGAGCAAAGAAGGAATGTGATGGCAGCTCTGCATCTCTGACAGTATCCTCTTCCCGGGAAAATGCCTGAACTACTTTTGCCAAAAGCCACCGAAGGAGGAAACCCCAGGAATTTCCTTTCATCTTTCTGGTATCCTTGTATAAATGTGACAAGTCCTGCTTGGTATCTGGAGTTCTTGTGGTCCTTTTTCCCACTCTGACTTCAATGAGAGTTTTACTTGAGGAAGGCTTGAATAATACTAATAATACTAATASTAATACTAATACTAATACAATAAAATTAAAAAAAATTGGGAAGGGAAAGAAAAGGGGAGAGGAAGAAAGAAAGAGAGGGAGACATTGGAAAATAAAGTAAAAAAAAATGGGGAAAATGAAAAATAAAAAGAGAAAAAGGAAAATTAAAAAAAAGTTCTCCATACTGATCGTGATGCTAATTTTAGAGTAGATCCTGTAGTAGTACCAGTCTAATGATTTCACTGGGGCACATCCTAACAATACTCCAGAAGAACAAGGCATGCAGAATTTGTCTCACTGGTGCTCATCACAGATTAAAGTAGCCAGGGCATCAGTCACTGCACATTGGTTTTTGGGGTTGCCTGACAAGATTTGGTGGTGGGAACACAATTCAGATAGTATTTTATCCCTGTCTAGTTACCTTTCTGAGTTCAATCCTGCTCGGTGCTTTGTGTTCTGTGTGTTCTGATTCTTTTCCTGGATACACTTATCCTTGTGTTCAGCTTTAAACGTATGAGAAGTCCCAGCAGTTCAAGCTAAATGTGTGTTCAAATGCTGCAATAAAGCTGTGGTGTTCYGCACTTCACAAGATAAAGGCTCTTCAGAGGATCTTGAAATCCTTCTGAAGCATTATTTAATTGATCTTTATGATATTTCTGCAACAAATGCAATATTGTTCTGTTTCTTAGGACACTAAGCTGAGCTATGAAAGGTAAAAGTCATGATCCATTTGGGAAAGCGTAAAGAAAGGAATTAAAGTGTCCGAACTACCAGTGTCATGGTATAAGTACTAAACAACCTTAACCCCGAAAATGCCTTCTTTCTGTAGCCCTGAAGTTTAGTAAATATTTTGTCATTGTCAGTAACAGACCACAGGCTGCACAAAATCTCAGCATCATTTAGGCTGGAAAAGGTAAGACACTTCACATGCAGTAAGTTCAATACTAGCATGGAGCAGCAAATCACAGAAGAAAAAAGCAGGTGTAAAGCACCAGTGAAAATGTCTAAAATATAACATGTACTTTTCCCTGTCTTRTTTTGGTCTAGACTAGTAACAATTCTTTGAGTAGGCAGTTAAGATCTCAATTACACATTCTTGATTTTACATAGAAGTTATGTTTCCTTTTGCCTACAACAAGGTTTTTAATATAATATTTTTATATTTTTGCATAGCAGAAAATACATAGGGTCTACTAAYGATGAGGTTTTTTTCAGTTTTACTCTTTCAATAGGCAACTAATGCAGCAATCAAAACAATCATTAAAGAATAATTTCTATATTTTGAAAATATAAGAAAATAACATGAATTTAAACTATAGTGTATATTTTTGCATATATTTGCATATATTCACTGAAAAAATCTAAATCTGTAATCTGACTCTACTAAGGGTTTTTTTTAAAGTAAAAAAAAGTCCATTCAAATTAAACAGACTACTTGGCAGACCAAACAAATATCCTTTGTCTTCTTCGCTTCTGAGATAATCTTTATCACTGATTTTTGTTCTTCTTGTTGTCAGGTTTTGGGGTTTTTTTGGGGTATAGTTAGTGATCTGAAATCATTTGGTTCTTTTCTAATTCCTGGCTTGCAGTCCTATTTTGTTGTAGGTGTGATGTAGAAAAGGGCTTAAAGTAACACAGGAYTGAATGATAAGTGGCTGCTCTAGATGGGTTGAGCAAAAGAGAGGTGACTCTCATTTGACTGAGACAGACTTCACCAGAGTAAACCAAGTTGCTTTAAAAAGGGCATTTAAGATCTTCAACGATGCTCTGGGATACTGAAAACATCTGCACTCCGATGGCAAATGCTGCACAGATCTTAGGAAAGGCACACTCTTCTCCAGTCCCACAGTGCTCAGAGTGACACCAAACACTCATATGGAGGCAACCTTACTTTTCTGAGCATTGAAAATATGTGCTTTGAACTAGTTGTCTGTAAGACTCTATTGGTCATTGGAGGAAAACAGATTGTAAAAGACTATCTGTTGAAGAGAAAGGAGAGCATTTTTTCTTAAAGGGTCTACAATAGGCCAGATGCCTTGCTGGTGAAAACATCCATATTTCTCCATGAGGTACAGCAGTGATCTAGTACAGCTCAGTAAAATCCTGCTGATATCATACATTCCATGAGATGAATACTGAGATACCAAATCATGTAAAATTCTTCGGTGCTTTTTGTTTTGTTCTGTGTGTGTGTTTTTTTGTTGGAAATATCTAATGACAAGAACTTCACTGAATTGTGTGAAATAATGCTTCGCTTTGCTAGTGGATTTGCAGGCTTGTACTTTGACTGCACATAATTTAGGGTCCCATATGCTGCCTGCTGTTCTCAAAGCTGAATAGATCTATTGATTTGCTCAAGAGCAGTGCTGCAGATCATCATCTTCATAGTATTGTATTCTTATTCACTTCATCCTGAAATGCACAGCCTTTGTCATCTGTGACAAAGAGAGTTGGGAAGAAATATTTCCATAAGCAATACCTTGCAAATAAGTGGTACTTCCTAAAAATATATGCATCTAGGTTGTTTACATCACTTGGTTTTAAGAACAACATATATCTTCACAGTGCCTTTCCCCAGAAAACAAATATTAAATTGAGAATATTTGGTATAAAACTATTGCTGACTTACAAAACATGACATAGAAAGTCTAAAATGAATCTGAAGTTTAAGTTAGGACTTTAGCTCTACATTAAGATGGGTGAATACAGATGTCTTCATATGCCATCAGTACCCAGTTTCCAATTTTTTGTGGGATTTTGAGTACTTTGAGACTAGAGAGAAAATTATTTTAAATTTAACTTACTGACAAGTCAGCTGAATGTTCCTCTGAACTCCTGTATTTCTGCTCAAGGAATTCAGTTCAGCTGCTCACAAACAGACACCTAGTGCCACTCAGGATGCTTTAGGGTATCCATGATATATATCCATGGCTGTGGCAGATATATCACAGGAGGCCTATTAAATGCACATGTTTCCGGCATGGATGCTCCGTATGCAAACTATAGGAATCGTGAAAAGTTGACAAATTACATAAGAGTAGTAAAAGGAAGAATGTGAAGGTCTCAAGCTGTGAGAAAAAATGATTGCTCAGCAAGTTCTTGTAAGAAGAGCTTTATTTCAAGGTGTGTAGGAAATAGAGGTGAAAGTGGGAGGCCCTTCCAGCAGTGTACGATTGTGGGAATTCTTTTTGGGTGACAGCCTAGTGGCAGTTTCGGCTCTGCTTCCTCCTCACCCCCAGGCTGCCTCAATGTCCTCCTCACCAAGTTTTCCGGAGTCTGCTGTGCTGAGCAGAAATTTTGTACCCCAAGAAACATTTTCTAATATGAATGTCATCGATAATTTGATCTTATAAAGTCTCTCTGTTGCAATAAACACATGATTTCAAAGTAGCAGAAAAAGATGTTTCATTAAATCATTCTCAAGTATCATAGTTAGGACTTGCCTTTGAAATTGTATTGTCTATGCTCTATAAGAAAATATTACATTTGTAGTGTGAGGAAATATTCTGCGGTGTAGTTATCTTCAAAGCCACTTAAAACCTGTGAAAAAAAGAAAAGGTCATAGCAAAAATCCTTGTGACATGGACTGGAGATCCAAGTGCTCTTGCACTGTGGTTTTCAGGCTTTTGTACCTGGAGAAAGAATAGAAAAATAATTGAAGAAAAAAAGGAAGCAACCAAAACACTAGTAAAAGAACCTCATGAATTAAAGGGCTTGGCTCATAGTGATTGTGAGCTTGGAACTTATTAGCTATGCTTGTGCACCTTTTCTTCTCCTTGATTCATATTCTTTTTGAGTTCAAGAAACCTTAATGGCAGTTTTTGTCTCCATTGTCATAACCAGAAAAGACCATTTTCATGCACTTGGGCTTTGCATCAAGGAAATTGAAGCTGTGTCAGGGGAGGTTTAGGCTGGATATCAGGAAAAGGTTCTTCTCCCGGAGGGTGGTCGGGCACTGAAACAGGATCCCCAGGGAAGGGGTCAGAGCACCAAAATTGGTAGAATTCAAGAAGTGTTTGGCAAATGCTCTCAGGCACATGATGGGACTCGAGGTTGTCTTGTGCAGGGCCAGGACTTAGACTTTGATGACACTTGTGGGTCCTCCCCAGCTCAGGATATTCTATGATTCTGTGAAATTACTGAGTTCCCTTTTGAGGCACGAATGGTGTTTCATTTCTACATCCCCTGAGAAGAATATTACCCTTTGGTTGCTTATATTTCATGATTCAGTCCTGAAAACCACCATTATTTTTCTTATTCTGCTCCATCCTATGTGTCCTCCAGTTGGGAACGTGAAGCATTTTTCTGATAGCCTTTTTTTTCTCAGGCATGGATTATATCTACACTTGTTGAAGGCTCAATACAATAGAAATTCAGTACCAACTGCTGGTACAAATGCCAGCTTACATTGCTGTATTTTGTTCCCCTAATGAAACAGGAGGTCTCTGAAGTGTTCTACATGCAGGAAGAAGGAAAAAAGACACAGACTAAATATTTCTTTAGCTATTGTCACCTTGGTAAAAGACCTCAAAAGCTCAGACCTACAGACCTAGCTACTGCTTGTGCTACAGCAGGATCCAAGCAGAAGATCCAATTTAAAAGGCGAGTTCCACTGTGTGGTTCCTAGACAGACGTTATGTGGAAGACTGCACACAAATGAGAAAAATGAATAATTATTTTTAAAAAGTGGGGTCTAAAACCTTATGAAGTTAATGTTCAGCTATAAAAGATTGGGGAATGGGTCAAAAGTGGAAGTAAATAAGTAGGCAGATAGAGAGAGAGTTAAGTTTTCAAGTTCATCTGGAGATGAACTGACCTATAGGGAATTCAAGTTAAGCAGAAAATGAATATCAAAACCAAAGATCTGCAAGTGATACTAACTTTAGAAAAAATGATGTACAAACCCAAAAAATATCTCATCCAGAAACCAAAATATTCCATGTTTTGTCTTTTTCAATTAATTCTACCTTTTGCAATATAAAAATGATGCAAATGTGAACAGATGAATTTAGATCAGAGAGTAAATTATGAGGAACTAAGGCATGGATGTTGATCTGCCATTTCAGAAGAATATTAGGGCTTTTTTTTTAGGATCTGAAGTACCATTTATCTATGGTAAATAACAGAAATGAATTCTCCACAGTGTATGTCTCTTTACCAGTAATTATGAGTTATTTTCACAGGAATATTAGAGTATTACCTACTTAAAGGGTCTTTGTGATATTTTTGTCATCCTCAGTAGTGGTAATAGTAGTAATAACTGTTTATTACTTCATCACTTATCTATAAAGCTAAGATATTAATCCCATCCTTATACTGTAGTTCTATAATGTCTAATAAAACAGGTGTTGAGCTCAGTTTGGGTTTCTGTTTCCAGCAGACCTGGCGATTTAGATTAGAAGCATAAAGATAGATTCACTGTAATAGTAAAAATGCTACAGTGATACTTTCTCAAACTTATGTAACTTCTGCAAGAAAAAGTAAGTAAAAGTAAGAGAAACATGCAACTGCCAGTTGAATCAACAGGCCCAGCTCTGAAAACACACAAGGAGAAAAACTATGAAGCAAAGTGTTATTTTTACTAACATTTTTCATTTTTTTGAAGTTAGACAATGTTCACAAAATGTTTTTATGCTTGGATGATCAGCACTAAATAAATTGAAGTGAAAATGTGCTGGATAAGTGTTATTAGTAAAAATATGGATTGCTAGCTAAAGTGATGTTTCATGATAGAACACAAAAATAAACCAAAACTCTTGAGGTAGAAACTGTTTTGCTTTGAAAAGTCAATGAGTATTGATTTTAATATGAACTATGTTTGTTTTATATTGCTAGCTATATAAAAGATTTTGATCCTTTCGATAGAATGCAAAGACAAATAGAAGTGTACAGGACTTTTCCCATTGGAATAACTAAAAATGTAATAAAACAGAGTGCTTTCAAAGATACAAGGCTTTTTATCTATTAAAATGCATAGTTCAAAATGTTGATTCTGCATACACTGGAATTTAACTAAAAATTAAACTACATCATAGAGATTATTAAGAAATGAGACTAAGTGGATGGACTACCTCCTGCAATGCCAGTGGCTCAGCCACTCTGAGAATATGCTTCCAGAATTTGGGAGAAGCAGGACCTGCCAGTGAGGGCCTAGAGTGTGGAGGCAACCCTCTCCAGCTTGGTTGCTAATGGAAAATCCTTTTTGTCTATGGTTAAACAGGATATAGTCACAAGTTATCTACCCCACAGCCCTTTGCAATACTAAAAATGGAGAAATTAGCATATAATCAAAGCAGCATGTGAATGTGAGTAAATGAGTATGTATATTTAATGGGTGTGGATAAGACTGTTAAAAAGCTTTTATTCTCTAATAAGTGCCAACATCCTGGTGAGATTCTGGCTGTGCAGACCACGCTCTCCTCTCACCACGCTGGATCAATGTTGTGCACATCCCTGCAGGAGGGTACATGCACATTTACCAGAGTTGTCCACTCAATTCAGTAAGACATCATTGCTGAAAGCTTCCCTGCAGAAAGATAAGCTTTGCTGTTTATCCTGCTTAAAATGCACTTTATTCAGAACCCATCTGGAGGAATTGTGTGCTTGAACTGTGTTGTGGTCTAACCCAGCAGGTATGTAAACATCACACCGTCACCTGCTCACTCGCCCCGCCCAGTGGGATGGGAGAGAGAATTGGGGAAAAAAAATGTAAAATTCATGGGTTGAGATAAAGACATTTTAATAGGACAAAAAGGAAGGTATAATAATAACAACAATAAAATAATTAGAAGTTATAAAACAAGTGATGTACAATGCAATTGCTCACCAGCTTTTAATTGATGCCAAGCCAGATTCTGAGCCAGCTTTCCCTCCCCGTTTTATGTACTGACCATAACACAGTACAGTCTGGAACATCCTTTTGGCCAGTTGGAATCAGCTGTCCCAGCTGTGTCCCCTCCCAACTCCTTGTGCACCCCCAGACTCCTCACTGGTGAGGTGGGGTGAGGAGCAGAAAAGTCTGAGTGCAACGACTAAAACATCTATCCATGTATTTTCAACGCTATTCTCATCCTAAATTTGAAATGCAGCACTTTGCCTGCTACTAGGAAGAAAATTAACCCTATCTCAGCCAAAACCAGGAGAGTAAGTAGAAGCAGATTAGCATAATTCAATCAGCCTGTATCTGCTGAACATCTCTATCTCCTCAAAGATTTAATAGCGTAATTCTTTTGCCTGACCTTTGCTCACTCTGACAAAAATCCCTGATAATATTCCAGACATACTTCTACATAAGATTTGTTAGAAATCAAGCAATTTTTAAAAACTGGAAACAGAAAAAAGATACTTAGGAAATATTACCTGCTCAAATGCAGACTTTTGCATTTTACATCATAACCATTAGTACTAATTGGCARTAGTTCTTATAAGAAAGGTAACACAGGACAGATTTCAATAATCAAGAGGATTTTAGTGTTAATAAGATGTATTGCAATGCTCACTGAAAACAACAGAATGATTGTTTTTGTGAATATAGATGAGATACTCCATGTTATTGATAACATTTTTCTCCCTTTTTCCAAGTAAGAAATGGTTCTGGGTTTGATTAAAGGCTCATATAGCCTCATACTGACTCTAGAATTGATCACTGTGAGTGGTGTAAGAAAAAGGGACAAAAATGGGACAAGGATATTGCAATAATTTCTAGAATATTTTCCCAGCACCATGTTAAGCTTCCTGAATCAGAAGACTTTTCTTCATATTTAATAGCCTGTGATAGATGTTTGTCTCATTAGTTCATCTAATCCCTGTCAAAAAGTTCCTTCTCTTAGAAATCTATTAATGCTGAAATTTGTCTTCCCCAAATTTTCCATTTTTCCCTATTCACCTTTTCCGTGCCAGATCTGATTTTACAGACCTCTATTGCATTTTATTTCTGTGTCCCTTCTTCCTCTCCTTCCAGCTCTTGTCTTTTCAAAGAGAAGACTCTTGGTCTTGTAATTTATAGAATCATAGAATGGTTTGGGTTGGAAGAGACCTTAAAGATCATCTTGTTCCAACCCCCATCATTCCCAGGTATGGATACCTTCCACTAGACCAGGTTGTTCAAAGCCCCATCTAGCCTGGCTTTAAACACTTCCAGGCACAGGGAACCCATAACTTCTCAGGCAGCCTGTGCCTCCCCACCCTCACAGTAAAGAATTTCTTCCTAATATTTAAATAAACCTGCGCTTTGTCAGCTTAAAGCCATTCCTCCTTGTCCTGTCCCCGTTTGCCCTGCCATCTTCTTCAATCATTCTTTCTCAACAAGATGGTTCAAACCTTGCTTTAGTATTTCTGCTTATAATTTTACTCTTTATAATAGAAATAGGACTGTATTCTGCTGTAGATACATCCACAAAATTCCTGTTAACAAGTGTAGGAGTTTTACAGGAAAAAACCCAAACTTTGAGAGCAGTAGTGTCTGTGTTCACAGTCTATCACGATTAGAGGACACTGGGTTACTGTGGCTGTGTTATTTTCACAACCTAGTTTATGCTAAATAGCTACATTTTCTACAACTAAAACTTGTCAAAATGAAGAAAAATTTTTAGTTGTAGTGGTGTAAATACTGGCTAGATCTTTAAGTAATGCAAACTTGTCTTGACTGGTAACAACTAGTTCACCAGTAACAAGACTCTGATATCAGATTTGTATGTCTACAGGTTATATTCTGCTGTAGGCAAGCAATTTCTTTTCTCACATTAACCCAAATACGCAGCTTGTTGCTGAAGAGACTAGAGAAAATGGAGGGTTCTTCTGGGTTTTATAATCTATGTTTCTGTCTCACTGAAAACAACCCTAACATACATAGATAAGTCAGTATGACTGACTTATTCTTACTTTGCTAATGCATGAATTTTTAGACTCTCGTTACATTAATTATCTATTACATTAGCATTCATTCTTGCAATTAGCATTCTGTTATATGAACTGGCAATAATTGCTGTTTACAGATTAATGAAGTCTGATAGTTGTGCAGATGCTTTTAGCCAAATTTGGAAATGGTCAGCAAAACTTTTTTTCACATCTTTCTGATACTTTTGACAGCGTCAGATGTTACTGGTGCTGATGAGATCCRTGTGCTGTGGTTTTACAAAAAGAGACTGCAACATGCTTTGCATGGGTCTGCAGGGTAAACCAATGCAGAAGAAGGAAACAGCTTACTCGCTAAGAGTTATAACTCAGATGAGAACCTGAGATGAAGTTGTTGAGCACAGAAATGGGGATTCTGGCAGTCAAGAAGGCTCTTCATGTTATTTATGGATTGGCACAAGGCCAAGTCTACAGACTTAGACAGTACTTCATAAATCTGAGCCACCTTAGGTAAGCCCATGAGTATAGGAGGTCCAAATGGTAAAACAGCATTCACAGAAGGTGTCACTCTAAACAGGGAACTCTCTTATTCCCTTTCTCTTATGAGACCCTTAAACTCACATCACATCTACAAGTCAACAGGACGAGGAAGGGTTAACCTTGGCTGAGGATCAAACTCCCACCCAGCATCCATCTCGCTCCCTGTCCTCAATAGGACAGGGAAGAAAATAGGGTGGAAAAGTTTGTGGGTTGAGATAAAGATGGGGAAATCCCTTACCAGTGATCCCTGCTCTGGGCTTGAAGTCCCTCTATCCCTCCCCTTCCTCCAGTCTGCCTTGGGATCTCTCTCCTGCTGTTCCCTCCTTGGCCCTTGCTGGAACCTGTTTCTCCCTCAGGCATCACCAGCTCGGATGGCAGGGATGTTCCCTGAATTTGGGTCACATGAAAAGAACTTTATGAGAGACATCACACGGTGTATAAGAAGCAGTAGAGTCTTACATGAAACTTAAGAACTTAAAGTTCTTTTCCTGATCTAAACATTTATGGCTCAGAAAGTTATGGAAATATGTGTAGTCTCACAGTGAAGTTAGAGAGATATTCTGGTAAGAGATTTGCCATATRTCTTCAGGCCTCCTGTAAATGGCTGTGGTTCTATTCATAGGTGTTATGCACAAGCCCTGAAGAAAGATGGCTGAAAAAAGGGTTTTGACAACAGGAATATATCTTTGTTAATAAGCTCCTTTGGAAATCTGAACAATCTTCCAAGATGTCTTCTGTTCTCATTTCCTTTTTCTTATATTAATTAATTTTCTGATCACCACTGATGGATATATTTCAAGTGAGCCATAGTACATCAAACTGATTTATAGAATAAAATGTGTATTTACTATTCTTGGATCCTTCTTCAATTAATATTGTAAGTGTGTGCTATTTATATAGTCAGGGAGGCAATTTGTCAGGACAATGGCTGTTACCTCTTCCACCTCTTAGGAATAGTATTTCTTACAGTAAAACTCCAATATGTACATGAGGGCTCTTATAGGCACAAGTTTACACCCATTGCTTCCATATTTAGAGATGGAAGTGAATTTTAAGTTAGATTTTAATTTAGTCTTAAAATAATGTATATTAACTTGAGTTAGCTTTGGGTTTATGTTAATCCATGAGCCACTCAAAAATATAGAAATGTTCAACTGGTTTGACAGCAAAGACCCCACTCCTCTGAGTTTTCGATACACGAATTTGTATCCCTGAGATGAAAGAGCAGCCTCACTAGGTCAAAACACCCAGGGGATGAAAAAAGGGATGAATAGGGAGCTACACTTGGTTCAACATGGTAAAAGTACCACTCGTTTACTGAAACTGATCTAAAAAGAATATGGTTCCAAGTTTTTGTCTAGGATACACCTGTAGCTCTTCAAGTTTAAATACAAAATAACTAGTGAAAAAAAAAAAAGGAATGTATTTTGAATATCTTGTCAAAAATACTATTTGAAAGGTATGTTTCTTTGCAACTTTTATGGTGCATGATGAGTTTACATTTAGTACTTACAATTTCAGCCTTTGAACAGAACAAACAGGGAGAGACAAAAGCTGACTGAACTGATCCACATCATCTCCACAAAAGAACTGCTTTGATTTACAGGGACTAAAAATGTTGACAACTGAGATGATATACATGGAGGTTCTCTTAGGAATTATTATCCCATCTATCCTGGTCTTTGAAGAAAGGTTGGTGCCATGACAGCAGAGCTGGTAGATCTGAGCAAGTACTGAGTCCTCAGTTCCTATGTTCCATTGGTTTATCAGCACTAGATAATATCATAGGCTTTTTAAGAGGGTCAGGTTCAATGTGCATTGTAACAGAGTCAACAAAGTCAAATTTCTTAAAATGTTTGGGTGAGTTATCTGGCACTGGCATATATCAGACACTGATATTAGTCAAATACTTGGTTTACTCTTGTTACACTGTATTGAGTCTATTATCTCTTGATGGGTGGCAGTACTATTAGCAGGATGACTGAACATCAAGGAATGAAGAATTGTACTCAAACATCTGTTTTTCAGATTTTCAATTAATATGAACAGTCATTAGCAGAGCAGTGCTCAAAAAGATGCAGCAAAAGGTCAGAAGTTTGCCTGACGTAACGCTATTTCGTTGGCATAAACCCAGTCAAAGAAATAAAACAACTGACTTTTCATTTAGGAACAACCAGGACAGGGGGAGTCTGGCTAATGGGACACGCAGATATCACACTAAGTCATTGGYATAATTTAGCCTCGGTCTGCAGTCCAAGTGCAGTTACCTGGTAGTGGCTGGTGCAAAAGGAAGGGCTGATTTCAGAGGAACACAGATTCACAGTGATTTTTGTCTTCACACCTAGTGGCAGATTTGCTAAGCAGTTTTCTTTTTTACTACAATTTATGCAGGAAAATTATGAGTAACATCTCACCTTCCATCAGTGTGTAGAGCACTTGAGGATTAGAACTGGAAAAAAAAAGTAAATAGGTGCCAAGTTTCTCAGGTTGCCAAGTTTCTCAGGTTGCCAAGTTTCTCAGGTTGCCAAGTTTCTCGGGTTGCCAAGTTTTTTTAAATCCAATGTGGTATGTGAAACACATGTCAACTGGACTTTCAAAACGCAGAGATCAGTCCTATTGGAAAATTTACACCAAAAATGCCACTTAAGGCTACCTCTAACATGATTCAAATTTGGAACTCACTATCCCACAGTTAGATCTCTTTGTCTTGCACTGAAGGAATTAAAATGAAGGAAAAAAAAAGGTTTGAAAATAATCAATTGAAAAGTAAGCCCCATCCACCTGTTACTATTTCATAGAAAATGTGCTGTATGAGAGCAAAGGAGAGATAAGAACCCACTAACAACTGCAATCCCAAAGTATTTGAAGTCATGCTTGCAAGATAACATTTTAACGCTTGTTTTGTAGAAAATTCTTAGCTATTCATAAAATTGTTGGGGAAAATAGGGTAATATCTCTTCTCAGAGAGGTTCAATTTCTTCACTTCCACTCCAGGATGAATTAAGGTAGCCCGATGTAAAAAAAATCTATTAGGACTATAAGGAATTTTGAATTTATCTAAAGCAGAACTCAGCATGATATTGGTTTGTATTCCAATGCAAATTTACGCTAAAGACATTATTAGATTTATCCTTAATTTTACTAGCAGAATAGCTTGAGCAACCGAAAAGCAAGTTTKTTTTTACTCTTCTTGCTGTAGACACACTTCTTTGCAGTAAAGACATGTGACATCCACAGGTAAGGAGTGGAAGAATAATCAGCAAATAAAAGGGCACAGGAAGAACTCCTGTGCTGAGGCCACTGATCTATATGAAAAATTTTGAATATAGGATCTTGCTTCTTCGGTATTTCACAATTCACACTAAATAATTCTTAGGCCAGAAAGYAGATGTCATTTTTGGATCCAATGCCAAAACCCGGGTTGAGTGACACATTTACTAGGTTACCTAGAGAGTTGAGTGCTTTGTCATGATACCTTTTTGTGCCATGTCTCCACAAACCTCAGGAGGAGTTTTCAGAATCCTTGCAGGWTACACCGAGGTACCCTGGTTCCCATGGGACTAGGACAGGAGCAAGGTGGATCTAATCATTAACAAAACGGCTCTGGACTTGTTCAAAGCTGTGCTTTCCAGAGACAGATGGATATTTCAAGGTAAGTAAGAAGAGATTTAAGAAATTATTTCAGATCACTAAAGTTGGTTTTAGGTCACAGCTGCATCAGGGTATAGATGGTACTTTTAGATGACAAAGGTAAGTGTATACCACAAAACCAGGATTATGTKCTAGATTCAGGGACACTCTGTGGCCTGACTAATAGCTCTACAGCAAAATGACAYGTGAATGCCAGATATCTACTTCCTTTCTCCTCCATCCTCTTTCATGATATCATCTTCACACTAGTGAAGCATGGGCATAGGGGCAGATCTACAGGTCTCCCAGACAAAGTTATGGGAAGATTTGGATTTATATGACAAACCACACATTTTTAGCTGTCCAAGAATATTAATTTCTGTGTTCTTTGTTCCAGCATTGCTGAGTGTTTCAGACAAATCACAAAATTCTAAGGCTGAATCTTCATTTCATATTCGGGTGGAGTATTGTCAAGTGACCAAAATGAGAGAAACTTAATGCTGTTATTCTGTGCATCACTGTATTTACTTGGTTGCTTCTTGCACTAGGACATTTTCTGTAAATTGAATTGAGGAGAAGTAAAACAAATACAGTCAAGATACCATCAATCCCTTAGAAGACTTTGACTATAAAGAGCAATGTTTGTACTTTAAATAGGAGATACCAAAACTCATTTCACTTCCTGTTATCTATATGCAGGTGGTCCTGTCTTTTTTAAGTGAGAACAAGATAAACAATGAAAAGCAATTTGAAGGAAGGTTTTTTAACTATGAAAATGAAATAAAAAACCTCTGTTATATTCTGTGTTATATTTGGTCTTATCGTTGAACTCTAACAAACAGGCACTACACAGACAGCATTGCAAAAGSGGAATGGTCTCTCATACTGAAGTGTTATTTCTTCCATTTTTTTATTCATGCCATGTGATGACAAGAAGCAGACAGGTGACAATAATTGGCCTGTAGGAAAAAGATAATAAATTTACAAAACAAGCAAAGATGCATAGTTGGGCCAATTATAATGAACAACCTATTTTTTTTAGTATGATCCTGAATTGATGCCTTGATTGATTTGACATCATTTGGTTAATAACTCCCTCTCCATTTTTTCCTGACCTAACAGATAACTCAATGCATGATGGACTTTTTGCTTCCCAGAATTGAGAAATATGGTCCAGATCCAGGAAGGAACTCGTGCAAATGAGTTGAGTTTGTGACCTATCTCATCCTCAAGAGGGAAGGACCATCATGCCTGTRTCAGTTTAAGAATGTACTTTTACCCCTCCAAAGGACTTTTACCCCTCAAAGAACTTGATCACTTGGAAATATAACTGCAGTGTATATTAAATAAGTACAATCTCACATATTTTAAAGTATTAAAGAATGGTGAGCACAAAACCCTGTGGACTTCTTTCTTCCAAAGAGACTGTTCTGCAGCGTTTCCCCATCACCTTAATGGGGCCAGTGCTGTACTCAGAGCTAATGCTTGCCCTGGCATTCTCATCCTGTCTACAGCACCACAGCAGTTTGTCTCGTGCTTGTCTCTTCCTTTATGGCAGGGAACATGGTGATTAAAATCTCTTTCCTCTCACTGTCTTCTGGAATGGCTCTGTGTCTCGGGTTTCTGTCTATAACATACAATGATATCATTTTGTTTCCCTATGATGTTATTGTAGTGTAATCCTGTTAAAGATTGTGGCATTCCATAGTGTTAGTCCACATATGGATTGCAAACAACTATTGTGAGAAGTAGCACAAAATCTGGTCTCTATGGACTTTTTGTCAGGGTTCAGAAAGCACTCACARTTTGCACCTCTTCTAGAGCATCTCTTCTTCCCCTCTCTCTGCCAATGGCTCCAGAGCCCTTTTCAGCTCCTCTGGGTTATCAATCCCTGCCTCAGTGACACCACAGGACATTGGTCTCCAGCTCTGGCAGATCCCTGCCCTTTCTGGCCGAAACATACCAGGACAATCCCATCAATGGGACAATGTTGTGTCCTGGTCTCAGTCCAGCTCCACCCCCAGGGAGGTGCCAGAGCTGAGGGCTGGTGCTGTCCTCTCCTGTCCCTGATGCTCCCAGTCTGCCCTGGTCCTGRCTGGGATGCTGGGACTGACCTTGGTTGCCACCCTTGGAGAGTTTCTGTGGCCCGTGGACCCCAGTCCCAGAGAATTTCCACCCTCCCTTACATCCTGACGCTTTTGGAATTATACCTCAAATATCATAAATGGTCAACCTTAATTTACARATAATTCCATTTTAAAATAGATTGTCTCCCTGTTTCTTAAAGGATAGTTAAGTACCTGTAAAAGTTGTTTTGATAGACCCTTTTTTTTTTATGAAGACATTCAAATTCGACATGTTTGTGCACAAACTGATGATTGCCTCATGGAGCACAGGAATACTGAAGCCTCGTCCTCTTGGCAGAGGGTTTTGCTATCTGACTCACCAATGCCTGATGCAGCATGAGGCTGGAGAGTTTCATGTCACAGATTTTGTGTCATGTCTTTTCATAGGATGTTGTAGAAGATACATGAACAGCCTTTCTTCTCTTTGAAGCATCTTTTAGGTGCTAGTTAAGAAACTAGAGAACTATAGCTAAGACCTTTGTCAGAGGTATTTTTAGGTGGATGTGAAAGCCGTTTTCCGGAGATATACAGGGTAAGCTTATTCGCAAATGTGCACAAAATCTGTATAATTGCATGAACATAATTTCTTTAAGAAATGTTAAATAGATGCACAAGGTTCTCATCACAGAAAAGTTAGAAAAACCCTAGTTATTACTCCCCATTTTCTTCTTTAGGAGAACCAAGAGAACCAGGTACTAAATTCTGCATTTCTTTGCTAAAAACTCCTATGAATATTCTTGCAGATTTGCAGGAATGCAACTTTTAGCAACACATCAAACAGTATGACCTCTGGAAAAGGAGAAAGAGGCTGTGATACATGCAGAGCACAGGGAAGAGTGCCAGAAGCCACAGAGTATGGAACAGCAGTCAAAACCACAGACCAAAACTGCTGATGCCATGATTGCCACATCAAAGCTGCTAGTTCAGGCTCTCAGGTAAGTACTGTAAACTTTTGCTAGTTCTAAAAAATAAAAAAAACCACAAAAAACTAAGCAAGCTCACTTTTGTGACAGTTTTAGAAACAAAAGCAGGTTATTTTAAACTGCAACCCAGGTCATATGTTTTCCTGTAACTGTTGAAATGAAAAACTAAAGGAGAAAATTAACACATAAATAAATAGTAAAAGAAATATCTCTCTTCTTTGTCTTCCCGACCTGTTTCACAATAGCAGAAACTGGAGATTTTACGTCAAATGCCAGAAAATATGTTGTAAGTTGGGGGATGATTGGCCAACCAGTTAACTCTAATGGTGCATATGTAGGATTGGTATAATTTCTATCTTCTTTTGAAGGATGAATCTGAATGAATCACAAGCACATGCCTACAGTACAGATGGATTCTTAGATAAGTTATTGATTTATCTGAATTCAGAATTTCTCACGTTTCTGTCCACCGTGAGCATTTTTAATCAAAACCAGAACAATAGTCTGTAGATACTTGGAAATTTCCAGTTGCTCCAAGGATAAATTCTCCCAATGACATTTTAGACGAGTGGCTGAGTCAGTGCTTTGGTGCCATGTAACTGTGAACCCTTGAGCTAATATCCCCTGGAAATTATMCTTTCCAGAACAGTATTTTTTCTTACTTTCATCTCCTTGGACTGCCTGCAGCAATGGCTGACTCAGGTATCGATTAGTAAGCTGAACTCTAATGAAGCTGAAGTAAGGGACACTCAGCTGAACCTGTTTGCATGTCAGTGCTGAATTTCACTTATTAATGTAGTGAAAGCATATTGTCTTACTGTATTCAGTGCTCTGATACTGTGCTTTATAGCTGATAGGGTACTGAAACCTCCTGGAAAGAATCCAGTTCTAATTTTAACTACTAAATAAATAAGTTGAACATAGATAAAATAGCTGTCGAACAATATAGTGATAAGTCTTCATTTATTATGCAGTCCTTTTTATAGTACACCATGCAGTTTTTATTTCAAAGGATAATTAGGGACAGGTTCTCAGTTTCACTGTAATTTCATATAAACACTGCTTTTGTTTCAAACTGCATTGTATTTCATCAGATGTTGTTGTTAAAAGCAATGTTTTCTGATATACATCGGCAAGAGCTCTTTTAGCTTTAAGACTGAGCTTGTTGAAATACCTTTTTTTCCTCCACAGATTTTCAAAATGCATATAAGTCTTCTTCAGGAGGTATGCTGCTCAAGAAGACTTCTAGAAAAGCATATCGCAAGATCCCAACTTGGTGGTCAGGAAAACAAGGGCAAGTTACTTATCTGCTACTGAGTTTAGGCAGTGCCTTGCTTTTTACTGTGTTAGCATCTCAAAGGCAAATATTTTGATCCAGCAAAGCAAATACAAATATATTTAAGCCCTAAATTAAACATGTGAGGATCTATAATTGATTTGAATATTAAGTCACTGATGATTCTGTACCTGTGTGTGGAAAAGAACATTTTCTTTTCTACATTCCTTTATCCAGTGAAGCAATGTAACTTTTATTTCTTTTTTTGTTGTTGTTTTTTCTGCCTTCAGTGATTGCATATGGTAAACCAAAGATAGTTCTGGATTTGTACCTTCATAGCTGCAGATTTCCTGTGACAAAGTCTTCAATCTTGGGAACACAGCTGCTGCCGTGCCAATTTCTGTGCCATCCCACTGCTCTCTGAACATTCCTACTGTTCTTCGAGTTATCATCAATGCATGAGGAGTCACTCACTTATCACATACTTATACACCACTTTCCTTGTGATAAATGGTTCAAGTTCTGTACTCCCTGGAAGACCATGCTGTGGAATAAAGTTCCCATTGGAGTGGGGATCACACAAAATTGGAACAAAGAAGACCTTCTCTGGCTAAGAAATCTTGCAATCTGAATAGAAATCTCAGCAATACAGACAGCTTGGACACCCTGAGAAAACCAGGATTATTTCTTGGCATAGCAGCAAATTGCTGTTCTTTTATCTATTTTATGTAAGAAGAAAAGCGAATTTTGAGAAGAACATTAAGAACAAGGTAATTAGTTTTGCTCAAACAAGTAGAGTCTTCTTCCCCCTCAGTATACAAAGATACATTGTAAAAGTGGAGTTCAAGGAAATGCAATGGGAATGACTGTAAGATTTACACATAGCCAGCACCATATTATTCCCATCCTTTCATAAGAATAGACTGTCTGTCAGATTTTTTTGCATTCATTGAGCTGCCACTTATCAACACTTATGCTGTCAGCAATTTCTAAATTGTTTAGTGCACCACTGCCAGACTGAGCAATGGCTGTGTTGTAACTGCCTATACATTGCCCCATACATTGGAAGAGGTGGAGAAAATAACTACAGGATTGAGCAGAGGAAAAAAGCTCCATTTCCATTGGCTACTGAATGTAGGATTTGGTTTTGATACTCATCAGTGCTTTGACTCTTACCAATTCTAGGCATGCACAAATATATAAGGATGTAAGAGAAATAAATTACAATAGTCTGTATGACTTTGTAAATTATACCTAGTAACTTCCATGGAAGCTTTCTCCCACTCATTTTGCCGTAGAAATGTCTAAATTATTATGTCCATTTAAGCAGTTTGTTAAATCAAAAATCTATTTCACTTATTCTGTATTACTCTATGTCTACCTAAGATTTTCCTTGGCTTTTGAAACTCACGGATGTTGTGTCTAAATCATGAATCACGTAAAGTGCTAAAAAAAGGCTTTCTTATTTTAATATCCCCTTGAGTCCTAGAAGGAAGCTCTTATACCCAGACTGACACAGTGATAGATCCTATTCCACTCAAGCGTTTGATAGAACATGTCATCATCATTTACTATTTTATTTCTTTTCAGCTGGGGATGTGTGTATGTTTGTGGAGAAAGACACGCTTAAAAAAGAAAGTTAAAAATAATGTTTTCGTTGTGTGTTTGGACAAGACATACATTTAAAGTGCTCAGTTTCAGAATCAGACAAAACACTGCTGAAGCTTAAATTACTTCTTAATAGTACTAGGCAATTTAGATGCACTTAGAAGTGACACAGCTTCCATTGCTGGCCAATTGTTGAAGGAAGTATCATTTGTCAAAATGGTCTCCAAAATGCTCCATTTTTTAGGTGCCGTCAATGCCTACGTATCAATCTCAAACATATTTCTGAGTGTTTAAAAGTTATGTAATAAATTTTGCTGTGGTGTATTCTGTTTGTGCCTCAGAGACCATTACCAAACCCATACTCACAGTGACAGCCTCATGGAACACAGTTTTAATTCTGACCTTCCACTTTCAAGAGAACCAGCTATTAAATTCTGAATTGCAGCACTTTTCAAAATCTGTTGAGCTGCAGACTTTGTAAACAAACTAATCCATCAGCAGATATCAGCACTATATGCGAAAAAGGAAGAATAATTTGATGGCTATGGGTAGGAGAACAATGAACATGTTAAATTAATGGGAGGAATTACTCGGGAAAATGTAAGCCCTTTCATAAAAGTTCTTTAAAATTTAAATTCTTTTCTTTCTCACCTCTAAATCTCATGTTTTGACAGTGCTTATAACAATAATGTGGTTCCTGCTAGTTTTTCTGATGTAAAAGGCCTATAGTCAGGCTAATGTCTGCATTTTCCTCTTAGGCTGTATATAAATGTGGAAGGAGAGTTTGATTTTATAGTTTTTGACCCTCTTTTCCACAAATTATATTGAAATTCTGTACCCTGAGGGAAGGCAAGTGGAATTTTGAAATTATTTAACCGCTCTGTTTTCCACAGCWCTAGAGGAACAATGAAATATGGGTTTGAGTACAACCTAGTTTGAGAGAATGACTTGTTCAAGCATCAGTATAGTACAAGCTTATTAGTTCCTCTGCCCACCTTCCCAAGCAATCTGTAGGAATACCAGGGAACTATCAACACAGTGATTGATAGTAGGAATATTATTACTATTTTGCCAACACTTAGATCCAGCATTGAGGGGAGATTGTGTTGGTGTTCCTCAAACACGTGAGAAAAACACGTACAATGTGCAGACACACCTCATTCCGTGTGGAAAGGATGGTACATTCCTAACAGGGCCCAGAAGTTCATCACCAGCAAGGCATGAAACAGGAGGTCTGGGCTCTGGGTTGAATCCTGATGGATTAGGATTTCCCATGTGAATTGCATTGTTCAARTCAAGGGTTTTACAGAAGCAAGAGTCCTCCAAAATTGGGGTGTTGGAAACCAGCACAGTCAAGTTGTTAAGACCGTTGCCTGGGTGTAAAAATCTTTTCCTGAGCTTTGCCATTGACTTGTTCTGTGACTTTGGCAAATGACTTGGCATTTGTGTTTGCACATGCTTTGTCCAGCCTGGGATAATGTTAGAATCTGAAAATTCCCTTTTGTGAATCAGTTGGCCTTGGGCCTCTAGCTTGCACCTCTATGATACAAATAGCAAATGTGCAACATGGAACTACGAGCTGCACATGTTCTTACTTCTGCCATCTAGCTAAAAATCCCCCCTCATCAATCTTCAAAGACTTCAAGAAAACAGAAATAGGAGATGTATTTCCATATATACTCATTATTACAGCAGAGAAAAAAGGAAATGAATTCTGATTCAAGGTTTGGAGGTTCTTCTGGRATTTACACTGCCAGGGCAATTTTGCTATTAATGCTTACCAAAAGAAAGATGCCAAAAGTCAGAAACTTGAAAATCCTTAGATTTCCATATTCAGTATCCCCTTGCCTTTTTTTAAGGGTTTCTGTGTTCTATAATTCAGGTTTCCCTTTCTTTTCCAGATAGGTCATGTATTCCCTTGTATAAAATCTCACTCATAATATTTTATATTTTCTTTATGATGTTGTAACACTCTAAAGCTTTCAAAGTTAAATATGTGTCTTTTGAAATGTGCACTTTTTTATACACAYGTGCAGTTAAACTTATATACAAAACTGTTGAGCAACTTTAAAAGTTTAAAAAGCTTATCACAGTATTGACTATTATATAAAGAAGGAAAACTCAGTCTGAGAGATAATAATTACAATACGTCCTGTGAAAACTATAATATAGAGAAAAAACAGAGACCAATTTATTTTGCCTATATTAAGTAAAATCATGGGTTCATTTTCCAGGAAATTGTGTGAGGGAAATAGACCACAGTTTCTTCCAAAGGAGTAAATTTTGGGCCTTTTCCTATTTATCTTGGACTTTGGAAAGAGATTGCCAGATCTGCTCAACTGATATAAAATGGCATTACTTCRTTGTTCTGTGTAGCTGCAACATCCCCACAGTGTCTGATGCTGCCCCTGACTGTCCCCATCCCTCCCTCTGGTCCCCCAAAGATCCACTGCTGATCCTGACTCCCATGGAGCATCCTGGCAGCTCAGTGGATCTTCCTAGTAGTTTTTTGCAACGCATCATGATTAAGTCAAGGGAAATCATTATTCCGGTGGTACAGAAGGCTTGGAAAACCACCCAGCCCAATAAGTCAGCAAGCAAATAACTGAGGAAAAGCTTTATAAAAGTGTAAAGATGTGTCGCCTGCCTTGCACCTCATGGAATGATAGCAGGAAGTGGGCAGAGTCAGTTATGAACGCTGAGCTGGAGTGAATGTCACATGAGGACTGACAGTCACTAAACCCCCACCCTGACTGGGTAAAATAAATTACTTCTGAAGAGTACATAAGAATTTAAACAGAGTGGTGATAAGATTTGGAGATAGAAAGGAACAARCAGCGGAAACTGAGGTCCAAAACATCATTAAGGAGCAGCATTGGGACCCCGGAAGCAACACAAGAACTTCATATTCSCTTCAGTGATCAAATCTCCCTCAGTCACGGTTTTGCTTGCTTACAGTAAACATGGCTTATGTAGTGTAGAGCTGTTGATAATGAAATTGTTCCTTAGGGGCTACAATGTGTCATTCCACTTGTGCCTTGAAGGAAGCCAGAGCAGGTTTTCATCCTCACAGCAGGGTATCCTTTGCCACCTCGTTTTAAAACCAGTTTGTGAGTTGGACTGTGACTCTCAGCTGGGTGGCCTGACCTGTGAGAAGCAGCAACCTTCAGCTGATGTGCAATAACTCGAGTGAATAAGCCGATTTTGGTGGGTGTTGTATGACCACAAGATTGCAAAACCGCGTGAAGGCCACTACCTTGGCACTTGAGGAGAGAACATCTGTAGTCTACCGCAGAGTGTCATCTCAAGATCCTCATCCTCTCCTGAAATACATAATATATAAATATATAAGGTAATATATATTAGTAATATATAAATAAATAAGTTAAGTAAAATAGAATTGAAAAAAGGAGTCAAAAAGTTTTCTGGGCTATACAAAGTCTTTGAGGATCTTGTTTAAACCCAGAAGCAGAGGGGAGCAAATAATTAAATCATGGTTTTGTGTTAGTTCTGGAAAAAAAATATTTTGGACTGAACAAAATATGCTGCTTTTCTCAAAAGTAAGGATTTTTTTATCATTAAGTAATAATACATTTTATTTCTAGATCTGCAAAAGAACAAACATATTTTTTTGCCTCAAATTGCTTTCACAAGTACATTTGCAAAAATAATTTCAGAAAAAAATATTATTGCTATTTTTAAAGTCTTGAAATAAAAAGCATTATTTTAAGTTACTTTTCGATGGCTTCTATGATTGACACAAATCTGTATTTTTCGGAGCAACACACACTTCACCCATCTTTACTCAAGAGACTACAGATCATACAGCTGAACTCAGCTCAAAATARTCAGCTTCCCTTTCAATTTTTTTTTCTTTTGTGTTTATAGTAACTTGCCCTGTTTTGTAAGCTCTTTTTAATTTTAACTAATTTCCTGCATTTATTATACTTCTAGGATAATTAAGTGCATACAAGAACAAAATGTGCCTCATGAACCAGTTTTACCGAAGGGAAGAAAACAAAAAGTATAAGGCAATGTCAAAAATGCAGAAGTAGAAGCACTTTTATTAGGGGCATGATCTTCTATAAAGCAATCAAGAATTTAGATAGAGTGTTACATATAAGAACAGATCTGTCTATCCGAAGCTGAGAAGTAATTTATTTTTTTTCTCATGTTTGACATTTAGAATCACATAACATCACTCTGTGACCCCAAAATAATGTATTGACGTATCTTGGAGAAACTCGACACAGTACATCTGGATACTTCATTTTTTTGAGAGCTATTCTTTCAAATAACTGCTGTACATTTAAATAGCAAGCTTCTGTTTCAAAAATAATTGCAATGAGTAGAAGGAAAGCTAATAGCTGTACATGCAGATTCCTTGCAAAACAGCAGATGCAGAGGTTCTTGGGCTACCTGAATTATTTATGGTTAATTCAGCACATTTCTAGTAATGTCTCAGGCTTTATAGGTCTCTGAAAGRCATCCAAGAAAAATGCACCCATATTCATGCACCTGCATACTTTTAATTATAAACTCCATGGATTGTGTGAGCCAGTCATTTAGAAATTTTGGCTGAATCATCCAGAGGGCAATTCGACATACTTTGTGCTGTGGTCTGCAAAAGCCTCACATTTATTTGCAGGCATATTCATTTTAATTCAACGACTTTCAAACATGATGTGGTCCAATAGCACAGAGACACAGGAATCACAATACCATCGTGGATCAATGTTCCCTCTGGTCTGACTTTGACTCCAATTCTGCACCTGGATCCAGTAACACAAGATCCTACCAGAATCAATGAGACTGCGCTGACATAGGATGCTCAATAGCTGAGGTGTTTGTTGGGCATGGTCCTTCAATAATATTCAGAGAAAAGATTTCTCAATAGGAAAGTGGGTACCTCAATAACTTTCATGGACCATTAATAGATAATGTTACTTACCTAATTATTTTTCTGCTTTAAAAATGCTTTTATCTCCTTGTGTATATGCATATAGATCATCATGGATTTTTTAGGTATGACTATTACATAAAATCTCAATTATGCATRTAACAATATTCAAGTATCTGCAATCAAATCCAAGTATTTTGTATATAAAAAAACAAACAAACAAAACCTTGCAATGAATGGATGTTTAAACAAGCAGCAGACTATTGAACATCTAAAAAACCCCAGATTTAAAATACAAGGATTTAAATTTGGGGGTCTGGATGAAACAATCAGGATGAAAAAATAAAATTATCTGATCAACCTTCTGCTTTCTTAATGTTTAATTATAATTTCTCTCTCACCTAAACATTTCCTAGACAGAATGGAGTATGGTTTTGGTCAGCCCGTGTATGTCCTGTGTTTGTGTGTAATTTTTTCTTTAGTAACAAACACTTACATCTTATTTCTTCAGCTATTGTGTTGTTCAGAAGGTCCTTTTATTACTACAGTTTGAAGGTCAAGAAAGCTGAGTCCCTAAGAGCAGGACTTCATTATGTTTGATCTGTGCAAATACCAAATAAACAACTCCTTCTGAAAAGACCCAGAGTATGACAAGTATTTGTAGTGATGCAATTCAGATACAGGATCAGACAGCAGCTGTCTTCTGCCTAAAGCCAAGGAGAGCCAGGACTCCCTTCTGATTCAGTCCACATTCAAGAAAGAGCATGACTGTAAGTTATCYAGATATTTTTTCCTCTCCAAAATGTGCCAAACATACATGTTAAACATAGAATTCAGAGCAGCAGTCTAGAAAGATTAATGCTGGATGTATATTTATTTTAGCTTTTTGTTCTTTATTTTCTCTTTGAATGGAGGGGGTTTTTTTTATTTTGTAGTATTTTCATAGGTTGGTTTGTTTTTAATAGTGACCCTTGGCCTTTCTGTATTTATGATCTTTATTCTTAAAATTGCCTGTCACTTCCCTACTTCACAGGGGAAGCTGTCAGGATAAAGTCCATTAACCATTTTGAAGYGCTCAGATAGCACAGTTTGTGCTGTCTGTAAAGATATTTGACTTAGGTTTTTCTTTCTCATACATACTTCCTTGCTTTACTCAGCAATTGGTTCAGTGACGTGAGGATTAGAAACAACATAACCTGAAACTGAAGACTCCTGGCCTTAATTTGTTCATTAACTGCAATGCAAGAAGGAATCTTGTATTTGAGAGTACTGAGTGCAAGGCACACTCTAAAGAGATGGCAACACCTCGGATGTTGGACCTACAAAATCCTCTGCTGGTTTACCCGAAACAGTCAAAATCAGCTTTCCTAGGCTGAACATAGTCCAGTTTGCTCTCAGCCACAGTCCAGCCTCCACAAGGCTCTGGTGAAACACTTTTTCCTAAACTACCAAAATGTAACGACATTCAAAATATTTCTGGACCTGCTGCTGTTGCTGCTTCCTTGTTATCTCCCTGGTTCAGCCATCCCTGCTATCCTCCACGTGAGCTTTGTGGAGCCAATGCTAACCCAGCACAGTTTGTCAGCTGAGGTTCTGTTCATGGTGATGAATTCCAGCACACATCCTGCTCTTGGGTGTTGTCATTCTTTGCTAGTGTGAGATGAATGTATCCACCAGTAAAAAAAAAAACAAAAAAAACAAAACAGATGCACAATTACAGCCATGCTACTCTAAGAAATCTGCCAATTTGCAAAAGTAACAATCCAAAAACAGTGTAATAACATAATCTCCCTTGGATCTGAGCTGCTTCGTAGTACAAGTGTTTCTGACCTCCCTTAATAGGCAATTAGAAATTCTGAGTTGTTTCCAGTTATCGAAGAGTAACTATGAGGCTTTTAAGAACTCATGAAAAAACCTGCAAGAAGGAGAGAAAAAAAAAAAATCTGAAGGGTTGTAATGGATTCAAACAAAAGCCAATATGTACACAAAACCTGTCTCTCAGGAGACACTCTTTTGAAAGGGTCTGGAAAGATATATTTACCAAAATGCACAAAAAACTGCTTTCATGTGTTCAAAACACAGTAACCCAGTGCACTTTACAATTGATATTATGATATTAGTATAGATAAATTGGCATTTAGGTGCCTAAAATAAGCCTTTATTGCCTAAAGGGGGTTCCCTATGAGCTAGGTGTTTTTAGAGACAGACTCTGATCATCGAAGGAGAACAGTTATTTTTATTTTTAGAGGTCACCAGCAGTAAGAACTAAGCAGGAAGTGCTTAACGCCTTTTACAAGAGCTCTTCTAGGAGAGGAACAAAAAGTAATGGAGATGATCACTGGTTAACACAGAAACATGAGAAAACAAAACAGGCATGAAAGAAACTGTAAGTTATTTCTGATATATTCAGTTTTATTCAATGAAGAGGTAGAAAGGGACCATTTTAGTGACTGGTCTCCGTGATCTTTTGAGACAGCCCAAGGGTGTTTTCCAGAATGGGAACATTTAAGATTCTTTAAATACTTTATAAAAAAGCCAAGCAGCAATAATCAAAATTTTCTCTGTGGAAATGTCAATTTTGCAGGGGGTATTATGATACAATAAAATATTGTATTATATCATTATATTATCTATTATTTATATTGTATTAGAGCACATCATATGATAATTATATTATTTTATATGATATTACTTTAAAGCACATGCTACTTGATCTCCGATTACCAGTCCAAAAAGGTGCAGGTCTCTGTCAGTTCTTTTGTTTCACTCAACTGCTTTGTGAATATTTTGGTTGCTCTTCACCTTCTTATCAACACTGGATGTCTTTTTTTTTTTTCAGGCAACTGAATTGATCCTCAAAATTTTTATATGAAAAACAGGCTATTTTTTGTTTCAGTAATCCTGGTATGTGAATGCTCTAGTCCTGCTAGCAAAGTAAATCAAGATTTGTGTTTAAGAAGCTTGGCTGGTCAGTACAGTACAGACTTCTCAGCTGTTCAGCTGATCTACCTTTTTTTGGCTCTAAGTTTTTTTGAAAACCAGAACATGAGTGTCATAAATGAAAAATGTGAAGACTTAGTAAAAACATTAAACAAGAATGAAAATATTCTGTGTGAAAATTCAGATTTTTCAGATTATTTTTATTTACTATTTTATTTCATTTTATTATATCGTTTTATCATTTACTCAACTTTAACTTCTTTTTCCACTGTGAAAATCAATACATTTGGTTTTTTACTATAYAGTATATCCAAGATAAAATATTTAATTTTATGGAGTTAAACAGAGAAAATTTTTTTTTTTYCTACACATTTGCTCTCAGAGAAGTGACTTATGTGTCAGAGTTGCCTCCCATAATCTGCAGTTGAAGACACTGTTTACTTGGTGTGTGCGATTTCTATTCCATTTCAGATACACAGAGTTTCTTGGGTTCGTGAAGTGAACAACCTACAGATTCTTCTGCAATGATCTTTATTATCCAGCACTGCAGTGCTTTGCCCAAGAACTCCTTATGCTTCCTCTTCATTGCATATTTGTGGCTGGACAACGCCTTGAATCTCTACAGTTTCATGCAGAAAATATATTTTCTGTTCACTATGAGRGGAGAACATCAAGGTAAAAAAAATTAGAACTGGAAGTAATGGACTGGAAGGAAAACATACACATCTACAGTTGTTTATGAATGCCTATAGTAGTGACTTTAAACATGTCATTAGCTCATAGAGACTACAGAAATGTGCAGCTGAAAAGGGATATATTGGATACAAATTCCTTACAATCCTGTGTACATATAATTTCATTGCCTTTTGTGTAATACTGAAAATTTTCTGTGCCTGTTTAGAATGAAGTCATAAAGCTGTTATAGTTGTTCAATATTTTTCTAAACAATTCCTCCCMACTGCTCCTGGATTTTGTAAAACAAATCAAAACAAAGGCTTTTTCCAGCTGGCATTTTACTTGGAAATTAAAGAAAATATATTTCTCAAGCATTCAATCTTTTCAACACACAATATATCTTCTTGCTGCACTGCATTCAAAACTAGAAAGAACTAGAGACACACTGAGACAGAACAGCTTGGGCAAAGGCTTGCGTAAGTCTTGGTCTAGAAAAATAAGATGACCTTATTCTCAAAAATGAGATATTGAATTTGACTTGATTAACTTTTATTTAATATTATAAATCTTATGAGTCCTATTGATTTTCAAGTCTATAACTCTATCCCTTTAATTCCTGCTATTATCAGCATTAGGTACTGATTGATAATGTTAAGAGGTTTCATAACTGTAGAAACTGATTCTTATGATTAATTTGATATATCTGATGGCAATCATAACATTTGATAACTTCAATATCTCAATAATTGAATGACTACTACATTGATTTACCTGTGCCATGATAAACAACCTGACAAATGCAATATATCAAATGGSTTTTGACTTCCTTGTGTTCCTTCAATATTCAGCTATTAAAAAAGCAAATGCTTTTCAGTCTGTTTGGGGCAAGGGGCCCTTTTGAATTCTCACTTTTGACAGGGATAAATCAAAGCACAAAAGCTATMGTTCAAACACTCTTAGGAGATGTTGGGAACTGATGAGGTGCATCCCAAGATCCCGAGAGAACTAGCAGTTGTAATAGTCAAGTCACTCTATCACATTTCATAAGTGTGGCAGTCTGGTGAAGACCCATTGACTGAAAACATGATGCCTATTTTCAGAAACAGTCAAAAGGAGGAGTGTGGGAACTGCTAACCAGGCAGCCTTAACTCCATGGGTGGTAAGATCAMGGAACAGATCCTCCTGGAAGAAATGTTGAAACATATGGAAGACAGGAAAGTGATTAGAAACAGCCAATATCACTTCACCAAGTGATATTCACATCCTGACTAATCTGGTGGCCTTCTATGTGACTGACTGCATCAGTGGACAAGGGGAGAGGTATGGATGTCATCTGCCTGGAATTCTGTAAAGTCTCTGATGTGGTCCTCCGCAACATTCTTGCTTCTAAGTTGGAGAGATATGGGTTTGATGGATAGACGGCTAAATGGACAAGGAACTGACTGGATGGCTGCATCCAAAGGTGTCAGTCAGAAGCTCAGTGTCCAAATCAAGATCAGTGACAAGAGGTGCTGCTCCTGGATCCATACTGGGACAAAAAATATTTAATATCTTCATCAGTGACATWGACATTGGGATTGAGTGCACCTTCAGCTCTTGTGCAGATTACACCAGGCTGAGTGGTGTTGATTTGTTTGAGGGAAGGAATTCCATCCAAAGGGACCTTGACAGGCTTGAGGAGTGTGCCCAGGYGACCCTCAGGAAGTTTAAAAAAGCCAATTGCCTGGTGCTGCACCTGGGTGAAGGCAATCCCCAGCCTTCAGTGGAGGCTGGGTGATGAYTGGGTTGAGAGCAGCCCTGCAAAGAGGGATTTGGGGATATTGGCAGATAAAAAATTGGACAAGGACTGTCAATTCTTGTTTCCAGCTCAGAAAGACTATCATATCCTGGGCTTCACCCAAAGAAATGTGACCAGCAGGTCAAGGGAAGTTATTCACTTCTTCTGCTCCACTCTCATGAAACCCCCACTTGGAGTATTTAATGCAGCTCAAGAAAAATGTGGATCTGCTGGAGTGGGTCCAGTGGTGGACCACAAAAACAGGGAGCGCTGGAACACCTCCCTTGTGAAGACAGGTTTAGGTATTTGGGGTTGTTCAGCCTTTCAATATATAGAGAGCTAAATAATTAATTTTGCATTTAATTAACAGGATTACAGGTAAGATGCGTCTTGAGATTCAAATTGCCAACAAAGCTGTGATGCCTATTGGAGTTATGTCTTTGTCATTTTTGTGAGAGCAGGGGGGTGAAGATCAATAGAAGGCTAATTTTATTACTTTTTCCTTGTCAGAAAAAAATGGCCTTCTGTTGGTCCTACATTTTASATATGAAATGCAGAAAGTAATTATCAAGGGCGAGTTCTTATTTGATATCCTTACTCCCAGACACTTTCAAGTGCCAAGAAGCAGAATACTGTCATAAATTTGGTAAAGCAAAAATGATAGACTTATATTGCTTCTGTGAATGAGGAGGGGATAATTAGATAGGTCAAAATATAACAAAAATATGCCCAAATTTCCTAGGCCCTAATGGAGGACATTCCACGGTGCCCAGAACTAGTGAAGCATGATCAGAAAAGCCATGTGATCCAATTTTAGGGATGACCCTGAACTCCTATAATGCAATTTTGAATGTTTGCTGTTAGAGACAAAGAAAATGCTTATATAGTGACAATGGCTAGTATGCAAACTTTATATGGTGCTTGAATAGTCTTAGTTTTTCTAGTGACTAAAATTTACTTTTGGATATCATTCAAGTATTGATTTTCATGTGGGAGTTTTTTTTTGTTTGGTTTGTTTTTTTGTTTTCATTGCTGTTCTCTTGGGGGTTTTTTTGTGGTTGTTTTTTCCCCCCCAACTCCAGTCTTTCAGAAAAATTGAGGCAAATGCACTATCCCCTCACCTCTTTTTTTTTCTGATGCTTTCAAATCAGGAATTTAAAAAATGAAGGCAAATTGTTATGACATACGCATTGGAAAAACTTGGTTTATTTCCCAGTTCATTGGCTGGCTTACTGGAGACTAACAGCTCTTTACTTTTACCCACTTATGAAATTATTCCCCTGGGTCTATGATCTAATGCTATAAGTTATTGATGGAGGTGCAGAGGAGCTGATTTTTCCAATGTATGACTGATTTTTTATCGAATTTTATGAAATGCCCTTCCCTTTCTGGGATAAAATTAAGATTCTTAACATATCATATGGAAGAGTAAAGAGGGATTTTTCTTTCCAGAAGAATCTCAGAGCCTTATTTTTAATATGTATCACTCCTATATCTCTCAGTCAGGAAAGGGTTTGAATGTATGTCTCCATTTTATATTAGTGGCTTTAAATATTGGCTATTGATTAAAAAACACATACATACAGTCATTCTCCCACAAATGCACACATCACTTGATTACACCCTTGAGATATTTTACAGAAAAGTTTTAGTTCTAAAGAACTGCTACTTTATGTTTGTTTCTGCTTGTGGTTAGAAATGCTGTGAAAATCCCTTTTTCTCTGTCTGTCACTCTAACATGCTCAAGAATTTTTCTTTCTGATTAAGTACCAACCGTACTTATGTCACCTTGTTGATCCGATTAAGACTCTAAACCCATGTTCAACCTGAATTCTACTATTTGTTTCAAACATGAAGCAGATTGGAATTCAAAACTGTCTTCATTTATTTYCCCCATAATATATAGCAATAACTTTGGAAAAACAAACAAAAAGACATATTACCTTCCCTATAAACTTTGCATAATGAATTTKGATTTTTTCTGTGGATTAACACCCTGTTGGCTATCCCTTCTTGGATTTGTTAGAAATACCCCCTCATTGCTCTTCTTGCATAATATATGCAGATAAGCATAGGTTTGAAAGAATCAGGCTTTTAAAATATTTTTGCAAGATCTTTTCACATTTTTTGGTAAACAGTCTTTCCCAAAGTCTTCAGAATTTAGGTTAGTTTCAAATGAATGCTAAAGAGGCTCCCTGACTGCAGTATCAATGAGTTTGGGGTTTTTTATTAGGCAAACATGTTTGCCCATCCATGTTAAAAGATTTATTTTATTGGGATAAAAACATACCTTATCTGAGCTAGTTACTATTACGCTATTTTAATCATGAGATGAGGAGGATGAAAAAAAATGAGCAATACAATATCAGTCTTCTGTCAAACATGTCAAAGGGAATCCCAAAGTTGCCCTGAAATACATTAGAGCTGTGAATGGAAAGAGGAAGACTRATAAGCTTTGGGAATGTTTTGAAGATTTCTGTAATTAAAATAAAATATAGAACCTTTTGGAAACACTGATGGAAAAATATTGCAAACCGCAGGGAAGATGAATCTCTGGTTTCTGCACAGTGTTCCTCTTATAAAAAAATATCCCTGAGATTTCTTTATTTTTAAATTTGAGGTTTGCCATGTAAATATTTCCATGCCAAACTGAAAATCTAAGATGCAAAATCAGAAAGTGCTATGGATGTGCAGGGCCGCTCAGGCACGGTTGCATTAGAAAGTGCTGCAGATGTACAGAGGAGCTTTGATGGTGTAGTGGTTGCTCGTGGCAGATCACCTGGATAAATCTCTTGTAGCTTTAGTACAGGAGCTCTGTGCTTGTTCCAGACTCAACCAAGTAAAATTCTGTGTACATATTGTCTTGCTCACATCATCTTCCTTTATCTCCTTCCTCTTTTGTTTCTCCTTCATTTTTACCTTCAATGAATCTGAACTCTTCAGAATATGTATTAAGAAAAAAAAAAACACTAAATCTTTCATTGAGAGAGGAAAATGAAACACATTGAAGTGGAGACTTTTGTTTACAAAGGAGAAGCATGTTTTTAAATGAGTGACTTGTGAAATATATCCCCATTAAACTGGAACGGTGTGAATGTCACATTTCTTTTATTTATGAGACCTCAACAATATCAAGTGTCAGAGAAGGCTGATGCAACTTTGACATTCTTATTTTCAGTCTGTTTCTTGTGTTTTGCTTAGAAATCTGGTGACACGGTCTACAGTGTTGAACTGTGAAAAAAAACAAACTATAAACTAAATACAGACATGTCTCATGGCTTCAGCTCCTACTTGGGCTCGTCAGAAACTTTTCAGGGATCTGATGAAGAACCCTTAAAATATTCATCTATGGAAGCAAAACTTAAAGTGAGGATGTGTACATTAATGTTTTTTCAAGACAATGTTAAATTAGTGCTAGAAAATACATTGCATTTAGGGATATTAGCTAGGATTTATAGCCTAGCTCAGATACTTGCCTGGCTGGCCAGTTGATCTGAAAGTTAAAAAAGAAACTATGGAGTGACATCAGCAGTTTCCCAGCTAAGGGATTTAGTAGGTTATGCTGCACTTAAACAATTAATATTAAATAGCAGAAATCCACTAGGGAAATGCTCCCAAAAACCACAACATTAGAGAAAGTAGATGACCTTTAACTTCAGCCAGGCAGAGGGGATGACTTTAAATAACTTCAGGGGAGATTTCATAAACTCTGAATTTGCCCTATGGTGTAAGATGTAACGGGAACTTCTGGATTAAATTTTGGTGCCTTGGTGTTGTTTTCTATTAGTGGAGAACCTGATCCTGGGTCTTGGAAAGGCTATGGATACCTCTTTTGTGAGGTCCTYGTAGCTGCTGATCGCAGCATAACTTCCACGCAGGAACAGGGTGACATTTCCCCTTTTGCTGCAGGGAGTGGTATCCTAACCTGCAGCATAACACTCTGCAGCCATCAGGATTACAGCTCAGCACTGGCATAGACAGAGTTAACAGTTTCATGTGACATATGAGCATAAACTTCACTCCTTGGTCAGATTATAACTCCTTGTAGCCCAGTATAATTTGTCTGGAGACGGCCAGCTGCAGGTTCTAAGAGAAAAAGAGCAGAATGATTTCGCAAAGAGATGCTTGAACAGAAGAGGATTTTATTTCTGTATGGTCATGACTGGCCTGGAGAAGATAAATAGGAAATGATGGTTCATTGTGTCTGCTACTGCAAACAGATCATCTGTTAAAGTTGATGCTGCAGAAGCCAAAATCTTTCATGTGACCAAAAAATCAGCGAAAAAATTAAGGAAGGAAAGAAAAGCTCATCAAAACTCTTAAAAAACAAACCCTCCATCTCTGGCTCAGGAAATCTCAGAGTCAAAATATTCCCTCTTGTCCCACAGTAAATTAAATTCATCAAACATGTTTGTTACTGGCCCTTGTCAAATGCCTTTGGAAAACGCAGTGCTCAGACAGTATTACCAAAAGACATTTGATATTGGCCCTTGTGAGGAGTTTTTCCGTATTCTTTAGTAAACCAGAAAAGCCAGTATCAAACTGACCACTACTTGGAAAAGGTATTGTTGCAGGGTTTGGTTTTGTGATGTTTTTCTTTCCAAGGACAAGCTGCAAATCTGTAAGAAGCTGTCAGGTCCAGCTACAATCCAAAACCCTCCCATGCTTTTCTAAGGAGCAGTGTTAGCAGATTTCACTGTCAGCCATTTAATTTGAGCCCACAAGCTTAACCAGCTTCTTGTCTTCTTCCAGACTTCACGAAGTCAGTCTGGCTGCCACCAGCCAGGGGGCATTCAGGGGCTCTCAGGCTTACAATTCAAGCAGAGATTGAAATGATTAAGGCATGGGGAGATGGCTGGAGTAGCACCTGAGGCTGATGAGTCTGTCTGCCAGAGCTGAGACTTAGAAAATGCTAGTGAAGAGTGATCGTTTTCATATTTTAGAGGTCATCTGATGTAGGGGCTTGTAACAAGGGGGGTGTAATCACAACAATATCATGTAGAAGATATCACTGAGTCCCTGCACTATTACAAAAACCTCCCAGGTAAAAATAATTATTTTCATTGTGGAAAAACTTCCATAAATTTCTAATTAAGAAATGTATCTTTCTTCTCCTCTCAATACTTGTTTCTCTAATTTGCACTATAAATAGATGAAAACACTCACACCTTCATATAGACCTTTATGAAATTCTCTAGTCCTGCTGAAAACCCAGAAATTCTCTCATAAATCACCCTAAACTCACTTATCTCAGCAAATTTTTTTCCTTCTCAATGCATTTGGATGTTATTCCATTACCTCTGAACAGTCACCCAGAAGCTGTTAGTCCAATAACATCTATTTCATGCTTAGCCACTGTTCAGATTAAAGTATTGAAACACCCTTGAGGAGTTCCTTTTATCAAAGAATTTGAGCACGAAGGCAAGAGAGTCTATCCTATTTTTTACAGAAGATTTCATCAGTTTCTCTCAGCTCTGCACAAAGCTTTGTGAAAGGACCCTGGATCAAGCCCTCAGTCAATGTAGTTGTCTTCGATTTCTTTTGAGCCATGACTCTACTAGAGGCAATCTGGTGGAGTTAGGCAGGATTACTGGTAAACTTTGTATTTCTTTTTTATGCTGCTGCCCTCTCCAGTTTTCATCATCTGTGCTCGACTCAGGGCTCCTTCTCCTTTTTCTGTGGGCTTATTCCTGGGTTTGGAAGGCTTCATGGCTTCCCCAAATCCTATCTCACTTTTCATGGGGAAAGGTCAGGAATAATTCCTGTCACCCCCTCATGTAACAGCCCTGCTGCCTCTGTCTTGGTTCAATGCCCTTGGAGACAGCTGATGCTTTTTTTGACAGTAATGGAACAAATTTACACCGGCTGAGGATCTGCTGGTTTTTTATAGCTAAATAAATATCTCACCAGTGCAACCTGACACCTCGGACCAGCTGATCCTTCAATTTGCAAAAAATATTAATCATCTTCTGAGTTTTAGTTTGGAGTGAATCAACTCAACAAAATTTAGTTCCAGTTTTGGGCACAGTTCATTGCATGAACCTCCYAAGTTCCAGAATGGGTGAGGTGGTAGCAGGTTTGTGTGCTCTGGGCCTGCACAACCCTCTGACACTCTCAAGAAACCCTCAAGCTCTATTTTCTTCCCCACACTGAGGATATTTCTGTCAAAAGAACAGACAGTCTGGGAAAGGGCTTGCTTTCTGGCTCTGAAGGCAAGTGACATAACTGTTCACATTCATACAGTTAATTCTCTCCCCCTTCAAAACAGTGTAGCCTCATCCATACAGCCTATTGCGACAAATCCCAGAACATACCTGAGCTTTGCCTGGAGCAAAACCCATTCCAGGAACTGTGGTAGCAATTAATCTGTAGTGACAACCTCAGGACAGTGCTCAGAATTCTGCTCTGTCTCTGATTTATCAGTTAAGACATAGCTGGAGAGTCTGCAGAGAATTTGAAGGAAAACTTGGTAGTATGTGCATTTAAACCCTTTACAGACCAAAATCACTTTTGCCAAATTCTATATAAATCTCTATATCCTTGCCTGGAACTATGTCTGCCCCAGACATCAGTGCTTAGCAATGCTCTGGTGTGTTTTCCAACACGAGCAGGTGCAGCAGTTGCTACTTTTGCTAACAGACGTGTTTATCACACGGATAACCAGAGCATGAAGCCACCTTGGGATGCCCAGGAGCAAGAATTGTACTCTGCAAGTATGGCACCTATTTCTATAAAATACCAACTTAGTGTTGATTCCAGTAATTTTGGGAGAGGAGGGAATATTGAAGGAGAGTGAAGACCATGGAGGTGACATGTCTGAGGGAACAAGGAGTGTGTGTTCTGTGACAGCACAGGGACTGCGATCGCTTTTGTAGAGAGCTCCACTTGCTGTTTGATGTGCTTGTGCCAGGGTGCAGCTCACGTATTGCAAGACTTTGTGGCATATTTATCCTCCYCACTTCAATAAATGACTAGCATGAGTTTTAAGGGTGTAAGAATGGCCAAAGATACAGGCAGATAGCTTAGAAAATTTTAAACTGTCCTTCACCAGCTCCTCCAGAAAGCCCATATGTCTTTAAACCTTAATCCTCTCTTATAGGATGTCAGTGATTTTTGCTGCAAACAGTGAAGCAGATAAAAGTGTTGCCTTCATCCTGAAAAGGCAAGGTTGGACTCTGCATTTTTGTCCACACAGCAGTCGAATTTTAGCTCACCAAGCATACTTTTCAACTTTGTTTCCTAATGGAAGTCAAGGAGTAATTCCCAGAGATTTGTAAACTCTATAATAGATATTGCAGCTTTAAAATACCTCAGATAAGAATGTACCTTGACTTMAAGAAGGTCATGCTATTAACATCTTTCAAAATACTTAGGATTTTTATTATTTTTGATGTTGTTCTCCCATCAGAAATATAACAAAATCTTCCAAGTTTCTCATGAAAGGGGGTGGGAAAATAGTAGAATAAGCACCTGTACCATAATCATAGTTAGCATTTCAAGAACTCAGCCAAAGTGTGTGTAAAGCCTGGGTTCAACAACACTCTTGCACCCTATGTGAATTGTTCCACTGCCAAATTGATGAGAGTACTGCAAGGGTGTTCCTTTTTTCCACGTTTATCACTAGAAATTYCAACTGGGTCAAAAGGATTTCTACTTCATGATGAAGTTGTTAAGARGAGGAAATTCTGATTTCGGTGATCCATGGTGTCATAAAATAGATTTTCCTGGGCAGTTTGAACCAAAATACACTCAGSCCTCAAGCTGAGGTGGAGCAGACAAAGTATAAGGAAAGTGAATGTCCTGATCTCATCTACCTTCTCTGGCATTTTACCAGCTCTTGGTTGTCTTAGTCACATCTTCTTTTGTTAATATATCTACTCTTTTAAGCTCTTTGGAAGTTCTGTTTTCTGTATGATTAGGCTGAGCCTGAGACAGATGGTGGGGTCTGAAAAAACAGTCTCTATTGAGAAACCAGCTCTGTGTGGAAGTTAGAGAAGTAACTTCTGCTGCTGTTATTTTTTAACAATTAAAATAATATACCTGAGAGACTTCGTGACTTAGTGGTACTTAGCAGCATAAAGAAGGCAAAATGGGTTGGCAAGGCGTGAAGTGACAGAAAGCTTGCATGCTGGGTTGTTTGTAAGAATTGTGCAATTTCATGTAACAGCAAAAAAAGCAGCAAGTTAGAAAAACAGATCTGTTTGTCTCTTTGATAGTACTGGAATGGTTTGATCACAAATGCTTGTGGTAAAAGGGTTAGTCTGGCAAAAAAAAAGCAAGGGGACAAATGTTGAAATGGATGAAAATTACATTTTCTAAATAAACAATTTTGATCTTTTTGGAGTTAAAGTTGTTTTGATTTCAAATGGATATTGATCTACAGGCAAAGAAATGTAATCACTAAAAAGAATAAAAATCAAATCAAACATCATGAACCAGTCCAAATGCATTCTTTCAGCCCCTGAAAGTTTTACAGATTTCAGTGCTCATTTCAAGATTTTCACGTTAACATAAATTTTGAAATGGATCTTTATGGAAATCCCAGATATCTCCAAGTGATACAAAATGAAGCAAACCAAAAATATTTCTTACGGGTTGCCATAGTGTTTCTTTTAATTATATTTGGGTTATATTTTTGGTTCCATGCTAACTCTTGATATATATCATATACAAAGGTCTGGATCTCAACTTGTGTCAGGCAGTTTTATTTCATTGGCTTCAGTTAAGYAAATGCTTGTTTGCATCAGTTATAGTTCTGGCCTAGGAATTGCTATGTAAATAAATACACCATTGAAATATTCACTTGCGACTGTATTAAACAGATGGGGACAAAATAGAAGAACTTGATAAATTAATCATTGTTCTCAGTATTGCAGTCCATGAAATATACAGGAAAATTTATTGTAAAAAAGTATGTCAGAGTAGGTCCAATAGTGCATTATAGTAAAGTATTAATTTGTTTTTTGTAAATTATTAGTATTAAATTAAATTAAAAGTAAAGTATTAATTAATTAATCTTACATGGGTAATAGAAAGAAACCAAAGAATCTGTGTGGACACAGCTGTAGTAAGAGGAGGTTGCTGCTGTAGCATTCCCAGGGTAACCATGGGAATATGTAACTGTTAGGCCAAATTCCTCTACTCTTTTTCACCAATTTAGATCTGGATAAACTAAATTCATTAAGTGGCTTGTTCCAGATTTCAATTGGTGAGCTGTGCAGCATTTGGCTTCTTGTGTAAGAAATATACTCCCATCTGTAATTGTTACCATCTGTTTGGTATTCAGGGTGTAAAAATGTAATGGAGATGAAGTCATATTTCATATTTTTTCCTCCATTTGGAGGTAAGAATGAAGCTATAACAGCCTGTAAATGCATCTGCTGGTGATAAGACAGTACAGCTGGAAATGGGATGCTAGATTCAGCACGGTTCAGAAAGCCTGTGTGTAGAAGCTGTTATGCTGTGGTGTGTGCTAGTATCCTGGGATCCCATGAGATGATTGATGTATCAAATAAATAGGGTGACAGAAGACTATTTTTTGCCAGTGTGATGGGAATAGGAAGTGCAAAATGTCAGAAATGYCCTGAAAATAACCATTCAAATTTATGCAAATTGCTTAATTAATTGACCTCATTTGCGCTTGCAGATTTTCTTTGCATTTCCTTTGTGAATTAGTTATTTTTCATTGTACACTGACACAATATTCCAGGGCTAATTAAATCCTTTAAAGCTATAGGTTAATATCTGATTCTTCTGTAAACACATTTATAAACATTAATCAGATCTAAATTACCCATTTTATAAATAATGTTTTATTCAGTTGCAGCTAATGGATGTACTGTCTGCATTTATTCTGCTTTGGGCTCGAGGAGTTCACGTTAGTCTGTAAAAGTTATTATTTCAGTGGCAGCGTGCTGTTTACTTGTGCATGTATTTCCAAGAGTCTCTGCTGCTTTATGATCTCATGGGGATTAATGGATGAGTCTGTTTGGAGTACAAAGACTCAACTCAGAGACCCTCTGAGCCTTGAATCCTGTGGATGGGTGTGGTGGATGCAAAGATGGTCTAGGGTGGAAGACTGCAAGGAGCAAGGCAGGCTGATGCTCTGGTGGAGAGAGCAGGCAAGGTGAGCATGTTACCATATGGGTAATATACCTCCTGAAATATCAATGAATCACCTGCTGAGCTCTTACCCTGTGTGAAATGTAAACCAGTCCAGCTTTCAGTGAAACAGAATGGAACAGTCCTTGATGCATGAAGTTTCATATCCTCTCCAAATTTTCTTGTCAGCATTTGCATTCTGAACCTGGACAATGTAATTTTATTTTTTTTTTTGCATAGATATCCCTTCTCCATTGAAATTTTATTTGTTTCTTGGCAAACACTTGCAAATACATGCGAAACAGGGAAATGCATTTTTTTCTACTAGACAAGATCTATTTTCTGYTTCTTATTTGAATGAATAGTGAATAAATGCTGCTTCACGAGGGAAACTGTGGATATTACTTCATGGTACATATGGTGTCATCTTCAATCCTACAGTGATTCATTTTCTTGCTAGACCAGATGTAAGCAAATTTTGACTGTTTGAGTTGGTGCCATGCTTTTACAGGAAAAAGGGTTGACAGAGCCTGTGGTCTATGTCTTGCCCTGGCGTGTTGGCTGAGGCACAAACCCTGAATAGAAGTCTTTCCTATTATGAAGGATCTAGACCATGCATTCATGAAATGACCAACATCATGGAGGAAGAGGTGAGGCTCAAGAAGGTTAAGAGGCCTTGCCCACCATCATACCTGAAATSTTCAGCAGAGCTAAGATTAATGCTCAGGTGTTATTGTTCCCAGTGTGATGCCCTGTTTGCTCATGCCACAACAGCATATTGCCATGTATTTTATGACATGGACATAGGTTAATTATTTGCTGTCAGCCTATATAGCTGCTGAGTGTACCTTTCTACTAGAATTTTTACTCCACAGRTGCTTGCAGCATCGCCACAAAAATCTTCTGCATGCTGCTCACCTCATTTTGTCAAGTCACTGCTGGGGAGGCTGGTGAGACTCAGCCTACTGCCGATTCCTGTGCTGTTTCAGATGCATCCCACAAACTTTCTGCTCCACTGTCATTATATTCTGTGGCCCCATAGACTGTTTTTGCTCTGCCATTTTTTAAATTCAAAATTACTTTAATGGCTGTGCTGCCATAGCCAGTGTTATCCAGGTATGTTTTCTATTCTGTTTTTGTTGTTTTTTTAATTTCAATCACTGATTCTTGAGAAAAACAATCAAGTTTGACTGCTATGAATTGTTTTTCTACAAGCTTACAGAGCTTGTTACTCATAGAGCCAATACCTTGTACATGGTTAAGGGTTTGGTTTTGCTTCTCTGTTGTGTTGTTGTTTTTTTTTTTCTTGAAACTCATTCTGTTGTGTAGAAGGGTTSAAAATTAAACTTACAAAGCAGTAATTACCAGGGTCAAATGCTGGAAGATTGATATCATGTCTAAATCTCTGGAACCACTCCATAACATTTTCAAATAACTGTCAGTAGTTCTGTGCGTTTATTAGCTAATTAGACAAAATCTCTGAATGCATATCAACTGAGCAGCTGACAGTTTTTTATTCCAAATTTGAAAATTTTCCTTAAATTTGGGGGGGGTTTTTTGCCTTTATTCTGGAGTACTGTGTCCAGTTCTGGGTTCCTCTGTTCCAAAGGGACATGGAGCTCCTGGAACAGGTTCAGTGGAAAGCTATAAAAATGATTGAGGGGCTGGAGCATCTCTCTTATGAGGACATTTCCCATACTGGGGGAGATGAGCCTGTTTAGAGATGCCTGATGAGGAACAATGTATGCAATAATCTGAAGGAAGGGTGTCAGGACGATGGTGTCAGGGTGTCAGGCTGTGCTTGGTGGTGCTGAGGCAATGGACAGAAACTGATGCACAGGAAGCTCCACCTGAAYACGAGGAAGAATTTCTTTATGTTGTGGGTGACCAAGCACTGGAACAGATTGCCCAGAGAGGGTGTGGAGTCTCCCTGACTGGAGATACTCCAAAACCGTGTGGACACAATCCTGTGCCATRTGCTCTTGCTTGAGCAGGAAGCTTGGACCCAGATTACCCCACCCGTGTTCCAACCTTACCCATTCTGTGATTCTGTTATTCCAAGACTATGGTCTATTTTATTGTCAAAGACCAACTTAAACCTTCATTCATGGACATGTCTTTCCCCTCTTCTCCCTCCCCCTTTCTCTCCATATATTTACATATGGATATATATATGTACATATTAAAGACACACACATGTATATATCTAGAACATTTGGGGAAAGAAGGGCTGAAATTATATCCCAGCCTCTGGGACATCTGAGGCTTATTTACAGTCTTGCTTCTTAGACAGCTGTGTACAGACAGCTAAGTAAAGCACTTATGAAAATCAAAGGAGACATGTCAGGCAAAGGGGCTGTTCTGTTACACTTGAAGTTTTCTCCTCCATTTCATAGCTAACTGCACTTGTCTCGGGGAATAGTCTTGAATTTGTGGGCTTAAACTTATCTGCTGTGAAAAGGTAAGCAAAAGAAAGAAGTTACATGTAACAGTCCTCTGAAAAATACAGACCTAATTAAATAGGAGCRCAGGAATTCCAGCTGAGGCTGTGTGAACCAGAGGATTTCTGTGCCAAAGGGTTTGAAGGACAGTTTTTTATTACTTTTTGTTTATATTCTGTAGTTTTGTACTCAAGAGTCTTGGATATCAGCTCCATTCTGAAGGGGCTCAAAAATATACCTCGTCTGAAACTACTCAATTTCCGTTTGCTAAGTCTTTATAAGCAGGAAATCAACCAGCTGGTGCGACTTCCAGGTGACCTTGAAAAACCTTGTATTCCTGCATAAATKTAAGCCAAAATCTGGCATAAGAATGTGCTCAGAATATGAACTGAGGTTCCCTGAAAACCAGCCAGAAGTCGGCTCAAGATTGCTGAAAGCTCTGCAAATTATTTCTGGTTTGTTAGGGAAATGTTGCCCAGCTGAAGTCATTACAGATGCATTGCAACAATTATTATACAAGTGAAAGAGTGTCCTGGGGGTGTGGAAAGATGGAAGGTACCTTTTCATCTTGTACACGACAGCAGAACAGGAATCCAAGTTTCACTTAGCAGAGTTCTAATTAGAAGGACTTGCTGTTTTCTCAGACAGTAGCCCAGAGAAACCCTTCTTGATGGTTCAACAGCTGCTTCCCTCAGACATTTCCTCCAGATGGGTTCCATTTGTATCCAGTGTGACAACATCACTCATGTGGCAAATATTTCTTGGACAGTAAGGAGCCCTATGAGAAGATGGTTGTTTTTAAAGGGAATAATAATACTTCATTTGAGAATTGTAGCCCGAATCACTGCATTTTCCTTTT
Source organism: Amblyornis subalaris (assembly GCA_018881555.1). Taxonomy (NCBI): domain Eukaryota; kingdom Metazoa; phylum Chordata; class Aves; order Passeriformes; family Ptilonorhynchidae; genus Amblyornis; species Amblyornis subalaris. The sequence continues at coordinate 581,723 of JACAXG010000017.1, read as the reverse complement.
TGCATCCTCCATTGCATAATGTTGTTTATAAAATTTTCATCATACATCATTGTGAAATAGGATGAGGACATTTTTTGTTTGTGTGCCTCTGGTTCAAAAGCTGAAGTATCTTTTTCTTCATTGGATATGAAAGAAATCCCCATGTAATTTATGAAATCATCCTTTTCTATCGTATTTTCCATGGTCTGTTGAAGCGGAATCATAACAATGCTGGTTGTAAGGAACCTCTGGAGCCGTCTGGTCCAGTTGTCTGCTTGGAGCAGGACTATTGTCAACATCAGCTGGATCAGGCCAGCCAGGCTTGACACATCAAGGTGTGAAAATCTCCATGGATGGAGGGTCTACAGCTGTGCTATCACCTGTTCTGTTGAACTACCCTGCTAGTGATGTGGTTCACCTTACGGTCCAGTTTGGATATCCCATGCCAGGCTGTTGCCTCTTGTTACATTCATGCCACTGTGGAGGAGAGTTTGGCTCCATCACCTCTGTAGTTCTCCTTCAAGTAGCTGAAAGCAGAGATCAGATTGTCCCTCAACCACCTTTTCATGAGAGTGAGTAGTGTGAGCTCCCTGAAGTTCACCCTGTATGTTGTGTACCCTATACTCCCAATTATCCTGATAATTCTATGTACAGCCTCTCCAGCTTTTTACCATAATAATCCTGATGTATCCAGTTCCTATTAGCAATCTTATTCCATGTTTTTGGTGAAACTCTCCTATGCTGTACTCTGTTCCTGTGGTTTGGTTTATAGGCTTTCCTTCATGTGAGTGGAGAAAAATGTAAAATGTGAGAAAAATGTTGAGAAACCGTGTGGGAATTTTCTTTAAAATCCAAGCAGGTTGAAGTTTGAATACTCAAAAAAACATCACCAAAGCCACCAAAACAGCAAACAAAACCCTCCAAGCTTTCCCTGTTACTTCTCATCTCTATCTTGCAGCCAAAATTCTACAGTGATCTAATATCTTGAAATGACTAAGATTTCCGAGCAGAACTTTTGCTTCTCCATTTTAACAGTGATCCAAATAACTACATTATGAGTGCAAAGAAAAGTTTCCCAGCAGTGAAAGAAGTTTTAAAGGCATTTAGACTACACAAAAGTATGAATTGCTTTTCTGTTTCTGCACAGAGCAAAGCTGGATGGCTTAAAAGATTGCTTCCAGCATGGACTGCTTCAGGGAATATATGACACTTATCAACTGACACAGACCAAGATGCTTTTTCTGTGATTGTTTCTCATCTTAGGTGATATTTCTCTCACATGTACAGGTACGTGAACAAATCTGTATTTTCATGTTATCAGCTGTAAAAAATCAGCATAAAAAATCAAAAATCAAAAAATCATAAATCATTCCTTCAGCTGACCATATTCTGAGAGGAGCTTGTGTGAAGGTACCCTCTGGTGACCCCATAACTAAAGGGCCACATTAACCACTTTTCCTGTTCGCATCCATATGACCTTCATATCCCTCTGGACTTGACTCCATTCCATGAAGACAAAGAAAATATACAAAATTTTGCTTGATCTTTTTCTATCAGAGAGGGTTTATTCAGCTAAATGGGAGAGTGCAGAACCTCCTGGGCTGGAAGTTCCAGTGCTGTTTGCTGATGAGGTCAACAGAGTTATGTCCATATGCCAGCTGCTTTTTTGCTTGCATGGTCTCCCATGAAAGTAAGTATGAAGTCCTTATCAGAATCTTTTTGTTTAGATGAAGCCATGGTGGATGCTGGGTCAGAAACCATCAAAGTCAAGGAAAACATAACAATAAAAAAATATTGCTGCAGGGGAATGGAAGCAATACCAAGACTGAGAATTGAGAGTGCCAACCGAGGTCCGGCCACAATTTAGGTTAATTCCAAGGAGAAGCAAAGGGTCCATTAGTTTGCTTTGAAATAATGTGGCACAAGACGTCTCCCTCGTATTTAACTAAAAGCCAATGCAAAAGGACTCAAAGAAAGTATAGAAAAACACCAGGATAAAAGGTCTGACTTGCAAAGAAATTTTGACATTTAAACCTTTGTTTTCCTTCAAAGTTAGAGTGGAATCAGATATCCTTTTAACTTTCATGAATAATAAAGTGGTCAAAATTTAATTGGGATTCTAAAATGTCATGATGGATTGACTTTTATTTTGTGTATTTCAGTCACTTTCACATCTTTTCATGGTATATGATCTAATGCTGTTCTATATGTTAATGTAGGTGACTTCTGGAAGTGACTACATGGTTGTTGAAATAACTATAGTAGCTTTTTTTCCAAATCATAAAGGACAACTGCTATTAGTAAAGATTGAAATATCTTATTTCCTTTGATGAATCAGCGTCCTCATATGTGGTTTTCTTCATCAAAATGTTCAACATTTTGATACAAATTATTTAATTATACCACAAGTAGAAGATTCTTTAATCTAGATGTTCAAGCATTTCACTACAGGAAACGGAAAGAAGTTGATTATCAGATAGGCTGTTTCAGTCACTGTTAAGTAGCAGATGCCATTAAATTTTTTTGCCACGTTAAAGACTGTAGAGAATGGCCTGAAGCTGTGTCAGCGCAAGTTTAGGCTGGACATTAGGAAAAAGTTCTTCATCCAGAGGGCTGGGCATCCAGATTGGGCACTGAAACAGGATCCCCAGGGAAGTGGTCACAGCACCAAGACCGATGGAGTTCAAGAAGCCTTTGGACAACACTTTCAGGCACATGGTGTGACTCTTGGGGTGTCCTGTGCAGGCCAGGAGTTTGATGATCTTGATGGGTCCCTTCCAGCTCAGGATATTCTATAATTCTATGATCCTATCTTATGTTGTATTGTAGTATGTCAGCAATTATAGATGATGTTATTTTGTGATACCGTGAAATAAGGTAAAAAATAAAAATAAAATAATTGAATATACGGATAAAAATCTTTTATGATTACTCAGAAGTTGTGCTTTCTCTTTTTTTCCCCAAAACAACAACAAGAAACCCCCCAAAATAAATACATGAATTACGCTTTCTGAACATTTCTCTTCCCCTGTAGTGCATGTCTTCTTCTGATTTTTAATCAATATTGTTATGCATTTCTAAAAGCTTTCATTTGTGAAAAAGACTGGATGGTTATGATCTGTATATCCTCATTTTTGCTCAGTGTGTCATGAGTTTTGTTCTGTTTGAATGCTAAAATAAGTTACCTCCTCTCTACATGTTCTTTCCAAAGGGATCTTTTGATGAAGAAATCACCTGTGGGTGTACTTTTCAGCTAAGCACTCTGCTTATGGGGTTGTCCTATGCTATAAATTGATCTTGCCTTTCACCCAAAACTACACCAGAAGAACAGAAGAGAGTGCAAGTTGTCTTCAGAAAACCTCCAGGACTCTCATTTTTTTTCAGAGTTTAGGGGAGGACAAAACTCAGAAAGGACCAAGGAAAAGCAAAAATTATCACTGTTGTTGAGGAAATCATAGAATCATTAAGGTTGGAAAAGACCTCTCAGGTCATCAAGTCCAACCCTTAACGCAGCACCACCACCATGTTCACCACTAAACCATGTCCCCACGTGCCTCACCCACACATTTTTGAACGTTTTCATGGGTGGTGATTTCACAAGCTTTTTTTCCCTTCTCTTTTCATTTGCTAAGTGAAATTCAATATCCTTTGTTATTCTGCTGGTTGCAAGGAGAAAACAAAGCATGGCAATGAAATGCAGCTATAAAGTTACAATTTGGTAAATAATGCAAGGAATGGGCAGCCAGTGGCCAGTTTGAGCAGGTGTGTCTGAATCCATCAGTCAGAAGGAAGAGCTAAACCTCACAGGAGAAATGTATCCGTATGTCAGCAGCTAATGGTGAATTATACTGAATCCTGCATTTCTGTTCACATCTTTCACAAAGCAAATGGATAGGATTTTGCTGTGAGAAGTGTGAGAAAGTGATTGCATGCCATCAGGTCGTGATAGATTTGAAGGCTGGGGCTCCACTAATTCCTTAAGCCTTTTTGGCAGACTGAGAAGAATCAAAAGGCAGGAACTACACCTCTCTCATTATGACGTGTTATTGGCATTCTGTGATAACCTCATTACTCCAGGAGTACATTGAACTAGTTAGTGAACTACTATTTAAAATAGTAGTGAATAGTGAAGGCAGGTGAATGCCTGCCCATGTCGATTCCTTATTTAAGTCAGCCTCATCGCCTTTACTTCTGCTTCTCCCCGGCTTCCCCCTTGCCACAGCACCCAGCTCCGTCCTAATTTCTGACTGCAGTGGATCCCTATCAGATCACAGCAAAGTTCAGCAGCTCTGAACTGAACTGGACAGTTGAGTTTACAGGGATGTTTCTGGAAGGGGAATTGCCCAGGAGCACCCTTCATTTCCAGCAGCATCACTGCTCCTTGGGCAGAACACCACTCAGGGGAGGTTCAAGCCAAGGGCTGGCACGAGCAGCAGGGAGGTGCTGACAGGCTTTGGCAGCAGTCACAGACACGCAGGGAGGGATTGGGGCTCCTTGAGGAAGTGGAGGTGCATCCCTAAGTGAACACCTCTGGTTTTCATCCCTCTCCAGTCTACATCTCACCCCACAATTCCTGATTTTTGTGTCAAAAATTAGAGTCATATCCATATGATGTGGTGGAAAAGCCCTGGAGTAAGATATGTCTGATGAATAATTTGGTACAGGTTTTGAGTACAAACCACATGGAGGGAAGAAAATTTTTCCATTAGCTGTATTGGTACAGTTTCCCCAGAAAGGAGTAGCAGTTGTGTGTGCATTTATATGTTGTCCTAAAGGCAGGAAAGGCAAATTTAACTAATTCCATTAGAAATTCCTTAAAGTTCATTAAAAAGCAGAGCCCAGAGCCTGCTTAAAATATAATACTCCTTCTGCAGAGTAAAATGCAGTGATACATGCAAATAGAGCTGACCTTGCTAAGACTGAAGCTGTTGAATGTGCAGTCTCCAATATCTTTGCCTCTTTTTACAGCTCTGTAACTTATGCCTGAGGGAACATTTAAAGGGAATGTAAAAAACTGGTTTCCACCAGAGAGAAGAAAAAATGCTCAAAGTAAAATTAGGAGTGTAGAACTTGCAGACAGAAAATGGCATTGTTAGGGAAATCGTGGCACATTTTAAATAGAAATCAATTCTCAAAAAGAGATTGAAAGATGCGTTACTTTTATTTCAATTTGATGTTACAAGCACAGYATGAAAACGTCTTGTACATGTGTAACAGTTTCAGTTCTTGAGGATAGGTTAGGATGATCTGGCCTTTTCAAAACAACCTGCCTGCAAGTGTTATGACAAATATCATTACCTAGTTTATGAACAGATCTTTACCTATTCTGCTTGATTCCAGCGGATGAAAGATTTTATTCCCAAAGAATGACAAACGTAGAACAATTTCAGTTGTAAATCAATAAGTTCTCTCTTGTTCATCGGAACCCCAGGAAAGCATTTGTTTTTCACTTCATCCTCACAAAGGATAAATGGTGAAGAATAAATGTAATACATCTCAACATGTTTTTTTTTATTGCTTTTCACTTGCTCTTTATTCCTTTCCATTTCTCCACTCCTTCTTATATTTTACACTGGAACAGAAACAAAACTTTTGAATATTAAGGCACAGTATAATTATATGACAGCAGTTGGTAACACTACTCCTCTTTTAAAAGAATATATTTATTTTTATATCTCTGGAAAAGATGGAAGATCTTGATGGAAGAGACTTCAGAACTCTTCCAATTCTAGTTTTTAGAAGATAATACTGGAAATCTGACTCTAGGTGGTCCTCCTTGAGTAAGGAGTTTGGACCAGATGACCTCCAGTGGTCCCTTCCAACCTCTGGGAAGGGTTTCAGATTTGCTGAGGTCTCTCTGCAGAGACCATGCTTTCATTCTATGAATGGATCTTCATGAACTGCTTTATTATCTAAGAAAAAAGTATTTCAGTGAAAAATGAAAATCCCACTGTAACATGTCCTAAATAGCACAACTTTAGAGTGGGATTCCAGGACTAAAAATGTCTTAATACAAACTTGCCCTGTAAATCTCATACTGATTTCTTTCAGCTCCAGCTAAAACTTTTAGCAGCAATTCAAGATTTCTCTGTATTTTTAGGACAAATGTAGCATTCAGTTTTGGAAGTATCTTGTCATTGCTTCCCTGTGTCCTTTTTCCTGCTTCTCTTCCAATTTTCTTCTCAGCAGAAATCAACTACAACTAGTTAAGAGTAATATTTTCTTGTAGGCATCAACTAAAATCAGGATAGCATTAATTGTGCTTTGCATGCTTGGGTGGTAGTTGCTGTACCTGACAATTAAGTTCAAATGGCACTCCAAGGATTAACACTAAAATAAGTATCACCTGTAAGTTCAGTTTGTTTTGTTTCGCTTGGGGTTCTTGGTTCAGTTTGGATAATTAAAGAAAAGTTAATGGTCCCTTTCAGCAACAGTCATTTCCCTTCTTCTTGCTGCCTATAATCAGCACATTAGGGAGACAACTTTTTCATAGAATCAYGGAATGTTTTGTATTGGTAGGGACCTTAGACATCCTCTAGATCCCACTGCCCTGCTGGGGGATGCCACCCACTGTATCAGGTTGCCCAGGGGCCCCTCCAGCCTGGTCTTGAGCACTTCCAGGGATGGGGCATCCACATCTCCTCTGGGCAGCCTGTGCCAGTGCTTCACCCACCTCCAAGCAATGTATTTCTTCCTAACATCTGAGAGAAATCTCTCCCCTTTTGATTTAAAGCCATCCCCACTTGTCCTATTACTATCTGCCTCTGTAAAAAGTCTCCTTCCCTCTATTTTTTGCCATGCAAGCCTGGTACAAGGGGCCACTGAGTGCAAACTATAGTTTGAGTAAATTTGTTTTACAAAAACAAGGTTGGAAAAGAATAGAAACCAACCATTTTTCTTAAAAGTCCTGGCTGAACTTGAGACACTTCCTGTCRAAAATGCTGATTAGTGGTTTTGTTCTTTTCAGAAACAACTTTCTAAGTGCACTTTCAYTTCAGTTGTAGCTGTCAGCTCAATTGTGCATCTGAAAAAGAAATTGTCATCTTGCTTTACCCAGATAACTGTGGGATGAAAGAATCAAACAATGTGAGCCCATAATTTAATTTAATTTGCTAACGTCACGTATTTCACACCCTAAGAAACTTGTGGCTCTGTTGTTAATAGCCAAGTCACAGGTCTCAACATATCAATTGAATTAGATAACAAATATTGTAAAACATGTTAAAAAAAAGGAATGTTCAAATCCAAGCCTTCACATTTGTAAGAACCAGCTCCTTAACAAAGCCATTGCTAGATAGAGGCAAACCAAACAATTTACGATAACAAAATTATAATAATTATTGTCCCTCAAAAGTAATGAAATTGCTGCTAAACCTTYCAGAAATTGTGTGAGAGAGAACATAAATTTAATCTTGATTCCAATCTTAGCTGTTAGTTTTAGTGCACATTTAAGGTATTATAATCCTCAGGAAAAGGATATTTTAATAAAATGTAGGAAGGAGTTGAAAAGCAAGTAGAGTATTCCAATAAATTGTAATGAACTGTGGATTTAATATGTTTTTTTCTGGTGCTTATTCGATTTTCAGGCAATAATTGGAAAACAATGCTATTAAAATTTGTGCAATTTGAAGTTTATTTTAAAAAGCTAGAAGGAAGCATCTTTCTCTCTTTCCTTGTAATATAAACAATTTKGTCCAGATTCTCTTTTGCCTTACACAATCTCTTTTTTATATTCCCACCTTTCATCTTTGTAAAACAAGTGATGCTGCTGCAATGTTTTATATTCCTGATACTAATTTCTTCTGTCTATCAAGAGTATTTGACAAAGTTAAATACCAAATAAATTTTTATCAGAAATTCAGACCTGCATAACATAGCATAAAAAAAAAAAAATATTTTCATTTCTAAATATCACCACRGGACAGGATTGTAAGTGTATAGTTATCTACTGTGATAGGTAGTCTTCTATCTTCCAGGGAATTTGTGCCCTTTTTCACTACCTGTCCATGGTGTGCCAAGAAAAATTGAATGAAGAAAAACAGGATGAATTTGAAACAGAAAATCATTGAAGAGCATCCGTGAAAAATTTCTTTCAGAGAAATATTTTGGTCTAGAATAGTTGATCAGAATCAATCTAATATGCAATAAAATTTTTAAAATACAATGTCAGTGATAACCAAAATGCCCCAGACCATAGTTATTGTTCTTCTGAATCTCTCTGCCTGACTCTCCAAACAGTTGATGAAGAACTGATGTAGAGTGAAGTCTGTGTCTAGCAGCACCAAAGCAGTGGTAAATGGCACCATTAGGCAGGGATTGTATCCATCCTGGTATGGATACCAAAGCAGTGGTAAATGGCACCATTAGGCAGGGATTGTATCCATCCTGGTAACAACCAAGAATATCACTAGAGGAATCTTTCTCAAATATTCAGTGACCAAAATGGCATTTATGTAATTTATATACTACCTGTGCAAAAGTATTTATAAGTATTTGAATTTTAAATGTTGTCACGCAATCCCAGCCCTTGCTGGGCTATAGYGAATATTGATATAAGTTATGTGGAGTGTGTGGATGCTGGTCATGTCACCAGGTGTCCCCATCTGCCCTGAGCAATGTTGACACCCCCTTCCCTCTCAGAGAGGAACATTCACCGTGTCAGGAGACCAAAAGTTCATGGCTTTGTCAGAAACCCCTTCTTGCTCTGAGTCATGTGTCTACCTGGACAACACTGGCTCACACTCTCCATCTGGGCTTCTCATGAAAAAAACTAAAATAATCACTTGCACAGCAGTGTCTCAAATGTCATTATACATTGTCACAGCCTCCTGCATGTTAAAGAACCATTTGCTAGCCCAGCAGGAGCCATGCCATCAAAATTGCTGAACAGGGCACTTTGGGCCAACCTTGTCCAATCCGATGCTGTTCCACCTTCCGGGAGGGAATTGCAGGCTGTGGAATACTTATTCCTGCATYATAAAGAGACAATGTAAACTCTGAACGTGAGTCACAAGGACTGATCTTACACTGTATTTTCCCTCATGGTATATCCCAAAACAATCCTCTTACCCTTTCTCCCCACCTTTACGGTTCCTGGGATAATTATAAACTCAGTGTGTGACCACAGGATATTTTATATCAGGCTCACTCAGAATGTTTTCCCTACAAAACTCAAAGACGTTCTTCTGGAGAATGAGGATTCTCTACTAACAGTCTCCCATCCCCTGCACTTGCTGCCCACCAGGCTGTCTCTTTGCTTTTAATGTTATTCCTTTACTCTTGCTTCTATTTACTCATTTAATTACCTTGTTGTTGAGCTCTGTTTATCTTCATGGCAGCATCCCAGAAGAAATTTGCAAGTTTGCATTTGGTACAATTTCTTATTTGTGTTTGGAGATATTAGAGACATTCCATCTAGCTCTTGTCTCTGCCAGTCTCCAAAGGAGCTTCGTTCTCCTTCACTCTTCTCTTCTGTTGCGAGGTTAGCCCTCACATCAGCACCAGAAGATGACTTCCATGAGTGCTAGCAAAACTCCCAGCACCACCCAAGGTCTGCTGCCTGGGTATCCTCACCAGAGCAGCCTCTTATGGTCTTTTTCTTGTTCTGTCTGGCTCAGAGATCCTGGTAACCACTGGTGTTTCTCTGCTTCTTGAGTCATGTTATATTTCTGGTAGGCCAGGTCATTCCTTCTGCTTAGAAYGTCTTTTGTGGCTTTTCAGTGATCTCAGAAACACTGCCCACAAACTGTCCCAACCAGAGAAGCAGGAATTTGGGTCTATCTGTGGGGACACATTGGTGCTTGATGACTCCCCCTCAGCATCGTGTGGGGAGCGGGAAAAGTCTGGACACAGTGCATGGCAGGATGCTGTGCTGACTGCGTCTGCCCAGCCACCAACTGGGCATCTCAGGGTGCTGCCCTCAGCCAGTCTATGTCCCTTTACCTAGTATACGCCCCTGTTTTCCTGTCAGGAAGACAGAGTTGACTTGATCCCAGCTAAGCATAAGGCATAAGAAAACAGTGTCAATGACCACAGGGAGCCTGGGTTGGAGTGCAGGCTCAGTCTTGAGCATCACAACAGTGAGGCCAGCCTCTGGGATATAATTTAGATCTGTCAAAAAGCAGGTGAGCCTTTAATGGGAACAGTGTCCAGGCCACCTGTGATGGATTATCACCTTCCTGGCTCGCTCTTATAGGCCTGGCAGATCAGAGCGAGCAGGGATGTCTCTGTGACAATGCTTGCGGTGGGGATTGGCTCAGGAGAGTGGTGAGAAGTGCAAGGAAAGGCATAAATCTGGATTGTGGAGTGTACTGCGGTTTGAACAAACAAAATGACACATTAGGGGCCAAGAACTGGTGGCTAAGAGGAGAGCAGTTGGTGCGCTGGAGAAGGAGCCAGCACACCTCTGGCAGTGGCCGGTGTTTGGATGACTGGTGGTGGCCTGAAAAGCAGCAGCTGCCAGATGCAGCTGTATTCCCATTTCCTTCGGTCTGTTGGTTCGGGCTGCAGGGCTTCCATTTACAGGATTCTTTTTTTCCTTTTTCCTAGCCACAGGGGAGCTTATCAGATAAAAGAACTTGGTGGAGTGACAAAGATTGATTAACACCGAGGTGGAATGGGATTTTTATTTCTGCCTCCATAAACACCTGAGTGACAGTCAGATGTGTGTGACTGTGCTCTTATCAATAACAGTTTATGTGAGATGGGCTTGAACTAAAACATCTTCTATTTAAACATCTAAATCTAGGGAGACTTGAATCTTAACAATATTAGGTAAAGGAATCAAACGCTGTGCTATTTCAGCATCAGGGAAGAGCTGTAATAAACAGGAAATGTTACAGAGAAGGATGACAAAACCTGTTCAACAAGATTTGGGGATATTCCAAGGGATAATTCCCCCCAAATTAAGGTCAATATTTGAAATTTTGACTGAAATGTTTAAGAATATGATAAAAGGCATATTTCAGATCCTTGTTCCAGTAGTCTTCAACATCTACATTAACAACTTGGACTAGGGACTCAAAGGAATACTGAGTAAGTTTGCTGACGATACTAAATTGAGAAGAGCTGTCRACCCCCTTGAGGGCAGAAAGGCTCTGCAGAGAGACCTCAGCAAATCAGAGAAATGGGCAATCACCAACTGCATGGAGTTTAACAAGGGCAAGTGCTGGGCTCTGCACCTGGGATGGGGCAACCCTGGATGTGTGGATAGACTGGGAATGAGATGCTGCAGATCAGTGCAGTGGAAAGGGATCTGGGGGTCCTGGTTGATGGCAAGCTGAACATGAGTCAGCAGTGCCCTGGCAGCCAGGAGGGACAACCCTGTTCTGGGGGCATCAGGTCCAGCATCGCCAGCCGGGTAAGGGAGGGGATTGTCCCGCTCTGCTCTGGGTTGGGGCAGCCTCACTTTGAGTCCTGGGGGCAGTTTTGGGCACCACAATATGAGAAAGACATTAAACCATTAGAGAGTGTCCAGAGGACGCCACAAGGATGATGAGGGGCATGGAGGGGAAGCCAAGGACTGGCCGAGGTCACTTGGTCTGTTCAGCCTTGAGAAGAGGAGRCTGAGGGGAGACCTCATTGCAGTTACAGCTTCCTYRTGARGGGAAGAGGAGGGGCAGGCACTGATCTCTTCACTCTCGTGACCAGTGACAGGACCCAAGGAAACAGCATGAAGCTGAGTCAGGGGAGTTTGGTTGGATATCAGGAAAAAAATTTTCCCTGACAGGGTGGTTGGGCACTAGAACAGGCTCCCTGGGGAAGTGGTCACAGCCCCAAGCCTGACAGAGCTCAAGAAGTGTTTGAACAATGCTCTCAGGCACATGGTGGGATTCTTGGGGTGATCCTGTGCAGGGTCAGGAGTTGGACTCAATGATCCTGATGGGTCCCTTCCAACTCGACATATTCTATCATTCTATGATCTGATTGCTCTTTTTCTCATGCATCACTTTATAATGGAGGATTAAAAGGGATGTGGTGAAATTACAACTGCTTTTAAAACCTGAATGAGAAAATATCACTCCGGGGTTTTGGGGAGATCCCTGCCTTATACAATCAAGGCTCAATGCAACAGATTATCTGTTATTATTATTACTACAGAATAATAAACTGAGGCCTCACTGGGATCCAAATCCTGGTTTTCAGTCAAAGGCTTGGATAACAAGCAGGCTGCAGGTTTTGCAATTTGGGATAAGCAGGACCTTGAGAATGTAAATAACATTGTCTGTTTTCATTACCATGGGCCATGTGTGGATGAAGGGAGCCACGAGAGACCATTTTGATGAGTGGCTGGTGTTTAATCCATTTTCTGCAGACCTTGGTAAGACTTTCATCCAATATGGCATGTCAAGGATGAAATTCCTTGGTGAAATTTCTCCTTCCACTTATGCCAGCAGAGCCTTTTGTTCATGGTTCTCTGTGTTGCTCACAGGCCTAATTGGAAAGGAAGGGCCTATTTACAATGAAACTGCCCTCTCAGATTGGGCTAAAGGAAAATTTCAAAATTCAATAGTAGCTGGTCAGTTCACATCTCCTCTGTGCTGGATAACAAGATAAGGACAGAATTTGCACGCACCCATGTGGGTGCTCGTACCGGGTAAAAAACCATTACCTCTCCTGAGAACTTCTCAATTTGAAACCAGAATCTTGTCTTGACCCTTCTTTTCTATGCTATAAATAAATAAAAAAATKAATACCAATTTTTTTGTCTTCTGAACTCTGTGTTAAGGGCCATTCCACTCTTCTGCATAATAAAAAAACTCCTGTATTTTTTATTTGCTTTTTATTTTTTTCATCATACCTTCCACAAAAAACCTGTGATGGCCACGTACAAAGAGAAAAAGCCATTCAGTGTTTTTTTTCTCTTTCAGATTTCCCAGTTATTTTCCAATGGACAGTTAAGCAGCTCCTTCAGCAGGATTCGTTTCTGACCACGAGGTTGCTCAGTGGGCCCTGACAGAAATGGCATTGCAATCCCCCTGTGTCATTCCAGGAAGCTGCAGCATCACAGCTGAGATTGGCTCTTAACAGGAACTGCTGATGGTGTTAGAAGCTGGAATAAGCACCAGTGTGACAGGCTAGAAGTGTTTAAAGGCAAAATTTGGCATGAATCTTAAAAAGGATGAAGGAGCTATAATGGAACAGAAGGACTAGTACATGAGAGAAACAAAAGATTGGGTAGAAAAATTGAGAAAAAAGAAAAATAGGGAGGAGTTCTAGATCACAGRGATGGGAAACTGAGGTTTACAGAGGAGAGAAAGATAAAGAAATTATAGCAATATTTGTTAGGCAGCTTTTTAACATTGTCATAACGAGATTCTCTTCTGAGTATGCCATTCAATAATTTAGTCAATAAAATAACAGGGAAATCAGTCACCTGATTTATTTATAAAACCATTAAGGTATTCCTTGGATATTATTCTTTCTCTGTTGTGATACTAATATCTGTGCAACATAGAAGTCCCGAATTTCACTGTTGTTTCTTTATTTCTTTTTACCTTTTCTTACTAATTTTCATGATTGTCTTTGATTCTCTCCATGGCTTTGCATTTATAACAGACTCAATCTCTCATACTACCTCAAAAGTGATAGAGTTTTGCTTGTTGCTGGCATGGGTGGCCACAGTAGTGGAGACAGTGGAGAATCTGGCTCTGTTGCAGAGTCATGGGGTCATGGATTGTTCTGGGATTTTTTCAAAAATTGTAAATAGTTTTCCTTCCKCATACTTTTTGTCTTGTATGGATGCTTTAGAAAGGATTATATTTGATCTTCTTAAATGTATTTCTATAACACTGAGCCATATGGAGTCCCCACTCTTGTCTGGGACCTGCTGGTGTCATAATAGAGCAAATATTGCTGGTGTTGCACTGCAATAAGGCTGTAGAATGTTTAGGAATGAAATTGGATTGGAGACCTGGGTTTTATCTTTCTCACAGATCTGTTCCTAAAAGGAAAGATTAGTAACTTATCATCAGGTTMCATTTTCTTGCTTTGTTTTGTTTTTAAATCCTAGCTGTTCTTTGCCTGCATCTTGTAATTACTTCAGCTGTCCAAGTGTTAAGGTGTCCAGTCAGGATCATAGAATCATAGAATCATGGAATGGCTTGGGTTGGAAAGGAACTTAAAGATCATCTTGTTCCAACCYCCCTGCCATGGGCAGGAACACCTTCCACAAGCCCAGGTTCCTCAAATCTCCATCCAGCCTGGCCTCRAACACTTCCAGGGATGGSGCATCCATCTGGGCAACCTGATCAGCAGAATAGCTTTTATCTCTTTATTTATTTTAACTTCTGGCTCTGTGGAATCCAAGGCAGCTTTAGAGCTGCTTAACAAAATATGAGGTTACTAATCTAAAGTCTGTGTGTATTTAGCCAGATTAACCTGTAACAGTTTGAAAGTAACTGATAGACATTTGAGTACCCCTGTCACTGATTGAAATTTAGCTGTAGGTTAAAAAAAATCTCTGACATAAAAGAAAGGTAAAAACTCTTTTATACTTAGTTGTGCTTCATGCCTTGAAATAATTTTTACATATTGTAAGACCCTTGTCAACTTCAGTGAATTTGAAGGAGACTTTTCCAATTGATTTGATGGGAATGTTTAAACATATTTCAATAAAACTGTGACTGTACCATCCTCTCATAACTAAAACTGACTGCTTTAAATTGGGTTGAAAGATACTAAGGAGAGTGATTCTTGTACACATATTCATTCTGCGGAAGTTCTACATGGAAACAAATTAGCAGGAGCACTTCATTCAAGTTTTAATCTATAGTAGCTTCTAAACATCTTAACTCCAAAAGCAAACTAAAATATTGTACTAGCAAAATAACCAAAAATGCTAAGAAGCATTAAAACAATTCCAGAAAATAATAGTTTATTAGTGTTCACTGAACACACTCAAGAGTTCAAACTACTCAACTTTGGGGGAGGAGGAACACCAGAAAGAAATGTTWCTGCAAGTTAGTTGTGCAGAGGGCAGTGACTCCAGTGAAAATGAGTGACATCTGGCCTTTAAGACAGTGTACAAGTCTTGTGACCCTGGYTAAAGCTTGGTGCAATAAGTGACATTTCCTAGATGAAATTTGAGACTCTCATAACAGATAGTAAGTAAAGCTGGTTCTGTTTCCATTGGCTTGCTGGAGGAAAGTCTAAAGCACATTAGGGTGATCATATCTTACTAATCCTATTGTAATAGATGGAAAAATTAAGACAATTGTCTTAATCACCTTAATTTTAAACTCAAAGTCCCACAAGAAAATCAGAGATATTTAGAAATCCATTCCTCATTCCCATTGGCTTCCAGCCCTGTGTTTGTAACCATAACACCATCTAGAATAGTTACAATTATGTGTAAGTGTACTTTCTGTACTCAACATTTTATCCACTAGAACAGTACATCACTGAGCACATTGGGGAGAAAAAAAGTTCAAGAAAGAAAGAAAATTTCTTCAAGAAAAGAAATATTTCTCTTTCAGTATCTAAGAATTCCTGCATGTTTTAAAATCAAAAAGTTCTCATTTCTGCTACTGCTTTGTTGTACTGCACAGGTAAACATGTGAGATTTCATWTTTATGTTTGTCATTCTAAGTGTCCAAAGAACTTGCCTGGACAGAAACAGTTATGCTTCCTGTAAGCAATTTAAGGGGGAAGGGGAGGAATACAGATAATGCAGGAAAGTCTATAGCCATATACCATGCTAAGAGCAATAGTTCTGCTGCATAACATTTAGTGGAAGCACTGCACAGTAATACTAAATAACAAAAGATACATATTCCTTGTGCATTGATAAGGATTGAAATGATTCACAGTAATTCATGGATCCACTATGAGTCTTTTCATTTTTAATGAACTCAGTATGCTTATTTCCTGTGCCAAGGTAAAGCTGTAGTAATGGGAGCAGCCTGCTGGCCTTTGCTCACATGATCATAAAGATTAAACTCGGTTTGGTTTATGACTTAAGCTTTAAAAGAACTTTAGAGATTGTGATGGGAACTGATGGCTGCCTCATGTGAACAGGAGTATTATAGAGCAGTTGAAACATCAAGAGCTCTTATCACTGTCTTTTCTGGATTTTCTGGTTTTGTTTTCCTGGTTATACTGTTTTTAATGTGCTATTCTGTGATGGAAATGTATGAAAAACTTTACTTACCAAAACCTTATATTTGCATTTCTGCATTCTGTAAAGGCTGGCAACTCTCCCTTGTGTTATTCCAGGTACACTTGTACCTGTTAAACAGTCAACTGCAAAGTGTTTTGAGCRAAATTATGTGGAGAAAGTGGATATGAAGTGATGGGTTTTACTTCTGTCCAAGGGCATTTTAACACGGTTAGTGGTGAGGCAGAAGATGCATTTATACACACTTTGGATGGCCCAAATATTAGGGCTGTCCTGTAATCATTTCTTCTACAAGGAATACTATTGACTTCTCAGGTTCCAGTAAATATAAAGAGTGAAGCTTCTGTTTAACTTTATGTGATGGATTCCAGCAGGCATACATGGAGCCTGGTGAAGCAATGAAATTGCCTATCAATGTTCTTTGAATCAGAATGTTTGTTAGTTTTCATGTTTATGTTATTTTCGATTTCTTGCTGAAAGAGCAGACTCAGAACAAAGGTGCTATTTATACAAAGCTGACATAGAAAATAGCTGTATGTGGTGTAATAGATCTCTTTCAAAACACCTGTGGTTGTTTTKTTTTTTTTTTTTTTTAAGTAATGTTGTTTTGAATACCAAGGGCCAGAACAGAGCAGACACTTTCAGTAAATTTTTTGGACACCAAGTTAGTTTAAGGATTGTTAAACAGTTCAATATGCATGAACTYAACAAAAGTTATGGAAAATGAAAAATAAAATTATTTTGTCATGGCTTTTTTTTTTTTAAATGCAATCTGCTATTTTTATAAAATTACAGGACTTTGTTTTTAAAAAGAACATCTTAATATTCAAAGCATCCTTAAAAGGAAAGAAAAGTTATTGCAATAAGCTAAACAAAATTGTTACTCCTCCATGAAGAAAACTATTTTTGAACAGGGAAGGTCAGGTTCAAATTTCTTAGTATTATAAAAAAACACATTGAAAACTCCTGTTTGTGGAACTCTGTCAATTGCCTAGCCGAACAACAAAGACAGAAAAGTGGGTGGGGCACAGAGAAAAAGAGCTGGGATTKAAGCAGTTAATAAGCAGAAAATTAAATTTTCTGGTCATCATTCAGAAGGTGGATTCCTGATGTTGAATTCTTTGGCCTAAAGTTAGATAAATCAAATTATTTAATATAAATGATCTCCTGCACCATTCTTACTACTCTTCTTCTGCCATTATTTTCCATGAAATTTGCTTGTCCAAGACTATACTGGAAGATAAGGTTCAGATATGGTAGGTAAGGCTAGAACAATTATTCATGTAATTTAGAGAAGATGATTGATGGCCAAACTTTCCATCAGATAACTTATTTGCAAATTGGTGCCTTCCTAYCCACAGCTGAAATCCATCTKTGTGCAAAAGACCTCAGAGAAGCTTCCTGTGTCACTTCCATCTCAGTTAAAATGCATGTTGAGGACTCTTGTGGGACCAGCAAGATGAATAGACCACGTTCTGACCTGCTGCACAGGGGTGAGTTTTATCCTTTCTGACTGGCTAAAATGATACGAACCTTAAATAAAGCACATATTGACATTGTAAGACACTATTAAGGCCCACAGTGTGCCATGGTGATGAACCATGACCAAAGTACTCCCAGGGTTGTAGTAATTCATTACTGAAATAGTTTCCTTCTAATGACTAAGGCTGACTGTGTCAGAGAGCTTGGACTTCTAACCCCAAGGCTTGTTATATAGCATTAAATAAATCTCACTTTCTGTTCATTTACCTGCTGTATCAAAGGTCATGAATCATAGCTGACAGCAAGATTTGGAGAGGTATCTTTAAGGATCTCCCTCTGATTATGGGATGAAGCTGCTGTTAGGCAAGCCTTGGGTTGCACTCCCAAGGGGTGACAGGTACACGTGGATGGTGCTGAGAAATTCCTTCCCATTTGCACGAGGTAAGGAGCCAGTTGTCCTTTAAATGTTTTCTTTGCATTTCTCATTCTTACTTTCGTTTTTATTTTGGAAATAGACAAACTCTGTTGCTCTTTCATGTGCATCCCAGCTAACAGGGAACACAGTCATGCTTCCTCAGTGTATTTAAGTCCATTGATCTTGAACTTTTTCAGGCTCTGCCAGGAAGTGGCATGATAAGAAATGGAGGGTTCATCCTCCCCCAGGCACCACCACTGGGTATTCCTTGGAGCTGAGGGAGGTGGGAATTAGTTCCATTTAACAAAGTAGAAAGTGGAAGGTGGATGTCTCCCACCCTGGGTCAGTGCTCTAACTGCTGCATTACAAGAGAAATCCACTTCTTGGAGCGCTCAAGCTGCTCTTCTAAATCAAAAGTGACAGCCAGCACCTTATGAATATCTCAGATTTTTCAGTCTATATTTGATAACACTCTGAAAATGCCTTAGTTTAGAAACACTCTGAGCTTTCAGAGGACACCTGTCTTGAGAGAATCAAGACTCACCAGTTTCGACCCTGATCCCATAACTTTCTTGTCTGCACCCCCCTGACATCATCGCAGTCACTGGCAGAAGTGAACTGCATGTAAAGCATCATGTATACAGCAAATGTAAACCTTTTCTGGCTAAACTGCCACTATTTGCCTTCGAAATAAACAGGCAAATAACTATTAAAGTTCTTAAATGTTTATTTGCATTTTTCAGAATGTAATAATCTTCATGCAGCGAAACAGATGGACCATGGAAATTCATGCATGAAAATAAATAACCCTTTCTCCACCAGTGTCTAGCAATTATAAGACCCAGTGATCACTGACTTTTGCCTAAATTCTTGAAATAGCTCTTAAATTAGAGATGACCAAAGGTGGTTTTTTTTAATGAACGTCATTTTACTGTGCGTAAGATTAATTTTTCTTAATTAATAAGAATACAGAAATAATTAATTCAAATTTACAGAATAGTTTTGACAGTATTTGTTACATTTTAAGAAGGTGTGACACTGAAATAAAGCAAAGAATTGGATTAAAGAGTGGAAAATACAGGATAAAATAGTAACTTTTCAATATGGCAAGGACTTAAAAATAAAATTACCCAGCTTTTGCAGAGCTTAGTTTATTTAGTAATTACCATCACAGGTGGTGAGTTAGAGAAAGGTGAAGGTGATAGGTAGGTAAAAGAAGAAGAAAGAAAGTACAGGGMAATACATGACAAGAACGGTTATTTTGCCAAAACTATTTCTGATTTTCTTGACAACTGCTGTGTCAAATGTAGATTAGATCACTCTGACAAAAATGCCTGAAGAACTAGACCATCAAACAGTTGCAACTCTTCTTTCCAATAAACCAGTAGTTAGAACATGCCATAAAGGGATGAAATACTCTAATTTTTCTGTTTCACTTACAGAAAGTGCAATTATGTGAATACTTTAATCATCAGGCTCTGACAAATGGTGAACTGTTGGAACCTCTGTTGGTGAACCTCTCCCAGAAGTTTTGAGTAGCTAAGGCTTTATTGATTTAACTCCTCAAAATATATGGGCACCAGAGTACTTCATTTGAGGTTCTGTGGGAGTGTTGTCAAGTACTGTAACCTACTCAACCTAGGCTTTCATTTTGGAAAGAAACAATGAAACATTTATATACTTGTTTAAATGCTAATCAGTTTTTGTTTAGCAGCCAGACCAAAATATTAATTATTCCTACAACTTTACTCAAGGACAAAGATCCTGTTGATGAGCTTCAGAGGGACTTCACCTTACATAAATGGATTATTAAATGGCAAATGAAATTCTGTGCTGAAAAAAAATTAAAATAATAAAGCACAAGGAACTCTTAAATCACTTGTCAAACCTTGCAGCACTCAAGACTAGCTGCAGTAGATGAAGAAAAGAACAAAGGCATCTCTAAAGATCTCTCCTTAGTGTTCAGCTGCAGGAAAAAATATTTATATTGGAATGCACAAAGAATGAAGTTGTAGTATTTTAGATGTAGATCGTGTTATAGTGCCTGCCTGTATTCTGCACAGTGACTCTTCCTGTATGGTCTCATCTAAGGTACTATGGGGCATGGTGCAACATTTCTCCAGAAGGACAATTCAAAATGGGAAGAAATTACAAAAATCAGCAGGATTAATAAAGGACATAGAAAGTCTCCTCAGTAAAAAACAAGAAAATCCTTGTGAGATTGTGAAGGAGACAAGTAAGAATCAACCCATTAAAAGGAAAAACGTAGAATGAATATGGATTAGGAATGTAATTTTCCCGTTTTCCCTGACTGATGCTACAAATTAAGGACACTACATCAGCCTATAATGCAACTTTACACTTTTTGTCAGACTTAGTAAAAAGAAATGCCTTTTCTCATGTAACAATCAATTAAATTTGGAATTTTTTCGCATAGAGAATCTGTTTAATCTGTTTAAAACCCAATTTAACAATATTCTCAAAGGAATATGGACATTTAAAGGGCTGCTCAGACTACCCAGGATAACAGCACCTACAATAGCTTAGTTTTTGGAGAGAGAGTATGAGCGATAATGACTGTTTAAAAGAATGCATTAGTTCATAATTGTCTACTGAAAGTTTTCAAGATTTTCTTATATGTAAGTTTTAATGCTAGATGTAAGGCTGCAAAAAAATACTCCTAGATCTTATTTTCCTGGTCTTGTTCAGACAGTCTTTTCTCTTGTATTAGTTTCTGAATTGCAGCGACTTTTACTGCTCTGAGTGTATAATCCAATTACACGTCTTGCAGAATAGCTCAGTCGTATTTTGTGAAAGTAATTAACTGCATTCTCAACTTTTCCACACTCGATCTTTAAGAAAACCAGCTATGGCTCATTATCAGTCTTTTCCTCCCTCATCTTCTCTGGAAATCTGAGGGAGCTTCACTTTCCGTGATTCACATCTGTTGGTCACATTGCTAATGAGCAGAACACAGCCACTGTCTATTAAGTGAATAGCTAATTTTCATAAAGACCTTGGTATATAAAATATTCATTAGAGCATGAATAAATTGCACATTTAACCATCCAGAAGGGAAGAACTTATTTAATAGCAAAACAGTGAACAGACCTGAAATATAAATAATGCTATGGAACATGAACATTTAGAAACATTTAATAGCCATCTTTTATTAGCCATCTTTTCCTCCTATCATCAGAGATATAAGGATATTATAGCACTACCTTGCTCTACCTCTACCATAAAATTAATTACTTTTGGACAGACCCCATTTAATTGCTTATAAAATTGATCTGACTTTCAAGCTTTTTTATCAACTTGTATGTCATTAACAAAAGTGCTTAGAATAAATAAACAGTCCATCTTTTTCCATCTGTTTGATATAATCCCAGAATTTAAACTAAATGGATGGTCCAATGCTTTTTGACACAAGCAGTAGCTATTTCTCAAGAACACACTAGAACAATGTAGATATGCAGTGTCTTTAACATTTTTCTGTTAGAAAAGACACATGCTATTTAATATTCTAACAATGTTGAATCATTAAGATATCACTCCATAGAGGCCACTGTTTTGAAGGAAATGATGTTTAGAAACTTATAGAATTTTGTGGATGAAATGGTGTGTAGAAATGGAAATTCTTATCAATTTCATGGAAACATTCACAGTGGAGAATGAAAGAATAGAGTAGAATAGAATAGAATAGAATAGAATAGAATAGAATAGAATAGAATAGAATAGATGAGATGAGATGAGATGAGATGAGATGAGATGAGATGAGATGAGATGAGATGAGATGAGATGAGATGAGTTGAGTTGGAAGAGACCTTCAACAATCTTGCTGGTGGGTCCAACTGCCTGACCTGTTCAGGCCTGACCGAAAGCTAAAGTGTGTTCAAAGGGCATTGTCCAAATGCCTCTTAAACACTGACAGGCCTGGGGCATTGACCACGTCTCTAGGAAACTTGTTCCAGGGTTTGACCACCTTCCCTGCRAATAAATGCTTCCTAATGTCAAGTCTGAAGCTCCCCTGATGCAGCTTTGAGCCATTCTCATGCATCCTATTATGGCATACCAGGGAGAAGAGCAGCCTTTTTGTCAGCTATATAGAATAATACATTCACCAAAATGTAGTATTATTACACAAATAATTATTCACTTTGAGTAGACTCAAAAGCCCCCTGCCCTTCCCCTGCCAAAGAAAAGTGTGTGTAGAATTGTTCTGGGTAAATATTTTGTCACTCAAAATCCATTAAAAAAATAGGAATTTTTGTCTGGGAAAAGCTAAATTGTTTTGTTCAATCCCAGTGTAAAACATTAGATCTTATTTGAGCTTTCTAAAACTTTTGGATGTTTAAAAATGAAGACAAAATCACTTCAAACTATTTTATTTAAAAGCAGGTAAAAATGCCAAATACCTTTTTTAGATTTCTTTTTTGAGATTTTTTTGATWTGTATGAAAGAACTAATGCAAATTAGTGTGACTCCTAAAGCTGTCTATTGACTTTTCATAATTATCTCATTATTTTCTTTCTCAAGATTACATAGGTAGGATTAGTCTTTGACCTACATGTTTACATAGTCCATGTCTCTGATTTTAAACCCTGGTTTTAAAGTACTTGAGTCCAAAGCTAGGGAATCTATTTTAGTCCAAACTACCTCCTTACTAGGAAATGCAGCACCGGCATTTTGTCTAAAATCACCTATATTTAAATGCATCATTCTGATGCTTGTGATTCAATTACTTTTGCACTCTATAATAAATTGTCCAATCTACATGAAGTTGTATGACAGGATGCTGCCAAATTCACTATTTCAGGAGGTAACTGTGCTGGCTTTGCTGAAGGTAAACTGTGGTTGTGTTGGGTTTGCATGGCCAGGTTTCGGGGGCTTACAAGGCTGGCTTCTGGGAGAAGCTGCCAGAAGTTTCCTTCATGTCCAGCAGAGCCAATGCCAGCTGGCCCCAAGATGGATGTGGCACTGACCAAGGCCAAGTTCATCAGCAATGGTGGTAACGCCTCTGGGATAATGTACTCAAGAAAAAGAAAAAAAAGTTCTGTGCAGATGTGATTGCAACCAGAGAGGAGTGGGGTGAAAACGTGAGAGGAACAGCTTTGCAGTCACCCAGGTCAGTGGAGAAGGAGGGTCAGGAGCTGCCCCAGGTGCCAGAGCTGAGGTTCTCCTGTAGCTYGTGCTGCAGCCCATGGTGAGGCATCTGCTCCCTCTGCAGCCCATGGAGGTTAAAGGCGGAGTAGAGATCCACCTGCAGCCCATGGAGAAGACCCACACCGGAGCAGGTGGATGCCTGAGAGGGGCTGTGACCCTATGGGAAGCTCATGCTGGAGCAGGCTCCTGGCTGGGACCTGCAGACCCATGGGGAGAGGAACCCATACTGGAATTAATCCCCTGACATGACTTGTGACCCTGTGGGGGACCCATGCTGGAGCAGCCTGTCCTTGAAGGACTGACCCCATGGAAGATTGACCCATGTGGCGGCAGTTTGGGGAAGATTGTTGCTTGTKAGATGGAAGTTCATGGAAAACTATCTCCTGTGGGAGGGAGCCCCGCACCAGAGCAGGGGAAGGGCTCCTCTCCCTGAGCAGTGGCAGAAACAACGTGTGATGAACAGACCATAACTCCCATTCCCTGTCCCCCTGCACCACTGGCAGAGAAGGTAGAGCTGGGAAGGAGGGGGGAGTGGGGTGAAGGTGTTTTTAAAATTTGATTTTACTTCTCATTATCYTGCTCTGATTTTGTTTGTAATAAAGTCAAATATCCCAAATTTTGTCCTTGATGGTATTTGGTGAGTGATCTCTCCCAGTCTTTATTTCAACCCATGATCCTTTTCCTATACTTTCTCTCCCCTGTCCGGCTGTGGAAGGGAGTGATAGAGAGACTTTGGTGGGTATCTGGCATCCCAGATGGGATCAGGGTCAACCCAGTACAGCAACAAACACTTTGAAAAAGGCAAGAGGGCATTATCCCCAAACGGTCTTACTGTGTGTAAGTCATTAATCCAAATGGATAATGCAGAGAGAAATTAGAGTCAAAATTTACTGAATAAAAATCATGTTCATTACAAGGTGTCAATGGTGCCCAGTAGCGGAAAACAACAAAGTTTTTAAAAAGTGGGGAATTGCAACAAGTTTTGGACATGAGGCTAAATTCAAGCTGTTTTGGCAGTAGTACCCTTTGTTTAGCCACACTCTTGCAGCTTTTGGAGCATGATCAGAAAGAAATAAGAACATCCTAGCCCTGGCCCTGACCRTGCTTCTTCAATTTGTTTCTGAAGGAAGCTGGAGGACTAGAACTGGTCAAGTGGCTACATGTCAGAATCACAGAATAGTCTGAGTTGGAAGGGACCCAGAATGATCAGCAAGCCCAGCTCTTAAGTGAATGACCCATATGGGGAACAAACCTGTGATCTTGGCATTATTAGGACCATGCTGTAACCAACTCTATGCTCKAATGTCAGAACACAACCAACTCGTTCCACTTCACCGCACTGCCTTGATTTTTGAAAAGTCAGGAACAAGCAGCCTATCCCTTCTGGTCATTTTGCAGGATGCTCATGTTATTTCAAATTTCAAGCAATGGGGCCACAGTCAACCCTGTTCACCTCCACAGTCACAGCAGAACTCCTCTCACACCCACATTGCTTTGGTTTCCAGAAACCAGATGTCACTTTCAGGTGGCACCAGCTGTGACATTGCAAGTCAAGGAGCTAGATGTGAGTTGCTGAGTGTTTTAAAGTGTGTCAGGAGACCAGCCAAGCTGTCTAATGAGGGGGAGCAGTGRTATAATTCCCTGGAAATCAGCAGTATGGTGACTGGAAACTGGGGCACATGGCCATTGTTGGTGCCGGTTCAGGTCCATGCTTTGCTCCCTCCAAAGAGTAGCCACATCATTTTGGAGCAGGTGCTGATGGTAACTACTACACACAGATAAAAGGAGAGCAGAGTCATTCTGTTTATTCACAGGCAGGGTAYGAGGACCTCACTCATGTGTCCTGTCCATCTCACCCCTGGACTGCTGCTTCCCATTCCCCAGTCTGATAGTGCCTGATGGCACTTTGCAGGCACAGGACCCCAAGGCAACACAGAGAGAATTTAACACATACCAAAGATCCAACCAGGAGAGGGGTGAGGTTTTCTGGGATGGCTCAGTCCGACCTGTAAGGAACAAAGACAACAGAATTTCCTGCTCCCTTCCATCTGTGTGCCCAGACGCAGGAGTACACATGCCAACTTGCTCCAGTCACGCCCTATCCACTTCTCAGTGACAGGACATCACTGCCCCGACCTTGTCATATTTGCCTAGAAAMCAGACTGACTTTTGTCTGACTCAGTTTATTTGAAATCTTCCCAAGGAACGAGATTGGCACTCGGTAAAGTGCTTGGGACGTCTCTGGAAAAACATATCATCACGCTAACATAGGTGTCAGGATGAATCATCTCCCACAGAAGGCTTTCCGCAGCCCACGCCGCTGCTGGGGTGAGGAGCCACGCTCCTCCTTCGCTCCGCGTTAGCGCCTGGGCGCACGCTCCGGCAACCGCAGGGGCGGAAAGCAGCGCAGGCGGAGCCCTGGGAATATTGATCAGCTGTGACAAAGCTTTGCCTGGCCCTGACAACCACCCCACCGAGGCCCCACCGTGTCTTTGCTTTTCCTCGTAGGGAGGCAGCTGAGCCGTTCCCGGGATCAGTCCTTTGACCTGCCCTTAGACTCCTCGTTCTTCGCACTGCTCTGCTGCAGAGGGAGAGAAGCTCCTGCCTGTGCCTCACGGGTCCTGACTTCCAGATAAAAAGCTTCAACAGGAGGGCAGGGAGTGAGTCCTGAGGATCTGAAGTTGGGTCCCTTCTCTGCAGCATCAGGGTTTCTGAAGAGATCATTTGATTCAGCAGAGGTCTTGATGACTTTCGCTGTGTGTTCATCACAAGGCAGAGATGGAATACTTAATATTAAGGAATATTCAGTATTAAGGAAGCCACATGAGTTTCAGCAGTACTAGTAAATCAAATTTGCTCTGCAAGATTTTACTGTCATTTAGCTTCCCTAAGTAAAAAGCATATAACTTCTTCCCACTCCAATTACTTAATTCTTTTTGATCACATAGGGAAAAAATGAAATTCCATATATTTTCTTTTATGAAACTGATACCTCTACTTTTTTTTTTTATTTTTCCGTTTCTTCTTACATAGTAAAAGAAAAAACCTCAAGTATTATTTGGCTTGTTTTCCTGCAACTTTACATGTAACATTTTTATTCTCTTTGTTCTTCAGAAATAATCTTGCTATTTTAAATTTCTCATTGATATTTTTAATACCTTTTGTTACACAACTTTGCATATCATTTTTGTTTTGTGGGGTTTTTTTTTTGTTTTGTTTTTGAGCATAACATGGCTACAATAGCATTCAAGATAAGGATGTCTCATTGACTTATGTGGTGACCAGACAGAGAGAGAGAAAGAGAGGATTTGTTTTATTTTCGGGAAGTTACATATTAGCTGTTGCCAAATGATTTCAGCTGGACAAGCAAGGAGCAGTGGGGCAGATTTCAAGATATCACCAGGTTCCCCTACTGAGAACCTGGCCCCCTCTTCGTGCCCTCTAATTATTTCACAGCACATATGAAGCTTCACAATGTGATTTGGAATTGGAGTTTTCATTGTCATGCTAGCACCATCACTGTGTTTTCCCTCCTTTCCCCCCCAGTGGATTTTCAYCTAACAGACAGAGGGGAAAGCGGGRAGGGGAGCAGGGGAAGAAAACAGGAAAAAAAGGTCCTTTTTAATTCTCCATCTGTACGGGGCCACAGAAATGCCTTAAGCTAAACACAACAGACTGAAAAAGGAGCGGAAAGAGATTATCAGAAGCCTGGCAAGAGGAGAGTGCAGTTGGTGGTCAGGTGAAGGCTGCTTTGGAGGATAAGCAATTTGTGTGTTATCAGTGCAGGAAAGAGAGCAGTAGCTCCCTACACTGAAAGGAGATTAAAAGTAACAATAGTCTTTTCTGTACACCACAGGCCAATCTGTTAAATGCATGGAAAGCTGAGAAGCTGCTTAGAGCCKATGTTTGTTTAATTCTCACCTGCACCCACTTGAACTGTGTAAATGACATGGTGCTTTTCAGAACGTATGCACGTTTCCATGTGGCACTGGTTTGTGAAACTGTGCCCAGTTAATCTACCAGTGCAAGATTTGCTCTGAGTATAAAAGACAACATCCCTCTTTCACTCTGGATAGCCTTGTGGCTCCAGAAAACAACGAGGAAAAGTTACTTAGCTTTTTTTTTGTTGCTATTGTTCAGGTTTTTTTTCTTTTAAAATCAATAGTAATGGGTAGCTGATAGTAATCAGGGGGGTGTAATACAAAATAAATGCCAAAGCAAAGGTGACCTCCATTTCCAGAGAAAAAGTTAGGAAACTCAAGCATTGGCTCAGTTCAGATTCAAAATAATTAACACTYTTGATGAATCAGTACAGCACATGCACTATTTTGGAAGGAAGAGAGTGATGGAGAAGTACAGTCAGGTTGTCAAGACAAGAGTTAGGATACAGGGATACAGGATTATTTTGCTGCTACTGATTTTACATCAGTAAATATGTGAATGATTTTATATAAATAATGTTAATTTCTCTGGCTTAAAAGGTACTAAGTACATCTTATCAATACTGTTGTACAGAGATGATGGAATTTTGTTATTCCACATGCAAGTCAGCTTCGCAAAAGTGGCTGGATAGGCATCTTAGCTGTGTAAGCAGAAAGCTCTGTGCTCTCAGAGGGTCTTTTGTTTGCTAACCAATGGCACAGGGCAGACCCAGGAAACCTTGCAGTTGCTTTCTTTGCAGAGTCACAGCAWTTCTCAAAGTACAGGCTTGTAAGATGTAAGCCAACATATACTAATTACTCATAATTTAATAATTGCACATTGTCTTTTCTAGCTGAATAATTGATTTCTCATTCCAGCTGTTCTGCTGACTGCAGTCTAGGTTACAATTACTGTTCACAGGCTGCTCACTGCTTTTATCCCATGGGTATGACTGATATTGCATGATGGCTTCAGTTTTGTTCATTCTTTTTCTTTCTGTTTGTGTGTGGTTTTGTTTTCACAACTCCTTTTGAATCAAGGGAAGTTTTAAGGATMGCACAGTGAAACAGTTGCATGAAGCTGAGTTTAAACACCCATAACCTCATCATCCATTAACACTGGGATTCAGTCCCCCCTGACAGTACCCGAGTGCCGTTTCTGTCAGTAAATCCTGGGGCAGCTCTGAAAGAAATATGTTCCCTGTCACACATATACAYGCAAACATGCATTCTCCTTCCTTTTAAAGCAGAAATACATTTTTCTTTATAATCGGCTTAATATACTTTTTTTTTTCAAATGGAGTCACCAAACACATAATGTTGGAAATATTTTCAGTTATATTTTTTCCCTCATTTTTGACAAAGTCTTGTTAAGAAAAACCTGTGGGGATTTTCTGTTTGTTTGTGCTTTTTTTGGGTTTTATTTTTTTTTTAATTATTAAATCTAGTAATGCTTTCTCTATGCTTTATGCAAGTTAAACATCTGATACATGATATATCCTCTTCTCTTCTGTGAGTCAAACTCCATGACAAATCCTTTTGCCCATGATATTCTGACACTTCTTTTCATCCAAGCTGTCATCATCCATTAAATTATCATCTCTGTGTTCTGGGTATTTTAGTCAAACAGGAAATCCATTCCATGACATCAGGAGCTGGAGTCTAGTGGACTGACTGGATGATGAATTCACTTAAAGCATTCCTAAACGGAAAATTTCTGATTTTCTGGCAAAATATTTTCTCTTTCAATGTTCAGTTGCTCCTGTTTTTCAGGAAAAAATTGGAATTTTTACTCRTAAAAGTAATTTTTTACACATCCTAAAAACATTATCTACTTTAAAAAAAAAAAAAAGGGAAAAATGTTAATTTAAGTAATGCATTGTTAAAACCATGACTTATTTAAGTCAACACAAATTTGCATTGATACTTAAAGTATCAATGAAAATAAGAAACTGCTTCCTKAATTATACAGTTGATAGACTTATAGAAGAATAACAGAGAATGTGAACTTCATCCTGCTGACTAACCACTACACCCATCTTCAGAAATACTTACATTTAAATGTCTTCTGGAATTGCTCAGCTCTCGCCTTGCCTCTGAAAAGTAAGCAATGCTGCTAGTAGAGAACTCATCAGAGATTTTTGAATTAAACCAGAAACACTCTGATTCCATCTCACCTTCTGAAAACGCAGGTGCCCTGAGTGCTATGTCTGATTTTATATCAACCTGTTAAAATGAGCCACTGGAATGTATCTCTTTTTAAAACTAGGAAATCTGAGAGGAAGCTCTTGCTATGGGGCACTATTGCAGAAACAGAGCAAACCGGGGTTAATAAAATGAAGGCACCAAMCACAAAACGAGGCTGTAAAACAAACACACTCGCCATGGTTTGCTCGCAGCCTCTCCGCGGCGCCGAAGCCGAGTTGGCCACAYGGCCACATTAGCCATTCCATCAAGGTCAGGAATCCCAAATGAGTTGCTATGGGAAACAAATTACTGAGGTGTCAGCTGGAGCTGAAGGTTCAGATATGAGGGAACTTTACCCATTATATGCTTGAAAG
This sequence comes from Amblyornis subalaris, assembly GCA_018881555.1. Classification (NCBI taxonomy): domain Eukaryota; kingdom Metazoa; phylum Chordata; class Aves; order Passeriformes; family Ptilonorhynchidae; genus Amblyornis; species Amblyornis subalaris. The sequence continues at coordinate 552,083 of JACAXG010000017.1, read as the reverse complement.
ATTTCTGGAACAACAGAAGCTGGAAAAGAGCAAACTGGTAATAACAAGACCAGGAAAGCAGATGTTTCACTGACCTTTGCTCTGTGCATTCGGACTCCCCATTTGCCAGCACGCCTGAGTGGACCAGAAAGGAATTGCAAATAGGGTGGGGTCTCCTGAGGCACAAGTAAATAATTTTTTTAAAAATCAGATATCAAGTGCTTTTTTCAGGGAGATATGTAAAAGGAAACTCAAAAGCACATGAGCCCACCTGGGACTCGTGCCTTGTTATTAAAGATGAGGAGAGACAGCTTTGATTTTATTACAGCCGTAGTTTCAGGGGAAGGAGTTGAAAGCCAGAAAAGGGGCAACCTGCCGTGGAGATAAACCCCCCACCAGAACCCAGCTTTATTCACTCTGCTCCCTTGYTAAATGGTCACCGTGAACATGACCTCAGCTGGAATTTTCTGTGGAAAGAGGATTGGGAGGACTAGACCTCCTATCCAACACTGACATTCCTCTTTATCAAGGCACTCTGCTATTCTTGACCCCAGAAATCTTACCTCCAGATCTGTAGGAACTGAAATATTTCCAGTTTCCCCCAAGCATTAACTTTGACAAAAGAAAGAATTTATGCTTAGTTACACGCAGGCTTGTTCAGAAATGTTTAGGGTAAATCCGTGTCTCCCAGTTTGAGACTGCTGATCCAGCTGCTTGCTCAGCAGCTATGGAATGGTTTGCAGACAGTGGTGCTATCACCAAAAGAAAAACGAAGAACCTTGTCTTTATCACATATTTGTTTAAATTTTCTCATCCATTTACCTTTTTTTCCACTGAAGATCTCTATATTATCTATCCAGGWACGGGAAAGGAACTTCTTTTTCTCTAGTGAGATAGAGGAAGAAACATCTGCTCTCGAGACTCACTTTGGATGTGACTACTGAGTAAAACAAATAGGCATAATTAATTTCMATTAATGAAGACATTTTACTAAATACACAATGGATAAAATTCTGGCCTACTGTTTCCTTGATTTCAGGCTACTTTTCCCAGGGRCTGTCTTTTCATCAGCCAATTGTTCCTACTGTGGCTTTGCATTTGAGGGTTCCTTGTTAAATGTTTTAGAGATGGGACTGGGAGAAGGAATTAGGCACAAACTTCTGTTTATTAACACTTTGCATAATTTCTACACCCTCTGCCCTACTAAAAATCTTGAAAAGASACATTATTGGGTAATTTTTCATAGAAATACAGTAAACAAAACACTAAAGACCTGTGTAGGAGGTCTTCACTTCCCCATAGTACTTGTATCTGTATTCATACATTTACACATAGCCAGGACCTCAGTGTTCAGATGACTCTCTACATGAATGTGTAATGTCAGGATCAGGAGATACATTTTTATAAAGGACAAAGAAAAAGGCAGTGAAAAATCTTTCCACTTCTKTAATAAGGCATTATTCCTCTCCAAATATTTGTCTTTCTGGTTTTTTTCCCTGTGTTACTTGCTGGATTGTAATGATTTAGAGTGAGTTAAAGCTGTATATTACATTTTAACATGTCAGTCACAAAGCTTTGATGTCCTGGAAGACTTTTTTTTTTCCCCCTTTGGATTAGGCTTTATTGCACTTAAGTATTGTGCAGGAATAACTGAAGATAATGTCACTGACAGAACTGTGCCAGCAAGATCTGTAAATCAAACCAGAATTTATACACTGTCTGAGAGCTCTCTTGAAAAATCTGCTCTGACCCCTAATTTCAAAGAAGGGGTAGTAGGGATTTTTTCGTGCAATTGCAGATGTGAGTGGCTTTCACATTCTCAGGCAGCCTGAAACGAAGCTGCACTAATGAGAACGAGGAGATTTCTAAATGGAGAAATGCAGCCTCTGCCTGCTGTAGAAGTTGTTGCCAGTGGGCTTTCTTTTAAGCCTTCTCTAGTTAGTCTCGTGGAGCAGACACAGGTATTTCTGGGACTGCTCTGTAGAAGAACTTGAAAATAATCTCCATCTATTTCAGCCACTGTCCTTAGAGCCAAAGTGCAAATGCTTCTGCGTTAAGGAGCTCTATGCAACTGGAGATTGCTTGGCCAGTCACTGAAATGGAAACGCCTGGGGGAACCGGAACAGGTGTTCAACCCTGCTCTGCAGCCAGAGCTAAACTAGAAAAATACCTTAATTGGCAGACCCAAAGAAATAACAGGAGAGCAGGAAGCCTAAGCAGAGCAAAGTTTCATTGTTGCTTAAGTGAAGGTGGGTTAGAAATGTCTGGTCAATTAAAGTAAAAGAACAGAGGTGCAATGCTTTTGAGAGCTGGGGTGCTAAGTGAGGATACCTAGAATATAAGGAAACTRACTTTAACATGAAATTCTACCCTGGGCCAGTGTCGTTGCAAGAAATCTTGGAACCGTTATCAAAATTACTTTTCCTGAACAATTAAATCTATTGTGAGAAAAGTGAGTGCCTTTCTCCTATGGTAGACAGGAAACTGCTTGATTTATTGTCATGTTCAGTACCGATTTAGCATTGGATTTATCAAAACACCTGCTCATCCTGTCGATTACACCTGTGTTAGATGACCTGATGGCCCAAACTGAGGCAACATGGGATTTATAATTCTGACTTGCAGCTCTGAGTAGCTAGGAAAGGTCTGCTCTCTGTGCTGCCCTGGAAAGGGACTCTGAAGTGGTTGCTTGCAGTGCAGGAGAATAGGACCAATACATTAGACACCCTTTCTATTTTTTGTTCTTATTCTCTTTTCCTGATTTTTCTTAGAAAAAGGGGAAAAGATTTACTTAAGACACCTTAAGGTCAAGTAAAGCATCAGATGAGAAATGAGAACAAACTGTGATGGACAGAAAAGATACAAGAATCAACACAGATGCAGTGAACTGGTGTGGTAGATAGGTGAGCAAAAAGAAATAGAGGAAACACATGGGGCCAGAGCAGATCCAATGTCAACACATGACTGCATAGGGGCTAGAAGAAGAATATATGTGTTCTGGATGGTGTATACTTAGAATAACTGAAATACAAAGGCATTAAATCACTTGTCCAAAGCCAGATCAACATCAGCATTCAGGAAGAAGGTCTCAGCCTCAGCAATTTGGGAATCGTTCAAGTCAATGATGATAAATCTTGACTGCTCTTAATGTTCCTGTTGTCTTTGCATCTATTCTCCTATAATAAGATGTATGTTCCATTCTTCTTCCTCCTTTACCTTTTATGAAATGGACACCCCACAGCCAGGGCTGTCACCATCCCTCCATTGCATCTTTCACCAGTTGTGTAACTGAGTATGGGAAGATCAAAAATTATCATGTAAACATGAGATTTTCTGTGCTGGAGGAGCCTGGACAGGGTCCATTAAGATCATATCTAGCCTCTGTCAGTGTTGAATACCAATATCTGTGTTCACAAAGCACAAGAAATGTTGACAAAGATGAAGTAACTCAACCATAGAGGAACTTTTCCCTTAACTCCATTAGCCTGTGATTGCCTTTGCAGTCTGTAAGAGTAATGTTTACACATATCAAAAGGTGGGGGAGGTTGTGGTTGGGTTTGCAGGTTTGGTTTTGAACCCTTGTAAATGTAACTTGTGATGATCATTGTGTATATAAAAACTGTGAAGTGTGTTTTACTCTGAAAATTACAATCTTAGACATCTTGTGGCAAACATGCTCCAAGAGAAGATGCAAATTTTTAATAGGGAGAGCTTCTGTGCATAGCAACCTTTATATATGCCAGATTTTATGTTGTGTTTCTCATTCTTTGGTTATTTATTCTTAGATGTTGAATAATTTTTCTTTTAATAACAGACGGAACTTTMTTTTGTCATCATATCTTATCATATCCCTGCTCCCTTAAGATCCATATCCTCTTCCATGTTACTAGTTGTTCTCTTTAACCATTTCTGCCTGCYGTTGATTCTCCCAAAAATCTGTTTTAGGGGTTAAGGGCATATTTTTCAAAGCTGTTTGTGCTCCTGATTATGCAGATAGATACTTGCCAGGCTTTTCAGAGACATCTTAAATGCCGAGGAGATTTGCGGTTGAACTTAAAAATACTTCAGTACCCACATAATTTGTAAATTTAACTGGGTSCCCAATATCTTTGACAGGCTGACCCAAAGCAATCAGAGTCATGAACAGAAGACCAGAAGTGACATATTTTTTGGACTAGAATATTACAGGATTCAAAATACTATTTTCTATGTCTATTGCTATTTTTCCTTTGCTCTTCTTCATCCTCTTTGAATTCCATCATTTCATACTGCTTCCTGAGGGGTTACCTACAGCAAATACAAGTTAAGACAAAGATGTGCAGATCAAACTGTCCTTTCTGTTGTGCATACACTCTCCATGTGTTGAAGCAACATTTCATAAAATTGTTTGGATAATAAAGGACCTTTAAATATCATCCAGCCCAACCACCTTGCCTTGGGTAGGGACACTCTTCACTAGATCAGGCTGCTTAAAGCCCCRTTACACCTGACCTTGAAGACTTCCAGTGTTGGGATATTCACAACTTCTCTGGGCAACCTGTTCCAGGGTCTCACAACCCCTTTTTCATCCTTTTTTATATCCAGTCTGGATCTACCCTCTTCAAGTTTAAAACCACTGCCCCTTGTACTGTCATTACAGGACTTTGTAAAAAATCTCTCTTGGTCTATTTTACAAGCCCAGTTTAAGTATTGAAAGGATGCAATAAGGTCTCCCTGGAGCCTTCTTTTCTCCAGGCTGAACAACCCTAACTCTTCCAGCCCGTCTTCACTGGAGAGGTGTTTTAAGTCTCTAATAATTTTTGTTGCCTTCTCTGCAGTGCTCCAACAGGTCCCTGCTTTTCTTGAGCTGGATGCAGTGCTCCAGGTGGGGTCTCATGAGAGCAGAGGGGGAGAATCACTTTTCCCAGCCTGTTGTCGCTTTTTTTTGTGCAGCTCAGGGTATTATTGGTTTTTTGGCTACAAATGTTGTCAGTTTCTGTCCAATCTTTTATCTACCAACATCCCAAGTCCTTTTCCAACCTCTCAATCCGTCTATCACCCAGCCTGAACTGGTGTTGATGATTGCCTTGACTCAGGTGCAGGACATTTCCTTTAGCTTTTTTTGAACTTCATGGGGTTCATATGGGCCCAGTCTTTTAACGTATCTCTGGATGCCATCCCTTCCCTCAAGCCAATCAACTGCAGCACTCAGAGTCGTGTTATCATCAAAGCTGCTGAGTCTGCACTCAGTCCCAATGTCTGTGTTGTTGGTATCAGGTGTTATAATATCAGATTGTATTGGCCCCAATACAGACCCTGGAGCAGTAACATCACTTCTCGCTGGTTTCCACTCGCACATTGAGCCATCGACTCCGATTCTTTGAATGCGGCCACTCTGCCAATTCCTTACCTGTTTAACAGTGCCCCCCTCAAATCTGGATSTCTCCACTTTAGGAGTGAGAATAATTTGGGGAACTGTATCAAAGGCCTTACAGAATTCCAGGCAGATGACATCCCTAACTCTTCCTTTGTCTRCTGATACAGTCACTCCATCATAGAAGGCCAGTAGAATAGTGAGGCACAATTTGTCATGCTGGCTGCCTCTAATCACCTSCCTGTCTTCCATATGTTTCAAAATTTCTTCCAGTGGGATCTGTTCCATGATCTTCTGTCTGSARGGCTGACTTCCATACCTCCAGCTGAGCTTGTTTTCTTTGAATYTCTTCTGTAGACAAAAAAATGAGTAAGACACTATAATCCAGACACAAAAAATGCAATGAAGCCCTTCAGAGTTCTCTTATGTGGTAAAGTTACATCTGATCTGTTGCTTTCTATCTTTGCTGAGGAAACTGACAGTGCTGAATTTAATTAGCTGGGGTACTTTGTGTTGCTTGCCAAAGGTATCTGCAGTAGTCACATCACACATCAATTTAAAGCAGCCTRGTTTTATTCCTCCAAACCCCTTAGGTACAGAGAATTTTGTGAAATGATACCTTGCAAGATGAAAGAAGGATTTGCACCAGGGTTATCTTTCCTCTTTGGAAGTTTATTGGGAGATTTGGAAAGCACCAGCAGGTTAACTTTATCCTCACCAGAACCAGGAGAAACTGAAAGCAGGGAGCATCACTCCCGATTCAGCAAAACAACCCAGAGCTATGACCAACATGGACTTATCTGGAACGACCAGAATGAGCATTCACAAGATTGTTACTACCAAAGAGGGTCGTGATCAGCCCCTGTTCAGAGCTGTGGCTCACCGAGTTGTCTCCGTTAGGATGACTCATGGCCAGCTGTACATTCTTTATTTGTGTTCTGATTGAATGCTGGGGGGGAAGGAGGGCAGGACTCACACACAGCAAGCAGAATTGTGATGAGGTCAAACATCCACATTTGCCACATTTGGGAACCATGATCTGATAATTTAAGATGTTATATAAATTATTTGCGGAATTGATACTTTGTTGATCTCCTGGACGATTCATATAATGTTGCTGATTCAGTTTAAAATTACATTTAAGGTACTTTAATGCATTGTTGACCAAGCATTTTCTTGTTTAGCAAGGTTGATGACAATTTTGCTGTACATAATGTACAGAAATATATAATACAAAGGAAAAGCCTACCATCAGTCACCTCTAATCTCAATAAATGATAAAGGGTAAGAACCATAAATAATATAGGTGTTTATGCTAAAAGTCATGTCATTTCTCCATTTCTGGTTGTGGGAACTAGTTTTAAAATGAGCTAAGATCTTCCAAGTCTGCAAGAGGTTTCTTGCCTTTTCTCTGTGTTTTGCAATTCTGCTTTTTATTTTTTGATTTTTAATTTTTGAATTGGTYATATATATTTTGACTGAAGAGAAAAATGTGTATAACAGCTATTTTTTCCRACTGAAAGCAGTAAATGATATCCAGTGCTAAGTCTCATGGTGCAACTGGTTTCATTCAAAAGACCAGCAAGGGTCAACAATGTCATGTGTCTTAAACTCTTGGAGAAATAAAAATAGAATAGAAAATAACATCCTAAACAAAAGGGGGGTCCTATTGTCTTAATAAAGCAAACCCAGCATATCAAGTCCAAAGGGCAGGAGTAAGTGGGAAGATTAAATATCGCATTCTTCAAGTGTTAAGGCAAAAGACCCTGAAAATTCAGACTTATTAAAGAAGTAGGGAGGTGTTTCAGCAGAAGCTTGTGGCAATTTTGGATCTTAAAAATATACCCCACAAATAGAAGAATATTTATGGAAAATTGTCTCCCCTCTTGGGAAATRTGATCATAAACTGCTGCAGTAAGGGCAGGTGGTTTCATCCCTCTGTCCTGTGGCTAATGACAGGAATAGCTGAAGAGTTCACAGAATTGCATAATACTGTCATCCAAGATAATTATTTAAACTCTATGAACACTTTTAAAGACAAGACTGCCACAGGGCCATTAATTTTTTAGGGTTTTTTATTGAGTGGAAGAAGTGTCTCTGTATCTATAAAGGTTGCAGAGCTTGATCTTTGAATTAATGGAAGGAGTTCTTACCTGCTTTGAAGTGTTTGATCTTTTCTGTACCCTGAAAAATTCAACTGGAATTGATGAGGGCCACCAAAGTGTCTAAAAAYCTTGAAAAATAACAGCTTCATTGGAATCAATCAACAGAGGATGATTTTGAGAGTTTGATTCTGATTTCATATGGGAACATCTGTCCTTTAATTACTGTAAAACTACTGTGGAAAGGTTGGTGAGATCATGTAGAAATGTGTGACTTCTGAAAAAGTCGTCTTTCAGCTACAGTGGAAGTCTCACATTTTYTAGGATGTTAACTGATGTTAACATTTTGTTCTTATTATAACACGACATACACTGARTAAGTAAAACTTCAGGCTAGTTAGCTGGAGGAAAAAAGAGAAAACAATGTTTCTTCCATCTAATTATCAATTTACAGCTCAACTAATAAAAGATTTTTTTTTCAGGACACAGGCAAACCGTTTCCCTCCCTATTTATAAATACAGCAAAAATAATTCCTTCTAAGAAACTCAGGATGAAAGTTATATTTTTATTTTTTACCTCAATTTTTATGTAGGCTTATTAAAAAAAAAAGAAGCATAGCATCACCTTAATTAGTACGTTTATGCAGATAACAAACCTGTCTTCTTTCAAGAGATTATATAAAMAACCTTTACCTCTAATCTTTGCCTCCTTCTCTCAATATGATAAACTATTTATTTTTTACTAGGAAAAAAAAAACAAGATAGAACTAACTAAGAAAACAGATTCATGTTAGGGCAACAAAAAGCCTGGGAAGTAATTTCTTCTTTGCATTCCTGTGAGTCGGTGTTGAAATTACACTCCTAAAACCTCACTTTCAAAGCTATGACTAAATTCCTTGATTACAGTGCCCTCTTCTATCAGGAAATTATTTCATTTTTCACATTTCCATTTCCGTGCAGTCAAGCAGGACTACTTATATCTTCCTCCCCGAATTAAGTGTCTTGAAGGTCCCAGGTTAAGGTCCTATTATATGAACACCATTAGAATTTTGCACTGTGATGAGCTGATTCAAATCACTCCAGTATTCTCCATTCCACCTTTTCTAAGGTGTGCCTAAAACCACAAGAAATTTTCATGAACAGTTATGACAATTGATAGTCTGGAAAAAATAATGTCCATAATTTATCTGGAAAGTCGAGGGATTTTTTTTCAGTTCTGCCTTCCTGTGAAGCTAGATGCAAGGATGATTTTTATTTATTGATTCATTTTTAATTCTTTTTTTTTTTTTTTTAATCAGATAAGCACAGCTATTTCAAGTTTAGGCAAAAATGTGAAAAAAGGTGAAATGGGATCTGGTATGGTGACTTAAAAGCAATTCCAGTTTTACTTACTTTCCTTAAATACCCCTTGAAATTCAAACATATTTAAATAGAAACCTGCAATAAAAAGAAGAAATGATAATCAGAAAGCTGTGCAGCTTTTATTAAAGGGCATATATTCACTAGCTATGGTTTGTAAATTGAATGATAGCAAAACAGTTGAACAGTATTTCCTAGTACTGCCTGGATTATTAATGCTTTTTTCTTACTCTTCAATGTCCCTCTCAGTAACGGCAACAAAAATTTAGCCTGACTAGAAATACAATTCAATAAACATATTTTCTTGGAATGGGCAGATTGCTTTTTGGGTTTATTAATGGATTTTTTATTTTGTTTTACTGAAGCAATGCATTGGGTTTTCAGAGCACTAATTGCAGAGACAAACTTGGGGCCTCTTTTGTACAGAATCACCAGAGTAAAGAGAGGACAAGTACAATTTCTTCCCTCTAAGCAACAGTTTTTAAGCAGCGGAAAAAAGGAAGGACTGGCAGCAACACTGCATTTCCCTCAGGATAGCTGTTAAATTTATTTTGAAATCAGTTTATAATTCATATTTATATCCTGTATTTAATGTCTTGAGTTGACATTAGTTTTTGATCTACATATATGAAAACAAAAGATTATTGCCTTCCTTTTCTATTGTCCTTTTGTTATTATTATTATTAGCATGGGCTTTGGCAGAATGGCAWACCTTTTCCTTGTGTTCTTATTTCTGCAGAGAGGAAGCTGGGGAGAAGACAGGAAGACAGAGTGACATGGTGCCAATAATGGGTGGTTTAGTGGTTTGGATGGTTCTTGATACTGCCATGGGGAAATATTTTTCCTCTGGCTGCCTGTGCTTTGCACCATTCAGAGCTGAAGAGATGCATGAAAATTACCTAAATGGATTAGATCAGTATTTGGATTCTTAGAGTGGTTAGTAAGAATGCTAAAGACACAGCTGTAGATAACTGGAGCAGTCATTTTCTATATTCTTTGATTTTCCAGACAAGTTCAAACCCCTATTTAGTGAGTATTATCAACAGAAAAATTGTGGGTTTTTTCGATTGAGCTTTTCATGGTTCCATTAAAGGCTTTCTTATGGTCCCAAGGAGTTTGTTTGTACATCCTTACTGAGCTGGAAAATAATTAGCCCATAGGGGGAACAGTTCCACCACAGAAGTCATGGAAATTGAGGTTCCTCCTAAATTTTCACTAGTTGAGGGTTTGTGTTGTTTTTTGTTTTGGTTTTTTTTTTTTTTTTTTTTCCTTCTCCTTTCTCCAGCATACTTTGGCAGTTCCAAGCATTTCCTCTCCCAAATTTTAATGCCAGCTGTCTGCTCTCCTCTCTGGCTTCTGTGGCATGATTTCATCAATCTGGCATTGCCTCATCTTTGTTTTAGAGCTTTCTAGTTATTAAAAAAAATAAAAGATTCATGTTACCACATTCTCATATACTCAATAAAAGAAGAGCAGGCTTTTAAGGGGAAGTTGCTTCCATGCCTTAACTTTTTTCCTTTAGCATGCATTCATTTTTTCACTTCCCGTTAGTCCCTTTCACATGTGTTAAAATCAAAAAATCCCTCTTCTACAACATTTGGCAGAGGTTTTCTAAATAGTTAATGAGATCTACCAACAAGCAATTCATGGGTCTGACCTCTGGATCACCATGTTTGTAACTATCAGTATTTTCAGTTGCACACTCCTCAATGATACTCACAACTTTCTTTCTTCCTTTCTTCCTTTCTTCCTTTCTTCCTTCCTTTCTTCCTTTCTTCCTTCCTTTCTTCCTTTCTTCCTTTCTTCCTTTCTTCCTTTCCTCCTTTCCTCCTTTCTTCCTTTCCTCCTTTCTTCCTTTCTTATTTAAAATGGTCTCTGTCACCTCCTATGATGTTCACACTTGTGTGTGAAAGTGCTCCCTCTTCCATGGGGAAAAACGTCTCTGGATTGCCAAGCCCTTGGATCTCACCTGGATTATTTGTCAACAAACAGCACATTGAAGCAGCACTGCTGAAGTGGGCCAGCTCTCCAGAGCCCCTAAATACCTTTATATGATGCATTAAACATAGCTCAACCTCCCTCTGACCCAGAGTTCAGCTTTGCCTTCCTGTCTGGGAGCAGCAGGAACAGGCTGCTCCATGGGAAAGGTGGCCTGGGAGCTGACCTTGGCATGGCAGGCACTGCTGTGGTGACAGCAATCTTTTATCCTTATCAATTTAGATTCCTTGTGGTCGTGGGGAATTCTCACGCACGAGAAGTAAAGAAAAGCTATATTTTTATATTCACAGCCAGAGCCTTTCCCAGCTCCTGTGCCACTCTGTGGGTGACCTCTGTGGGCTCGGGGACAGATTCTGTCCGGGTAGATTGGGGTTTGTTCAAAGCAGAGCACATCTAACATGCCCTTGCTTCCTTACAAGCTTAGTCAAACCCCAACATTTTTCCACCTACTTCTATCTAAAATACATAATAAGATGGATGCTACTGAAAGTTTCCAGCTGCAGAATTTATGCCATATACTTAGTTTTGGTTTGATATTGGTTTCCTGAGTGTGTGTACTGATGCAGAGCTTCAGGTGAATACTTGTTTCTCTTCTGTGTGCTCCTTTTTCTTCAGTGGATCATGGTCCTGGACTGCACAATATGAATCAAGATGTGCTGTTAATCCCTGACACAGTACTGGAAGCTTTCTTTATATGAAAAGTCAGGATATTTTTTTGTACATTTGCTTAAACACTTTAAACAGTATTTATCTTTAGTCTGCTGCCAAAGTAAAAGTGCTTTGTTCAAATTTGAGGTCAAAAAGTATTTTAAAATAAAGGGGATTAGAAAAAGCAAATGTTACTGATGTTTGGACGAATTTTCCTGTGAAGTTCTTTTTCAGGTTTTTTTTTTTTTTTTGTGTTTGTTTATTTGCTTGTTTTTAACAGCCTTCATATAAATCTTTTATTTAAACATCATATTTTAAAAAAATAGCTTTTTCTGGGACTTAAGTTATATGAAAAGCAAACCAAATCCTTTGGCGAAATCTACTTTTTTGGGCTAAAGAGAGACACATTTAATTAAAGAGGTTACCTTCAACCCTGATAGCAAACAGTATTGGTTTGGGCTGTTTGTGTCTTTCCCCACCACGCCTGGGTAGGTGAACATGCCACAGGCTGGGAGTCAAAGCAGACAATTACTACTCTGAGCAAGTGTTCATTCTGTCTGTCCCTACACTGCTCCCACTCCTCCCTCACTGCAAGAGAGACACTGAGGGGCTGGAGCGTGTCCAGGGAGAGGAAACGGAGCTGGGGAAGGGTTTGGAGCAGAAAGCTGATGAGGAGCTGCTGATGGAGCTGGGGGGGGGCTCAGTCCAGAGAAAAGGTAGCTCAGGGGGGATGCTTCTGCTCTCTAAAACCACCTGAAAGGAGGGTGTAGAAAAATGGATTATCAGGTTTCCTTTCCATTATTTCTGTGTAGCCTGAGTGTGCTACAGCAGCAGCGTTTCCCACGGTAATTTGGAGCTGCTTCTTCAAATCTCAGCTGGCGTCAGAAAAAAGCAGAGAAAGGAGGACAGATTTTAAAAGCAMAACTTCTGTACTTAAAGTCCTTTTGTTCCAGTTCTAGGATAGATGAAGTGAAGCCTAGAACAGATCATCTTCTATTTCTATCCTCAGCTTTAAATATCACACTGTCTTTTGATAAACTTCCTATTTTTTTCATATTTGAGAAAAAGTAAAGCTACTTTGGTCTGTTGTGTGCAGGTTTGGGTTTTTTTTGTGAAATTGTCCAACTCCCAAAGCTCGGTGAGATCTCAAACAGAATGCTTTTTAGGACCCAGACAACATCTAGGCTAAAGATATCAGTGACATTTTACCACTTGCTCATAAGTTTTCATGGTCTTTCACAGTATTTTCTTGAAGTTTCTAAAACAAGGGCCTAAAACTGCTGCTAACACCTCCAGTCAATTCACTCTGATCTTGTAATCAAACAAGCCTGCAGAGAATCTGCCAGGCAATTTTTCTGTAAAGTGTTTGAACCTTGCAGGCATATTTCCAGTGCCAAAAATCATTACAGGATTGAAAACCTCTTAGTCAGGTACAATCAAGTGTGAATCTTGGTCTCTGGGTATATAAATTTTTACATTTAAGGCATGTTAGTGTTAACAACTTGACAGCTTGTCTGAAGCAATTAGTTTTTTAAACCAAAGGATCTCTCCTGTCATAACTTTTTACCATTATCATAGAAGTGTTTGAGTACAGCCTGACAGCAAGCCATTCATTTTCTTTAAAATAAATGACATGATGGTGTTGATGATGATGATGATTATTATTATTATTACCATTATATTATTCACCTTGTGAAACAGGCATCAAAAATTTGGATAAGTTCCACCAGATTTACACTTCCTTTTAGTAGTAATATGTTTAAAAATTATTTTTTTAGACTTCAGTATTTTCCTGTTGAAAAAAAATCCTGCCGATACTTTATATGTGTGCAATCAATGTGCACATATTTATTCCAAATTTAACAGATAATCAACACTTTTCTAGAATGAAATTGTGCCATCTTGCTAAAAACTTTTCCCATCACACTCTGGCTAAACATCAATGATAATAAATAAATCTGGAGCTATTGTCAGGTAGTCTTTGCAACATTTACTATTTTAGAAATGAGGGTGACACTTCAAGTCTGTATCAATTGACTGAACAGCTGTTTGGATCTTAAAGGGAATTGATAGAAATAAATAGATATAAAATCAATTTTCATTTATTAAGATATTTAAGGTTTTGTTTTATTTTAGTAGGTTGAGTTTTTTTCAATATGGTTATTTAAATAATATTTCCTGAAATCAGCATGTTTCGTTGTTTGTATTTACCTCAGATTCATGTCAGGAAGTTCACAGAAACTCAGGCTTTTAAAATGTGGGCTTTTTCTGAATTTATCCYGTTCTTTGCAGGTTTTCCATGATACCACTGTCTCCTTTTGCCTGGATGTTGTCATCTATGGATTTTGACATGGTGCGTCTTTCGCATGAATAATTTATCATGAAATGTATCTGGGCACATCAAACCACTTCTGATAAAAACCTTGGTTCAGCTAAAAACAAGTTTAATTTCCACAAATACCAAATTAATTTTTCAGTTTCAGCTTTTGAAGACACTTCTGAATCTTAAACTTAGCAAATTGTTTAAGATTAAATACCTAAAAGAAAACACTTTAGTTAAATTAATTAAACCCAATCAGTGTTTCTTTCCTTCAGTTTCCTGGGAAAGCTGTTTCTCCTTCTCTTTTACTCATGTCATCTTATTTTTAAAGCAGATTTGCTAAACAAGGACATTGCCAGCCTAAATTYGGAGCTCACTGGACATTCTAAGCCAGCACACCACTACAAGTGGACAATTAATGGTGCTGACTTACTAGATTTAAAGTGGATGGAGAACAGAGATGCTGGTGCTGTGCATTCCTGTACCACTGCCCCAGTCTACATCTGCTTTCTGTGAACATCTTCGTACCCATTTCTGCGAAGTCCATTCAGTTCCTTTTCCCTTTGCCAATTYCATGTTGCAACCCTAAGGCCCTTTTCTGACTGTTCCCATTCTCCAGTCTTCCTTTCCTACGTGCATTGACAGTCCTTTGGGCTGTTCTTGCCTCCTTCAAAATCTGGTTCAAGAGGAGGGAGCAGCTTGCCTTGATGAAGTGCTCATATCCCTGTTTTTGGCTGGATGAATTTTCAGTCCTGTTAACTTAATTGACATCTGCAGACCCTCAGTGCCTCTAACACACAAAATTCTTGTGGGGTGCCCAATATGCAGAGTTAGGAACTCCCTTGTGGGCATTGTGGTCAGAATTTTCTTTCATGACTGACTTAACTAAAAGTCACGGAGGGCTTTGATGGCAAACACAAGCTGTGAGCTTCTCTCGGGGTGTTTCCTCCTCTATCACTCTGTCTCCCTCCCTGATGGCTGTAACTACTGGTTCAGGATGATTTCAGTGGCCTTGAGATCAGCAAAATTTATCTCTGACAGCACTGAGATGTGAATTATTATCAACGCTGAGGCAGACCGTGCATTTGTGGGGAGCTTGTTTCAGGGTTACACCACTGTAACAATGAGAGGGTTGTCAGACAATATGATTTCTGCTGCATCCTGAGTTCTCTAATTGTTTATCATATTAACCTTGGTGATCTTGCAATCTCCTGTCTGCAACATTAATCAGCTGACATCATCCTTTGTTCTGAAAAGACATTATCAAATCCAAAGACCAGCACACATCTTCAGTGAGAAGGGCAGTGGGGCTTGGTGACCTGAGGAAGGGGATTAAAAAGACCTTTACTTTTTATCTTTGCCATATAGCCTCAGATGAGTCACTCCCATCATTGCATTGTTCTGTCTTTTGTCTGCTGGGGAATTGTCTGAGCTGCCCTGCACCCTGCTTGGCACACAGGCTGCGCCTGCTTCTGCACTTACTACTGCTAAAACCAGGAGCTTGCCCAAGCTTGGCACAATCCAGGTCCAAGTTATCACCAGAAGGCACCTGCTGCTCTGCAGACAGGCAGACACTCACATTACACTGCAGACCTAGACAACATCCCAGGCATCTCAATGTATTTTAAGAATTAGTATTAGCCAACAGCTAAATGATCTTCAGTGGGAAGACTGCAAAAGAAGGGTTACTCGAAGATTTAGGGAATATTTGTTTGGGCTATTTGGGCTTTATTTTTTACTGTTTAGGTGTTTGGGGTTTTTTTTGTTTTGGTTTGGGTTCTCTTCCCCCACACCCCACCCCAACYGGAAATGGTCACGTTTCTGATGTGAGCTCATACTTGATGGGAAGAAAGGTTGAAGCTCAGTGAAGTCTGGCTAATTAAATACTTTTGCCATGAACCTAAACTGCAGCATAATAAATATACAACAGGGAAAATTGCACTGGAAGGACAAAAGCATCGTACTTATGAAATGCAAATTATTTATTTAATATTTAGAGGAATATTTCAAAAAGCCTCACTTGGTTAATGAACAGGTTTTATTGTGGGCYGAACTTCATGAAAGGTGAAGCAGATGTAAACCTGCACAGAGATCAATTATTTGATTTCAGCTGCAAGTACAATGCCTTTCATAAACGGTTTGAATTCACTGCATCCCTGCATTAAACTGATGGATGTTTATTCTGTGTATCAGTAACACAATCTTTTCCAGACAATGATGGATAAGATGAAATGGCCTAGGGCTCTTTTGGAACCAGACACAAAATAATCCTCCAAATTCTCTGCAGGGAAYGAAGCAGTGTGGCTCAAAATATTTGCCATGGCCATAGACTGTTATTCAGCACTCTGGGTCTTTGTGCTCCCTAAACCAAGCCTGACCCCTCAGGTACATCAGGAATGCTTGAACTTGTGCCAAAAATCCTTCCCATGGGCGACATTTGGGAGCTTTCTGGAGAGGGTCAGTCCAGGTAAATGTATGACTGCACATGGCTCAGGCTTTGTGTAGAGGTTTGGCTGAGTCTGACCTGAGTCAGGTGAATTTGAGACTGCCTGCAGGGTGTTTGGGATCATCTCAGACCTAGGACCCCAGCTCTGCTTGAGCTACTCCAGAACCAGCAGCATGGACAGAAAAAAATATTTCTTAAAGCATGAGATTAAAGAAAAAAAAGCGAACCAAAACAACAGACTAACTAAAAAACCTAAAAAAAATCCTAAAATCATACCAAAATTGCTGAGATAAAAACATAAACACAAAAAAAGTTCCTTATGTTGGCTTCAAAATTAGCAATTGATCTGACAATTGGCTTAATTTGGGGTGACTTCAGTATATTACAGATGCTGATTTGTGCTCTGGGCCTGAGCTCAGTGCTGTGCCCAGGGAGAGGTCTCCAGCTCAGGGTTTGTGCAGCCCTAAGCTCCTCACTGCCCGAGCACGAGRAGACTCCTGCTGTCAGCACCTCCCACGCAACTGCTTTTCAAACTGAGCTGATTGCTAGGAACGACCTTCAGCCCCTAAAAAACGCAAACACCTGCCCCCTGCTCAGAGAAAAAAAAAGAAAAAGAAGAAGAAGAAAAAAAAACAACAAGGGGAAGACAAAGAAAAAAAAAAGGAAGCTGAGAGACAAGGTAGAGAGAAGAATATGCACATCTTGATGGGAATCTTTTATTTATTTATATTTTTCAATTAATAAATCCCTAACTACTGCTACAGGTCTGAACCTCTATTCAGGCAGAGTGAGGCTGGCAAGATATTCATAAGATAACACTTACTGAGGGAAAAATCTATTAGAAAACKATTCAGCTATGTTGACGTGGTGAATGGAACAGTTTTATTCCATTAGCATGCATTCAACAAAGAGAAGTTAATTAGTTTTGAGAACTTCTGATATTTCAGTAAAACTTTCGACTAATTTTCAGTTGGATTTTTTTGCCTTCTGGGGATCCTGTCAGTATTTTCAATTAACAGATTTCCCTGCACAAGCTCTTCAAAGAAATGGTGTTAGAAATAGAGGAGGGCAACAACAGCATTTTTCATTTCATGGGAAATACAAAATTCCTTTCTTGTTATGAAAAGCAGCAAAAAAAGAAAATAGTCAAGTTTTGGGTATAAATTAAGTTTAATAATTCTGAACCAAGTTATACAAATAAATTCCGTGTAATGGTTTAATATATTAGAACTGAAATGAAAATCCCTGCAACTGCCCCATTCTACCCCATAGTAAACAACATTCAAAGACATCTATCTCATTTGTTTCTCCACCAAGCAAGAATTTCYTTATAACTCTAAAAATACCACAAGTATTATTGGAGATTATGGAGATTTCTGGACAAATCCTGCATCCTTTTTTGGCTTTTAAGTACTTGTAAGGGTGTATGTGACCTTCAGGCTCTGCTCTAGCATTAATTAAACAGATTTTTTTGAAAGCATGAAAGCTTTACTATAGTATGTGTAACCAGATCCTACAGTCCACAGTGAAAAAATGTCTGTCCTTGCAGGAGAAACCTGATGTTCTTTCTAAAATGGCGTGTAAGTAATAGATGCTTATGTTCCATTTCAGCATTATACRTTTATCTACAGTAAACATGAACTTTGGTCTATTACATTAAATGATGACACAGAAATGCATCAAAGAAATGGATCTTTTGTCAACCAAGTGCCTAATGTAAGGCTTGTAAGTGATGTGTAAGGTAAGGACTGGCTGAAAGATCCCTGGGTCTGGTACACAGGAATTCTTGGTGTAGAGAAAAAAATATGTGTTCAGATTGCTTTTCTTCATGTTTGCAGTTGGCRAACAGGACTCAAAGGCTGCAGCTTTACTGGCCTGTTTCTGTGTTGTTCTGTGTATCCTGCAGTATTGAATCATCTCTTGAGAACAATCTGCTGTTCTCCAGATATGATTTTCATTGAATTATGATCATTCCACCATAAAAATCTTGATTTGTTCACCAAAATCCTGTTTTTTATCCTTGTTTCCTCTTCCTCTATGACCATGAGGTTTTCTCAGCGCTAAGAACTGTGAATCTCATACTCTTTTTCCTCCTTCTTTGATTGTCTCTTCTCTAGACAATTATCTCAACCTTCTCTCTTCTTGCCTTCAGGGCTTAAATTCACTAAAACCTTCCCTTTCAGCTGAGTGTTTGTAGCAATGATCAAACCAATCATAGCTCCCAGTTTTCTGTACTCTAAAATTAGTATGTTGGAGCTTATAATTTTTTTTTTTTTTACTTTTTTTGGTGTTTCTAAGCAGTCAAAAAAAGCTCTGCTCAAAGTGCTGGCCAGTTCTTCCACACTTCCTCCATCACATACACTTCAAACTAAAAGCACATCATTGCTGAGTGCTCATTTCTTCCCTGACTGTGCTTTTGAAGGATTGTAAACTGTGCATTTGTAATGATTTTTACCTAAGGTATTGTCTAATTTTAGGTTATACAAACCAAAGAACAGGCAAGGGAGGACTGTAGCTCACATGTGAGATCTGAGCCTCCTGGCTTTCCATAAAACAACCAATTACTGGGCATCTGAAAGAGCCTTGGAGTGCTCTTGGACACTTCTCAACAGTTTTGTTCCAGCTTCCTTCCTCTGAAGGTGAACAGCTCTTGGTTCTTTAGAGAATCTGATGCAGCCAAGCACAACCTTGAAAGAAAATATATTGGCTTTCTTCAGAGGAAGGCACAGACAGCTCTTAGCTTGGGTTCCAGATTTTTAAAAAATAACCTTTTTGCATCACTATTGTGGTTTTTGAATCACTTTTTAAACACCACACACTAATACCATCTCAATCAGTGGAAATAATAGAGCTTATTTATTTCATTTGGACTAATATATTATAGTGGGGGGATTGTGGGTTTTTTTCATAATTAATACTAASTTCTCAGTTAAATATTACGGTAAACAGTTGTAGATTAAGCCAATTTGTATATATTTTATATTCTCTCTTATMATTTTTGAAGAAAAATCCTGCTGTTGACAGCAACAGCAATAAAAGAAGGTAGGAGTCATACTGTATATAACAGAATTGTTTTACTTTGATCTGCAGATTTGTGCTGTGTGTGGTGGAAGACAACAATGGAGGAATTGATATTAAAAGGAAAAATATTTATCTCAGTGTTAGGAAGAAACTATAGAAACTCCAATATCAGATCAAGCAAAATAATGCAAAATCACTTTGGGGGATTATCATGTGAAATGTCAAATCTGATATTCCAATAATAGAAATTCTTCAGTTAAAGCAGATCAAAAAATCTCCAACAAAACTTGTCTGACAGAGCTTTAAACAGATTTTTAATGAAAATTGCTTCGTACAGAACATTATAATTTTCTGGGACAAATCCCACGTATAAAAGATGGTGCCAGAATCTTGCAGCAGCTTTAGTTCAGTTATCTCATACTTAACACTGGTCTGACTCCCTGCAAAGGCACAAAGACACCTTTCCCAGGATGCTCTCAGTGAGTGAAACACAATTGATGTCACATCTCCCTTCACACAGGGCAGACACTGTAGCGTTATATGAGTCACATTCACACTGAAAAAACAAACAAACAGATAGTATAAATTATTTACTACACTAAACATGATGTGCCCTTAATTAAATTTTAAATTAAATAAATTATAATTTTAAAAAAGTTTTTTTAGTTATCTCTCTTTGCTCAAAAATATTGCCAATTAGAATTATTTAAAAAAAACCAACCTTTTGCTTTCTATACTAGATCTTGTTATTAAACAAAGAAATGAACAAAGAAACAGCAAAACACACAAGATTTTTTGCACTACTTCTGAATGACTTTTGGTTGGTCTCATAACGATTTAGAAGACTTCAGAAGACAAAGGGAGGGTAATTTCTATTTTTATGAGGTAATTGGTAAAATATAGGGTTTTTAAAGCAATTTTTTTTCACACGCTGGATATTACAATATATAAGCTAAAGAAATTGACTAATTAAATTCCATTCTCAATAGAATGTCAGTATGTATTTCTGTTGAGAACATATTTACCTTCCTAGAGGATGGGTTTGGAATTGTGACTCARTGTATCTGGGTTTTAGTCTAGTACTTATTTTTAATTTCTGCTCATCTTTAACAATGAGAAAGGTCTACTTGCTTGTGGGTATATTTTATGAATGTTTTAGTTCTTACATTTCTAAATTTCAGCATTTATATTCATATTTAGAGACTTAAGGTTTAGGCTTCCAAGTCTGAAACTTTTTGGATTTCACAGTCACAAATGAGGATGGTTGCAGTTCAAAATACAGACCATGCCAGGGGTGCTGAAAACTGAGCAGCTTGTTTGTGCCATACAATCTGCCACCTGGAATATAAGAAGAGAAATCCGTGGGGTTTGATCTGAC
Organism: Amblyornis subalaris; assembly: GCA_018881555.1. Lineage (NCBI taxonomy): Eukaryota > Metazoa > Chordata > Aves > Passeriformes > Ptilonorhynchidae > Amblyornis > Amblyornis subalaris. The sequence goes on along the minus strand of JACAXG010000017.1, from coordinate 531,479 downwards.
TCATGCTGACCACTTGACGTTATTGCAAGCAATTTTGTGGTATGTAATGACACACATTCATCAAACACTAACAAATTTGCTGGTGCTTGTCTGCACTGAAAGTGTGACCATATTGGGACCCCCCATAAGAGATAAATAAGCCTCAAATTTTCATTTGTTTTGCTTCAGGCTTTGTCCTAAGCATGGTCTGATGTCACAACAGTTTAAGCAYTACAACAAACAAGTTGTCTGACCTCGACTGGATTTTATTTTTGCAGGAATATCTTAATAGGATACAACCAAAAACTGACAGATTATTTCTTTACAGAACACTTTGGGCATCAAGAGAAACAGAGCAGAGGTTAAAATACACCCACTGTATAACTGGATAGGGCACACACAAAAATATGTTGTTTTTTTTTTTGTTGGAGAGGAGAAGATAACTTCAGAAAGCTCAGCCATCAAAGTTTAGATGAAAAAAAAGAGTGATGCGGTTCAGTTTTATTTTGTTGTCACATGAGAAGTCTCCTAATCGCTCTGGGTGACRTTTGCATCCATCAGTGTGGGGAAACTCGAGGTGCTTGTGTGCTAACAAGTTCCAATCCAGAAGAACTATTACCATGATCATGTGAGGTTATGGTCACATTCCTGCCATAACAAGAGGCTCTGCATGCAAGCTGGTTCTGACACGCTGCAGTGAGCCCTGCTCTGCTCTTACAGTCGTAATAAACTGGTATCTATTACTGCAGGCATCTCTGTGTCCCTGCTTACTTGGTCATCTTTCCTCTGCTAATTGGGAAGCATGTGAAATCCTTCAGACCTTTCTGAGTATGTGTGGTGGAGAGAGAGAAAGTGAAATTGGATTATTCCCAAAATGTCAGGTGTTTTAATTCAGGTTTCTCACAGGCYGCTCGGAGTCTCATACCTCTGCTAGCAATATTTCGGAAGTGTTTTATGCTGTGATTTTGGCCCAGTGCAGCTGCACCTTCCCAAAGGGTTCCTGGATAAGATTTAGCAATTAGACTATTTCYGGGATCCCAGCAGGCAGGTTTCAAGTGTTGAGCTCTTTGGGTGACTGACAGGTCATTAACATGGATGCAGGACCCCTTGCCAGCTTATCTCAGTGTCTGGGAATGCTCCAGGGTACACACAGGTTATTGATGTAGATGCAGCTAGTGTGTGCAGAGATTTCTCCCTGGATTTCAGATACCTTCTCACCAATAATTTTAGTGAAATATATGTTTCACCAGAAAACAGCAATAACTATAATAATAAATTAAAAAAAAAAAAAAGAAAGAGAGAGGGAGAGAACAGAGGAAAAAAGGCCAATGCTTTGAATATCAAATATTCTTCAACAGTGGTAAAATCATTAACTAGACCCATTTTGAATATTAAAACAAAAGTTACACTTTTTTATTAAAAAAAAGACATTTTTGCATCTTGCAGACTTGTGATTAAGGTAGATATTAAGGAATTATTATACTCCCAAATGCTGTGGAGATTGCAACCAGTTACATATCTTTGAAAAACTGGAAAAAGCGGAGAACTATGGACTATCTCTGAGAAATGAGATAATTCTCCTSTGTTACTTAAACATCTTCAGGGCTTTCTTTTTACTCTCATACTTTGGGTACATGAAGTAATGAGACCTTTTCTGTGTTGTGGTGGAGGAAAGACTACTTTTGTATGATCTGCTACAATATGGTGTCCTGGAAGTGTCAAATGGGTTTTTGGATTATGGCAATTATGTATGCAAAGATRTTTCCAGATTTTCAAAAATTCTCTCTGCAATATTACCAACATTCATCAAAGCAGTGAGCATTGGTCAAGAACAGTAAGTATCTGTTTGCTCTGACAATTTTCCAGCAAGTCTGGGACCTTCTTTCCATCTCCCATTGAGAGGTGTCCATTTGGTAGCGATGATTTCACTTGTTCTGGGCTGCTTTCCTTTCTTCCTACCCAAGCTTCTTGGAACCCCTCTGGGCTGACTAAATCACTGTCTTAGTGCTGACAAATAATATCTCAATGTATGGAAACAGAAGAGGTATAATTTATTTTAGTTTTTTCTTCCCACCCTAGAAAAAAAATGTGTGAAAAGTACATTGGGAACAGAAGTTCATGGGTGGAAATAACCCTAAATTGGCAGCTGTTGTTATTTTACTTTATCTTTGTTTATGCTTCTCTACTGTGGAAAAGACTATTTGACTGATGCTATGAGCAAAGTAGATAATGATTGTAAAACAAAGCACAAAATAACCGTAATATAAGTTATTCTCTCTCATGTGACAAAACGTAGGATTTCTGGGCATGGATCCATTGTTCATTATATTAGGTGCTGTACAAACACAGGCCTACTTGCTGGTCTCTATTTGTAATGTTTCCAGCTCTTAGAAATGTATTCATCTTTATTTTCATCTGCGTGAAGGGAAAGCTAATATGGCATAAGGCTTTGTCAATGCAAAGCAGGCAAGTGAAATTAGGAACAGACAACTCATAGTGCTGAATTGGTGGAGACAGAAACCACATAATAAGTGTTTATGCTCCAAGTTTTCCCTCTTGCCCTTGGGATCCTCATTACAATCAGTGGGTGGTAGAGCATCCTTCTTTTGGAACACACCAATCTGCCCAGAAATAGTTGAGGGATCCCTACATGACACTTTATTGTGTTCTGCAGGTATCTTTATGCCACTGTAGACTTCACTAATGTCTTTAGTATTAGTATGGTGCTTAGTAAAGACACTACATGGTTCTGTAGCGTTTTAAGAAATTTCTTAATTGGCACATGSTCTGATAAAGGAAATAACATCTGTAATGTATTCCAAAATATCCCTGCCAAATAGAAGAAAGTCCATAATCTTAGGAGTCTCATTCAGTGGCTCCAGAACGCTGGGGTGTTCCTGTTGTGGTCTGTGAGGCAGCAGTTGATTTTCAGCAGTGTGCTGGTTGCTGGGTAGTTTATATTGTCTCCTCAAACACGTCTTCCTCATTCCCTGCTGTATCTGTGTGCATTCAGCACAGCAGATGCTTCATTACAGTCCTGTGTCACCAAAGGCTCCTTCTGTGTTCAGAAATTTTGTCCCATGTTTGTCAGGGATTGGTTTTGATGGTGGGATAAACTGCACTAAGCACTGAGGCAAAGCTGGATTTGTTGCTACCGAATCTCCTCCATTTYGTCCTGCTGTCAAGGCATTTGTCTGTCTGTCCTCCCTCAATTTGCTTCCTTCTCTGTGAGACTGTGAATCTGCCACACTTACAAATTCTCACTCCACAGCACACCTCTCCCAGGATAAGGAGACTGAAGTGAGAATGATGACAGAAAACAAAGACTTAGAGAAGCACATTCTTCAGCACAGATGTATTTGTGAGTTTGGAAAAAAAAAAAACCAGAGAGTAGTTGAGCTTGGAAAGGACCTCTGGAGCTCATCTTGTCTAACCCCTTTGTTCCAACAAGTTCAAAATRACCTTGTCTTTACTTCTATACAAACCTTCCCAAATAGTCTGTATTTGAATGCAAAATGTGCTGAMATGTACATAACCTGGCAGAAAACAGTACAGTCCTGCATATAAGTAGGGTGAAGTCCTCAGGCACTAAGATCATGCTCCTGGAGAAATAAAGACAAAAATAGTTACTTACATTTCCAAGGTAAGAAATCTTCCAACCAATCTTCCAATTTTTTCAAAGGCATATAAGCATTGCTCTCCTGGTTTTTCAGGTAGGACTCTAAAATGATGAACATTTATGAGAAAGATATTCTGGGAGCCTTAAGTCACARGTGCCTAAAGAGACAGCGCCTGGAGGCATGTCTAGGCTCAAAATACAGAGAAGGAAGGAAAATGGAATAGGAAAAATGTAATAGCCATCAACCTTTCTTCAATCTATCCCACATGTGTATAGATATCTTCGCTAAAACAAGAGGGACCCCCAATTTCTATACAGCAGAGCCTCACTTGAGCCTACCAACAATTTTTCTCACTCAGTGGGTTTATTTTCTCATTCATTCTCCTTTTGTCCTGGCTCTGCACTGTGGCTGAAGTTTCATTAGCATTTTAATAAGTGRGGCTAAATTAATAACATGAGCTTCTTGTCTCGGAGTGCTCTCAGACCTTCCAAGCAGAGCCCAGACACATGGTTTGGGCTGGTCACTCTTGAGTGCCAGCAGTTGAAAATAGGACTGAGAAGTGAAAGTTCATTCTTTTTCTAAGAGCATCAGTGGAAGTTCCACGTCATTAAACTTCAATTAAAATCTCAGTCTTATTAGTAACTAAGCTGGGCTTCTTATGATGTTGGCTTGTCTTTCAAGGCAGAATATCACTGCATCATTCTTCTGAGATACATAGTGCTCATAACCATATTTTTTTTCAAAAATATGTGTATTTTCTTGTAGTTTTATTGCTGTTCCTTTGGTTTAGAATGTGACTTCACAAAAGTCTGGTCCTTCAGAAAGTCTTTTCATTCAAGTGCTGAATTTTTTCCTGTCATGGCTTAGGAACAATTTTATTTTCAGTATTTATACAAGGTAGTCTTAACTGTCATTCTCAAGTAAAGAAAAAACAACAACAACAACAACAACAGAAAGAAAAGAACAGTGAAGTATTCAGGTTAATGCCGTCCTGAGCAAACGAACATTGAACTATTCTGCCAATTTGAGTTGTAAGGATGAGGGTTTGAAGACCTCAGATTATATTTCCCATATGTCAGACACTGACTGTTGCTTCTTACTTTTAAGTATCTTCTTATGACAGSTTTTTGGTTACCTTTTGCTTCTCTAAGCTATGTGAAGTTGAACAGTATCAGGAAATGTTTTTCTTCAATCACTGAATTGTTAGAATGGTCCTTGCTATGGTTTTAGCTTTGGACAACTGGCACTATCTGAATAAGCTTTTGAGCACAGTTTAGTAGATTTCCTGGATCTCAAAAGATTCCTAAATATGCTTGGATTTAGCTATACAGTTTTAGAGTTTAATGACATGGACGTGCCTAACTCTGYCACAGATGGTCTCAGGATCAGAGAATCAACCTGGAAATGTTTCATTTGCCAATACCTGTATCTTTAGAGATTTACTGTSGTCTCATTGAATTCCCTCTCTAGAGGTGAATGGAGTTTTTGCTATAGTTTTTATCCACATTATTATAGAACACAAAATTTTACTAACTGATTGTTGTATAGAAAAATTAGCCAGATGAAAAGTAAACTAGTATCCCAAGGAACTTTYGGTCCTGAAAACTAAGAACACAAGAGTGGGAAGAGATGATGGAGTAGGATGCTTTGGGACAGTGAAGGGCAGGAATATGAAAATAGTACAGTGTAAATCCTTAAGCCTCACTCATACAGACATTTAAATATTTACATTTACTTTAATATCACATTGAAGTTTATATTTCAGGAGAGAGTCTTATTTGGCACTCAATACATGAATCCYAGAAAATCAATGGTAGAATAATTCCCTCTTGGATTCTAGAAGAGAGGGGCTTTTGAATTGTATTCAATTTGGTATTTTTTCACAAGGGCAATGCATGGTGTAGGTGTTAAGATTATAAACTGAGGTTTGAAATACGTAGATTCCATTTCTTGCTTCACTGTAGATTTTCTTTTTGACCATGAGCATTAATGGTCACACATTCAGCATAGAAGAGAATGTAGGTAGGTACTCGGCCAAAACAGATAAAGCGCTCGAAAGCAGGCATTAAGGAGTATTAGTTTCTTCAAATAACCAAAGAAAGAATGTCATTTCTGATAGAAAACTGTGCAAAAAATAAGAGAGAGGAGTATACTTAGTTTTGTGGAGCTTAGGTATCCAAATTAGGTTTGCACAAATGGGGACTTCTCCTACTTGGGATTCAGACATATCCTCTCCTGAAAACAGATGATTGAATGGATKGAAGTGTTTCTCCTTAAAAGATGGCTGGAGGAAATAGCAGGGAAAATATATGCTCAACCTAATTTTGAAACTTGAGAGCAAAGATGCTCCTGAGTTCCAATGCAGGAAAAGTTCTACGAAGAAGAACTGCTTCATCCTTTGTCCAGAGAGCATGTTGAGGAACACCTAAGACATMACCAGGCTGATTGGAGGAAATACCTGGAAAACAGAGTGATAAAATCAGAATACAGATCTGTACCTAAATTCTCCTGAAGTCTCAGTTTAGGTAGGCTTTGAGGTATTAAAAACTCTTGCCTTGAGTTCCCTTTGTAAAACGAGGATAACAGCCTTTTTTAGGCAGATTGTGTGATATTCATCTCTCACAAAGTTTTCTGMAGAAATACAGGCCACATGAAAGGCTGAGTATGTTCCTACTTAATCATGTTAATAACAAGTTTGTCCTCTGTCAGCTTTACTACTTTTCATATCCAAAAATTATGTCCAGTTTGCTTTGTGGAAGCTTTCATTTTCACTGCCCCATGCCTTGTGTCAATGATTGGTGTGTAACATATGGTCTCTCCAGTTCTCCACCAAACTTATGCTTGGCTTTCTGGTTGACTTCAACTGTGTTTCTTCCACAGCAACCCAACTTGCACATGGAGAATTAGCTCTCAGTCACCTAGGCAAACAAGTGACAGTGAATGAGGCATCAGGACCTCTTCTGAGATATTCAACTTCTCCAATATTTTCTTCTGCTTTGGTCAGACTTGTCATTCTCTTTAACACAACTCTTTTTGGGATTTAGTTTTTGTGCTCTGATGAAATACCTACAAAGTAAAAAGGGATGACAATTTATTGCAGATCACTGCAGTACCAGAAACAATTTTGACTCCTGCAGACACAGATTTGAGTACCTACTATGAATCAAACACGAAGTGATGAAAATCAAAAAACTGCCTATAAGAAGTCTCCGATAATCACCTTTTTTAGAAGCATTTCTTGGTCAATGAATTTGTGAGAAGATATTTGTTTGTCTTCARGTAAGGAGTTCACAATGCTCCTGGATCACACTGTGTTAGAATTTGGCTAGAAATCTTGCTCTGTTTGACTGGAGACATTATCTGCTGAAATGTCATATTTTGCATGAAATACGAAGCCAAACCAACATGCAAGTCTGTAGTTATCACTACAGAACTTTGCACTCCCAGCAAAAAATACAGCCAGGACTACAACATTATGGCCAGAGTGCAGGTTTTGTTAATACATTTTGGCAATGAACATTATTCTTCAGGTTCCAATGCTTACAGAATATTTATGTAGCATTACTGAGCGTTATTAAGTGGAAGCAGGTGAAATGACTTTTATGTTTTGGTACCCCTAAATGCATTATAAGCATATAATATGCACAAAACATGATTCCGATTATTAAAYGAACTTAATTGAAGTTTTTGTATAAAGATAAGGAAAAAGAAAACAATTACAGAAGGAAAATAGAGCTTTCCTCATTGCAACACAAAGGTGCATTATCAAAATTTGCTGAAAACCAAAAGAACCCTGGTAAAGCAGCAAAGTAGTTCCAAAGAAATCCACTTCTTTGTTCTATGCCTTCACAGCCTTTATTTGAATTTGGTGAGGATGGTATTGGAAACTAAGTTGTGCTCAGATTTGACTCTGTTGTGCTCAGATTTGACTCTGTCTTGTCTGTGGAGACCAGAGTACCACTGATGAAATGTAGAAAGATGATGGGGGAAAAACAAATAATGAAGGGAGTCTTCTTTCCATTGCACTGTATTTTCTGTCACAGTGCATAAAAATGAATACTTCAGATAGCAAATGAAGAGGCAGAAAATTGTCCTTCGGAAAAGAAAAAAAATAATAGAAGTAACTAGAGTTCTGGGRCTTTGATGCAATACAAGAAATGGCATCAGGATGAGACTTTTGGTGCAATGCAAGAAATTTCCTCCCACCTTCTCCATCTCTCTCCAGTTTTTTGTCAGTGGCACATCAAAGGCACCTTCAAAGCCTTAAGATTTAATAAGTAGGAAGATGAAAAATAGGTAATTTATCAGACTTATAACTACCAGCTGAGATTTTGATTCCAGGGGGAGCACAGAGAATTGTTTGCAGTTTCCTTGTGGCTGTTGATGCTGGCTCTGTGGAAAAGCACTTTAATCTTTCTTTTCTTTTTTTCTATTTAGAATGTAAAATCTTTTTGTATGGTACAACCTMTTGCTGATTCATCTCTATAAGAAACAAATATGTTGGTTTCATACATAACTGGAAATTCCCTTAAAAATCCGTCAGCTCCCTGACGGATGTTCACATGATAATATTTGGTCATGGAACCATTCTCTCTACATAGTACCTGCACCCTGAAAATCACTGAAACSCCAAGCACAAAAACAAATGTCTTTGTTAGAAAGCTGTATAAACTTTGAYGTAAAAACAAGAAAATAAAACCAAAATATTTCATCCAACATTGCAATTCAGAAGGGTAAAAAAAAGAAAAAATGAAGCCATTAGCAGGAGTGATTGTGTGTTCAGGACCGCTTACTTCATCGGAAAGTAAAATGGGCCATATCCAGCTCACCTAGCGTGTGGAATATATATCAAACATTAGAGCCTGACATCCTCTGTTGTCCTGGTTGATGAGAGCATGTGTTTGAACAGAAAGGTCATGCCCAGTCATGTGTGCTGAGTGTTTAGTTGGTAATGCAAAGTCAACACTTTTTTTCCTCTTCTTTCTTTCTTTGTTTAGGTAGCAGAACACTGACACAATACTGAGGATTGACTTGACTTTAAATCCTCAGCTGCAGAATCTTAAAATTTATTTAGATTCTCCTTCGTAGCAAAACTTTTTCTAACAGTGTGTAATCTTAGAGTATTCCTTTGTTAGGAGTGTCAATTTGTCAGTAACAGTTTTGCTGATGCACTTCCAGACCCAATGAAAATCTGTGATGAGGGGCAGTAGTTATTTCTGTACTTCGTATATATCTACATGTCTGGTTTTGAATCATCCATATCTGCATGCACTTCTGTCAGTTATGAAAACAGAGAAGTTGAAAAGCCAGGATGGTGGAGGTGAATAATACTTCCTTCAAATGATAATAGGTAAGAAGTCRCAGAAACAGACATTTTTCCCCTCCACACTAAATATTTCTGTCCCTTTACAAAATATATGACAACTGAGCATTGCTAGTCATATAACCCTTTTGGCAGGACAGCTTTTTTTCCCAGAAGTAGGGAAAATGGTGAGAGCTGACATTTGAGACACTATGATCAAATTGAGAGACCATTTGATTTCTGATGGAGCAGAAATTCTATTTTCTCCAATAACAAGTGTTAGATTCAATGAGTTATTATGACCTTAAGCAGTTCCAGTTCTGTCACTGCTGCTTGAATAATTCTATGTCCTTATTTCCCCTCCTGTGTTTTGATCATCTAGTCTGCTCAAAAGGTGCATCTGGACTGCCCTGTATTAAATATGAGTACAATGCTTAGTATAGTTAAGTTATTATGACTTCTAGAATCACAATTCCACATAAAATTTGAATGATAACAACTCTGTCATTTTSTTGATTTTGGAACTCATCAGAGCGATGCAGAAGAGAAAAGAAGCTTTGGCCTTGGCGATTGTGATCAGAGTTTAAATTATAATTCAAATCTTCATAGAAAATGTTTATTTAATCCATTTATTGAGATGTCTTTCCATGGGAAAGTCATTAGGAAACTTATATCACTCTCAAGCCTGTTTGGGTAATATAGTCTTCTCTTTATCTCCTAGCAATTACCATCTGTCACCTGAACACTTTCCCTAGAAAAACAGGAAAATTAAATTTATTATTGCAATATCAGATGGCAGAGTACTGTGTTGTGTTCTGTACATTCAGTTACTACAGTTTTCAAAACACTTGAAAGATTCAACACTCGTGGAAGAATGTTTTTTCTTCAAGTCAGTTTTTAGTTTTCAGAAATATGACATGCAATGCAGTGAGCTGTGATCAACAAGCCCTTTTGACACTTCCTTTTTCCGTAGGAAGCACTCTCAGAACAATGCATTGCAATAGAAACCAAGTGTTGGAGAGCAAATACTAATTGGGTGAACCCCAGGAAGCTCAGATCTAATCCTTATGCAGCTGTATGTGTTTCCTTTGTCATGGAGACCACTAAATGAAGGATTTGTKAATATCCTCTCAATCTACTTCTGTACAAGATTTGGCTTGGAGCAATCTCGGAGCCTTAGGCAGAAACCATAGGGCTGGTCATGTTCCTTTCACCTGCCCATTTATCCAACATAATTTAGCAAAAAATTTTTTCTACTGTGAACTAGCAAGTGATTTCCCTTGTCTCCTGCTTCTACACCACTTGTGGTCTTGCCTGTGTTTTTCTCTGTGTTTGATGCTGCTGGGCTGCGTGCAGAGTGCTATAAGAGAAAGAGTCCTATTTAAAAGCCTCTGACCAATTCTGAGCCACAGGTAGGCTCCTCCTGGGTGAAGTGTGCAAAACTTTTCCTTAAAGAGGAAAACTCAGAATATGTTYTTGGCATGTTTTATGTCAACACTGAATCTTGTATAATTTAAAACAGCTCTTTAATAAGGGTGGTCTAATGAAGATATCTGCCTGTTAGCTAAAAGTCTATGTGCCTTTTAAGCAGATAATAAACAAGCTACTGTAATAATAACAACAACATCAACATCAACATCAACAACAACAACAACATCACATATTTATATTTACTCCAAAATTTGGTGTATTTTAAAATTATTTTACTATAATTTCTTTTTCAAAGCAAACAGGGCAACCTGTTCACTAATGCAGAATGGATTTACCAGGCATAAAATAATCCAAAATGGCYTCTCCAATTAAGACAAAAAAACTTTCATCTTTTGCATCAATAAATGATACTAAGCCCCATCAGCTCTAGTGCAGGAGACTTATGTCCAAAGGAAGTATTTAATATCACAGATTTGACTGTAAGATAAAAAGTAATGATAAAAAATGGACATAAGTTTTCATTATTACAAAAGCGGGGGAAAAAAGACTGAAGATGACTGAAGAAGCAAACTTACCAGCTTTGATATCTTTTCTGTGTTTCCTGTGGTATGTTCTTACTCTTATTGACAAATATTGAAGCAGATCCAATTAGCAGTAGAATATTCATCTATCAGGAAAGGCCATCTAACAAGCCCACACTTGGCAACAGAAAGGTGAATGTTTGTCCAATTCTGTAGAAAATGGATTTTTAAAAGAAACATGACTCTTCAATCTGCAGTTACTAAATGGAGGTGCTGGAGYATGTCCAAAGAAGAGCAATGAGGCTGGTGAAGGGTTTAGAGCACAAGTGTAAGGAAGAGCAGAGGAAGGAGCTGTGGGTGCTTAGCCTGGATACCCAGGGAAGACCTTATCAATTTCYACAACTACCTGACAGGAGGTGGTCAAGAGGAAATGGTCTCACATTATACCAGGAGTGATTTAGATTGGATATATAGGAAAAATTTTTCACTGAAAGTGTTGTCAAGGACTGGAACAGGCTGCCCAGGAGAGTTGTGGAGTCACCATCCCTGGATGTATTTAAAAGACATGTAGATGTGTCACTTAGAGACATGGTTTAGTGCTGSACTTTAAGTTAATGGTTGGACTCAATGATCCTAGAGGTCTTTTCCAGCCTAAGCAATTCTATAATTCCATGACTTATACTGTCTTTGATCAGGTCAAAGTCTAGGAAAGGGGACTCATCAGTGATAGAATATGGTGGGTTTCCAAAATCATCACTGGAAACCATAGCCCCCATTAAAAGAAAAAAATGTATCTCTGCCAGGCAAATACAAGATTTTTTATGTTCTCAGCTAAGTTGTACAAACACCTCATTCAAAATAAAGGAAGGAAAAGGAAAAATCTAAATCCTTAATTTTTATCTGTGCAAATTATGGGCCATGTTCTGTTATTCATTTGACTTGTATTAATATTTTCTTATTCAGCTCAGCCATTAAATTCAGTGAGATTACATTACAAGGCACTTCTATCTGAGTAAGGGAGATGTATTTTGTCCAGTGGACTAATTTCCAGAATAGCATACTGCTCTTAAAGGGAAACAGAATTTGCCATCTGGATTAATGAAGGACTGAGGTCAAAAACTTTGGTTCAAGCTAAAGCTTCATACATTGACACACATCACAACTCAGGAGGGGTTTTGGAAACAGGCAGGAGTATGTAAAAAGGGGAGCAGCTTTATGTGTACCTTGAGCCTGGAGACAAAGACAGTAGCTGAATCAAATCACATACTGAAATAAATTTTCATTTGATTAATTGTTCTCATCTAGAGTCCTTCTGGTGATGAACAAATCTCAGCATGCACACAGTCTGCATGAGTGCAGAAAGTGTCTTATATTGAATTGTTGACATGAATCTTCGAACCAAGATGATTCACAAATTAGAYGAGGAATTCAAGTAGGAATTTGAGCTTTGCAGGAACACTTCTCCATGTCTGTGAGTCAAACTGTTCTCATGTCTGTGTTGCTAAGGGCTGTATCTCTCGCACATAGTGAGGCTTTCTCCATTAAGATGAACTGCGATCATTTTAGCTTGTATTTTATATATTTTGCTGCAGACATAGCTAAATGTTTCAGATTGATGATATTACAATTACAGAATCATTTATTTATTTATTGAATTCATGTGTGAAAGAACACACTTTCAGCACAGTGCCCTGCCACCTGTTCAGTGGAAATTCTCTCACCGTCTTTGGTGAATGCTGAGTAAATGCCGTGTCTAGAAATACTACTATTTTTACATGCAGAGTATTCAAGCTTTCATTCTTCATAAAAATGGCATAAGGTCATGGAAGGCAGATTTGGAAAAAAAATGTTCATGCTATGCTTTATGAATTTTCAGATGATGTGAGGTTACAGGCAAAAGAATATCAACTGATGTTATAATCAACAGACAGAAATAAGTTCTTTCAGATGATTGAGTTATCTAAGGTGCATAAAAATTGTTGTTGGTAGTAGTACTGGAAGTAGTAGTAGTAGTAGTAGGAGCAGTAGAGGTATTAATTTTCTAAAAGTGTTTGTTTCTCTCTAATAATTGCACAGGGAGATCAGAGAAGTGGTTTAACAGTTCGAGTCAGTGAGGTGAATCTTACATTGGTGCTGAAGGTGCTGTTGACCATCCAGGGCTCACAGGCAGGAGATGTGCTGACATATTCAAGAATATAATTACCTTTAATATGCTTTAAAATAATAATAGAATCATTAAAGTTGGAAAAGATCTCGAAGACCATTGAGTCCCACCTTTGACCAAACACCACCTTGTCAACTAAACCATAGCACTGAGTGCCACGTTCAGCCATTTCTTGAACACTTCCAGGGATGGTGATTCCACTGCATTGCTGGGCAGCCTGTTACAATGCTTAACCTCCCTTTCAGTGAAAGAATTCTTCTTAATGTCCAACCTGAACCTTCCCTGGCACAGCTTGACGTTATATCCTCTTGTCTTCTTGCCAGTTTCCTGACAGAAGAGACCAACCCCCACCTGGCTGCAGCCTCCTTTCGGGTGGTTGTAGAGAGTGATAAAATCGCTCCTGAGCCTCCTTTTCCCCAGGTTAAACACCCCCAGCTCCCTCAGATGCTCCTCTTCAGATTTGTGCTCCAGACGCTTCTCCAGCTCCATTGCCCTTCTCTGGACACTCTCCAGCACCTCAATGTCTTCCCTGTAGTGAGGCACCCCAAACTGGACACAGTCCTTTTCCACTGGGTCACTTTTCAGGCACTCCTTCTCCAGCCTGGAGCACAGCAGGGGGTTATTCTGACCCAGGGACAGGACACAGCTCTCGACCTTGTTGAACCTCATACAATTGGCCTCGGACCATTGATCCAGCCTGTCCAGACCCCTCTGCAGAGCCCTCTTTCCCTCCAGCAGCTCAACACTCCTGCTGATCTTAGTGTCATCCATGAATTGCTTGAGAGTGCACTCGATCCCCTTGTACAGTTCATCGATAAAGACATTAAACAGGACAACCCAGTACTGAGCCCTGGGGAACTCCACTGGTGACCAGCCACCAGCTGGATGTAGCACTGTTCATCAGCACTCTCTGGGCCTGGCCCTCCAAATAAATCAATAATTAATAATAAATAATCAGACCTTTAATACAGATGTATACACAATGCATCTCAAAACTGGGACAGTCAGAGAAGCTCTGCACTTTTTGATGATTGTGACAACTGGACCTTCCCAATAATTCAGGATTTCTAGGAATGATTGCAAAGGCGATGAACAACGGTCAGATTATTTGATTCCTCCAACTTTAGGAAAAAAAAAAGAAATAAATTATTTTTTATTTTGTCGAGAAGTAAAATCTGACACCCCTGAGAACTGGTAGGGCCATTATTGATTCATTTACTGGGTAATCTTATATAGCAATTTCACACAGCATAAAGTGCTCTTTGGTGGCCTAAACCCCTATTTTTGAATGAAATAAACCACAAATCTGATAGTATAAATAGAGGAAGGGAACTACCATATGTTTCTTTGCTTTAAATAGCCTCTCATGTGAATGGTAGTGTTTGATAATAAAGTCAAAGGTTTCTTTGTGGAAAAAGAGGAGGAAAAAAAGCTTTCAAGGAGGCAACCTCCCCTGACAGAAAAAGAACAGTCTGACAAAAAGAAAGAAAGGAAGAAAGAAAGAAAGAAAGAAAAAAAAGGTCTGTCACAATCTTTTTCTTAGTCAGTCTCCTTACTTATATCTGGTTTTAAAAAGATTATTTTAATTACCTACCTCGGTTAACATGAGATATATTAATACAGGAAAATTCATTCATCCCACATACTATCCATTCATCTAGCCTAAATTTTCCCTTCCCTATAATATCTTCCAAAGGATGTAGAGTAAATGGATTCCTGGTAATAGGATCTAATAAAATAGTGTATATGAGAATATTGTGAACAGATTATTTTTCAATTAAATTATCTTTCCATTAGAAGTATATCTGCTGAATATTTTTCACCTTGGCTTTAATGTGCTCCATTTATTTATTTAATGAAGATATGAATGACACTGCATTCGTTCTAAATTTCAGTTTTCATAATGGAGTGGTCTTTTCAGACCTCAGCAGGACCCATAATTTCCTGTGCTGAGAGCTGTACAAACATAGAAGAAGGAGATTGCTCTTGCTCTGATTAATTTATTATCTGAGAGATAAGCCAGACGTAGGATACACCTACATGGGCTCTTGCCCTCTGAGCAGACATGAGCTCATTCTATTTGCATCCAAAGCAGATGGAAATTTTGTCTGCCTGTGCTCCACATTAACTGGAAGCCTTGTGAATACAAATAACATGGTGTTTAGTCCAAACTACTGAGTGCTGATGAAAGATGTTATGTCTTAACTTGYATTTAGGGTTTCCCATGGCATCTGCTCATGGGCATAGGTAAAGTGAGCTCTAGTCTTTCTGAAAATTTTTATATAGATAACTCTGAATAATCGAAAATGGCAATATGATTTTTGGAGACGTCTGGATGGGTAAGACAAAGGACTGGAGTAGCAATTTCTTGGGAAAGGACTGAGTAACTGCACATTCAAGCACAATGCCCAGTCTAAGGCAGGATCAGTGTGCCTGTGTCTGCTAGAATTACTCATGACCGAGAGTCATTTAACTCTCGGAGTGAACATTTAACTGTCTAATAATTAGCTTTATTATCTCAGCTACTCATTTATATTCCCTCTGGAGAGAATGGAGAAAAGCAGTCACTCCCAGACAAGTTACCTGTCCAATCACCTCAACTATTTTCATTCTCCTTCAATAACCTTATTTTCTGGATTTTTTTTCCTCATTTTCTGCCACTCTGCTCTGTAGATTTCCAGTCACGAACCCCACTGCTAGGAAAAATATAAAAAGAAGAAAGAAAAAATAAAATAAGAATGGTGAGAAAAATAAAACTGATTACAAATCCGTTTTACAGTCACCCTCACTCCAAGCTGAAATTATCCTGTTCACTGAGGCACAGGTGGTGATTTTCCTAACTTGATTTGGTCATTAAAAATCCTCTAGCTGCTTCAATACTTTCTCCCTGAGGCCCCTATCAGTACTCTCTTCTCCAGTGATTAGAATACAGCCKATTGGCCTTCTGAACTTATTACAACCCTTTTTCTAATGATCTCATAATGACTGCAAACCTGAGCCCAGCAACCTGACAGATAATGATGTCAATTATGCAAAACAGAAATGAAAGCTTTGAATCTAATGGCCTGCACTGGGGGGAGTGGGGGCAGGAGGCTTATTTATAGTTTCACTGAGTGACTGTCATCTTTCAAAATATGTCAGTAAAAAGTTAATAAAGGGGAGGTTGGGGAACACACAAAGAGATGCTAGTTACAAGACCTTTGATAAATTTTAAAAAGAAGGTAGGTTCTTCTTTCCTTCTTCTCTAAATCTTATGATTGTTTTTGGCTCTTGTGCTAACCCAGTGAGATTTTACAATTTTAGCCCCTCTTACTCTTTTCCAATGGAATTCCTGTGGGACATCCCAAAGTTTGTAGGCATGTCAACAGTCAGTGTCAGTGAATTTGGGTTTAACGACCACTTATCAGTAAAATCACCCTCTAATCATTTAACTATGAGGAATTTAAAAAGTATTTGTACGTATCTGCTATTATTATTATTGTTATTATTGTATTTTTGTTTGTTTTTTATTTTTTATTATGGTCTAATGACACACAAGGGTTCCCAAATCCTCTTGGTTGTGAAGAGCAACCTCAGCTCTGTGRTGTCTCGCTTTATAATATCACCACTCATGGATTAAAATGCGAGCAAGCATTTTAGACAAAACTGAGAGAGATTTAGCTTTCAGCCTTGAATAACCAAAATTTGTTCTGGTTTCTTGGAAAGCTCCTGTAACTGTGAGAGCAGTGATTATATGAAGAGTGCCGTAAAGCTCAGTTTGTGTCRGGACATCTTATCACACAGCCAGTGACAGAAGTGGATTCCGTGTTTCAACCCAGATTTCTCTTTACTAATCTGCATTGTCCTAGTCCCAGTTATTCCCACCTTTCCATGATCCCCAGGCACCAGTAACCTCCCAGCTCTTAATTGTTATGGTATTTTGACACCCTCTAGTGAGCTGTTCTTTTTAGACCTCAAAGATTAAAAAAATCATAGAATCATAGAGCCTCTAAGACAATTGAGTCCAACCAACCACTAAACCATGTCCCCAGGTGCCACATCCACATGCTTTTTGAACACTTCCAGGCAAGGTGATTCCACCACTTCCTTGTGCAGCCTGTTCCAAGGCCACCACTCTTTCAAAGAATTTTTTTCCTAATGTCCAGTCTAAACTCTTGGTGCAATTTGTGGCCATTTCCTCTTGTCCTCTCACCTGTTACCCGGGAGAAGAGAACAATGCTCCACAGTTCTAAAATGCAATTATTGTTATCAAAATAGGACTCTGTCCCAGAGTAGCTAGAGAGGTTATAGGTTCAGTACATTCTCCGCGATTTCTTGTGTGAGAAACCAGAGCCTGCTCAAAGGAAARTCTTAGAGACACAAAGCAGTCAATGATGTGGAGCACCACACTTGTGTGATGGGAATAATGGCATTACAGAAGAGGGAATGTGCTTTGGAGTGGTCTTTCAGTGCAAGGCTGGACCTGGGAAATGTGGAAATTACATCTTTTATTCCTAACTTATTATGACTAGGAGGCAGCAATCTTTCAAACTGACATGCTACATTGCCCTTTCTAAAAAGCTGTGATAATACTGCAGCCACTTCCAGGACTGGGAATAAAAAGTGCCTGTAATCAATGCAAATAGATGCATAATATTCTGCAGGTCTGATCCAGTACATAATGCAATTGACAGGAGAGCTCCTATTGATTTCCACAACGTTAGCCCAAACCTTGGCTGACGGAGACATATCCCAAAAAATCATTCAAACTTGGTTATTTTTCTCACATTAGAAAAAAATAAACACATGGATTTTTCAAAATCAGATACTTTTCATAGGGCTTTAGTATACAATAATTTGTAGTGAATCATAAGTACTCTTTATATAATTTATTGCGACATGTTTGCAGATGAATATTTAAATGGTGGTATTTATAGCAGCAGAGGAAATGTGCTCGTAATGATCTCAGGATTTACCGGTAGAGAGACATGGTGAGAAATCCTGCACGGGGCCAAACTCAGAAATCAGAACTGAAAAAAAAAGTTTTGCAGCAATCTAGCTGAAATATCACCTCACCATAAATGTCAGATTTTTCTTTACAGTGGTGCTACTGTGCCACCCAGGTTTTAGCACGAAATGTGAGAGTCTCCATCGCTGGGACACACCACCCTCAGAAGGGACTACCTGCCACGGAGAGAAGCACCTCCTCACTGTGSCTGGTCACAGCTCTGCTCTGTGCCAGCCCCACCTTGTGACACTGAGCAGAATGCTCAAGTCGGCTGACTTCCTAGGGAGATCAACCAACCAAAAAAAAAAGCAACAAACAAACAAAAAAAMCACCCTCAAAACACCAAAGAGAAGGAAGAGATTATTAAAGTGAATCCTGAGATTTTAAGTGGTATTTTGATGCTGGAGCCGGACCACCACCTGTCATGACTGTGTCTCTACTGCATTGTCAGTAAAATGGAAATGTAATATTTCTCTCTCCGTATTTTTCCTAGGGATTAATGGGTSTTGTAAATCTTTAGATCATTTCACTGAGCTGATGAATTTTTGCATATGTTGCCCACAAGTCACCCATTAATAAAACAAACAAACAAGCAAAATATAATTAATTCCTGTTACACAGCATGTATATAGATACAGGTAATAACAAGGTATTTTTTATCTAAAATTTTTTGCTTGCTATTAGAACTCTTTAGACTAAGAGTATTTTTATTCCTTGCTGTATCTCTGAAGTCACCCCATGCTCCATGCAGTGATGTCTCCAACAAGACCTGGGTATTTGCAGGATGTCCTGTGATCAAAGGAGATAATTTACCACTTCTTGGTGTCAGCAGAGGGACAGATGACAATTGTTGAAGAACTTATTTTCAGAGAGCAGTTCTAGAGTAATTAACTGAATGGGGCATCCTARATTTTGTGTATAACTTCTGTTGTTAATCACTTTTTTCCCAAATAGGAAACCATTTCATTTTTTATGTGATTTTTTTTTTTTTTTTTGATGCTTGGAAATGAATATAAGATTCCAGAGATATTCTTGATTAGAAACCATCAAATTACTGCTCATATTTTCATGYCTGCACCCTAGCACAGTGCTACCAAATGTTTTGTGCTCTTGTAGTACCTGTTCATGTCTAACTTGCTCTTCATTATAACTTAGTGTAAGAAGCACACTGATGCAGAAGGTGCTTGCTTGGACCACAGTGCTTTGGATTTTATAACATCTTTATTTTCTGCAAGACAAACTACTATGTTCTGGAGCAGTCCCACTTTAAAAAACTTTCATTTGAACATTCCAGCGCAATGACAAATTTTGGCACACACAATACATATTGTAGTACTTCAAAAGCAAAGGTATTTAATTTCCATCTTACATGTAATTGATTGTTTAATATTAGCRCTCGTTGCTGAGGGGTATGTTGAAAGTAGAATTGACAGTGAAGGAACCAAAGATACATCTGTATTACCAAAGCTTTTAYTTTCTCTACATGCAGTTACATCTTGTGTGATGGACAGGAGTATTACTCTTTCTGTCCAGAGAAAAAGCTATACAGCAATAGTTATTAAAGAGCAACAGRGGAAATAGATATCACCTACTGAATGTGTCTGGCACTTTCATATTGTTGCGAAGGAAAAGCAAAATCTTAGGTACCAGGTATAAGTAATGYTCACCTTCTATGCCCATTTTACTTAACATTTTATTTCCATCTGTAAGAGTTTTTTTCTTGTGAAAATTAAAAAAAGTTATTCGTTTTCCTAAAAGCCAAAAATTGTATCTGATTTAGGAACAGACTTGTACGTCTGAGTATGTGACTAACCCAGATATAGTAAAAGTCCAGGACTTTTAAAGTAAAAGCTTACCTTTTCTGCACTTCAGAAATACATGTCGAAAGAAGGCCAGCCCTGAAGAGTTTGCAATGCAAAGACAAAACACAGCAGGCAAATATGACAGACAGAKGGTGGGAACACGAGGTATCAAGAGGACAATCATTCCCAGTGTCATAAGCAGCAGTCATGACCCACCAGCTGCCTACCTGCTGTCAGGAGTTTCATAGGTACCCTGACAGAGATCAGAAGAGGGAAAGAGGTGAGGTGGATGTTGGCTAGAAGTGTTACAAAAAGACTTCAGTGGGTATTTTGGAATGTTATCGTATCTCATGACTTGGCAAAGCCCTTGGGTATGGGGGTAAGTAGGATTGTGCATTCACTTTTTCTTAGCTCATCCATGGTTTGACTGACTTCATGGTTTTGGGGGTTTTTTGCTTTCCAATAACAAGACAGCATTATTTATGAGGGATGYGAGCAGTGCAAATACACCTCACTGAAATTCCTTATTTGTCAGTCATACAAAAGACATGTGGGATGTGGAAAATTGGAGATCTGTAACCAGCAGTAGACACAACCATGAAACTTGAGGAGGCAAAATACACTGCATTCACTGCTGCTCAGTCACCCCATGGTCCTTGTTAATCCCCATTCATGGCAAATCCAGACCTTCTTGCATGTAAAAAAAACCATCTGAGGGTTCATCGATGTGAATACTCTTCAGGGCATGTGTGTTTGTACAGCTGCAGTGCCATATATACCTGGCTGGGTAATCTCGGTGGCACCCCAGCCCTCAGGTCATCACTCGGTCCTCCAGGATGACCTTTGAGACTTGGAGAAAGTGTGTGGGACTTAAAACTATTCGTGGCTGAGAGTGTCTCCCTCCATTTGTCGATGACGACAATGAATTTCCTTTCCACGTGCTTGCCAGCAGCTAATTATTTCCTCCCTCCTCCAGACCACAGTGAGAAATGATACCTTAAGCCACAAATAACAACAGTTTATTAAAACAAAACGGAAGCTGGTGACCACAAGTTCTTGTGTGGCTTTGCCTAGTGTGGTGATAGCTTTTTGAGACAAGATGCCCTCTAAGGGCTGGTCTTCATGACAGTTAATTACATAGTGATGCAATGGAAGTGAAAAAATGGATCAGAACACGCACATAAAAACTTCTTTTGTCTGCTCATGCAGCTCCCTCACACAGCCTGAGGTTATCAAGGAAACTGCCACTTGCGCAATCCTCCTGTTGGGAAAAGTGCTAACAGTATAGAGCAATCATTTGGGAAACATATTTTKAGAACAATGAAAAAATATGAAAGAAGAATTGGAGGATCAGTTTCCTTCTGCCACCATTTTTAAAGTTCAAAGATCAGATCTTCTAGTACTAGACTTGCCCTGGAAACCATTTTGGTTTTTTTTCTGAAAGATAAATGCCTTGTTATTTCTTATCTAAAACACAGAAAAAGTCACTATTCAAAAGCTAATAAATAAAAATTGTCTTTGTCTCAAGTCTTCCTTGACCCAGAGTAAAATAGTGAAGGGAAGGACAAAACACTGGAGAAAATACCATTACAGTGGAAAAAAAATGGTTTGGAGGGATCTCTGGAGGTCCTGTAATCCAGCTTCCCACTTTGTGTTGGACTGCTGTTTTCACTGGGTTTGCAAAGGCTTGCTTAGACAAATCTGGAAGACTTCCAAGCAGAAAGATTCCACAAGGGTGGCTGATCAGAGAAGCTGATATTTGTCATGTTCTTAATTTCATGAGCATGACCACCATCTACAAAGGCAACACGGGGCTATGTGGAGATGCTTCAGGCACYGGAGAGAGATTCCCCTGCAGCCCCTGGTGCAGCCCATGGTGAGGCAGCTGTGCCCCTGCAGCCCCTGGGGGTCCATGGGGGAGCAGAGGTCCACCTGCAGCCCCTGCAGGACCCCACACYGGAGCAGGTGAATGGCTGAAGGAGGCTGTGACCCYATGGGAAGCCCACAYTGGAGCAGGCTCCTGGCAGGACCTGTGGCCCAAGRAGGTGATCCCAGACAGGAGCAGATTTTCTGGCAGGACTTGTGACCCCATGGGGCTTCCACAGCAGAGCAGTGTGTGCCTGAAGGACTGCACCTTGTGGAAAGGACCCACACTGGAGTAGTTCATGAACTGCAGGCTGTGGAAGGACTCACGTTGGAGCAGTTTGTGAGGGACTGTATCCCATGCTGAGGCTGGGCAAGAGTGTGAAGAAGGAGAGGCTTATGACTGACCATAACCCCATTCCTAGTTCCTCTGTGTCATTCAAGGGAAGGAGGCAAAAGAGTTTGGAATAAAGGTGAGCCTGGGAAGAAGTGAGAGACTGAGGAGAGGTGTTCTTAAATTTGTTCTTATTTCTCTTTATCCTGATCTGATTTTGACTGACAGTAAATGGAATTAATCTTCCCCAATTCAATCTGTTTTGTYCACGATGGTAACTTGTCAGTAATCTCCCTGTCCTTATCTCAACCCATGAGCTTTTTATTGTATTTTCTCTCCTTGTTCTGTTGATGGAAGGGGAGTGATAAAGCAGCTTGTTATATACCTGATGGTCAACCAAGGTTAACCCACCACAGAATCAAAGTGCAGATCACTACTCAAAGTGCTGTTCAGAAATAGCCAGTAATCTGAACACTTTATTTTTTTAATCACTGTATCCTTACTTTCTGCAAACGATTAGATTCCTCAATGGGAAACCTAAATTATTACAATAATAACAGCTAAAAAAGAAAACAAAAAAATCCACCCTTAAACAATAATAAGGAAGCATTTCCTGTGCTGAGCATATTTGGCAGTGGGACGGGTATAAATGGATCCTTGAGTTAAATGAAATAATACATGGTTTGCTGCATCTGTGAATTAGCTGCATAAAGATAACTGAGGCAGGTAAATGCTGAATAAAACTGGATGATGTACATTAAGGTACCAATTGCATTTCTTAGCAAATAGCCTTTCTATTAGGGTGCCCACTAAGCACTGATGCCAAGCCAGCACTTGAAATGAATGGTTGCAGATCCTAATTTGATAACTGGTATAGATATGCTGGAAGCAATGGAAATGTGTTGACTTGAGGTACTTAGCAAGGAATAATCAACACCTTAAAACAGAAATATTATTCTGTAAATGCTGAACATCTGTGTTCTCCCTGTGACTGCCACAGCTGAGACGAGATTTTCTTAATCTAATTTTCAGGATGTATTTAAATTGGAAAATTAGACCTTCCGTCTATTCCCTATGTGTCTAAATGTCAAACTTTGGAACTTACAACTTTTTAGATAGTTAAGGCTGTGGTACACTCTGGGTCWTGGTCTGAGCCAGGATCTCAACGCAAAAATTTGTCCAAATTTAAGGAGCTTTGAGGGAATTCCTTTGCCATTTTAACTCAGATATCCTGAGTGAAAATCATCTTAGGTGACATCATTGCCRTACACCTTCTAAAGAAATTTAGTTTGCTAATAATGTATTTTTTCATTCATAGTTTCACACTGGGCCACAGTGTGGCCATTCCTGTCACAACTTGCTTGCTATCACAGAAACCATAATTGTTCTCTTTTATAAAGCCTCAGGTTCCTACAGCAATTTGTGTTCCTAAATAGAACTGACTTGGATTGCTAAGGTAGAATGGAAAGTCACAGAGAGTGAGCATGTGGGAATTATTAAATGCTTCTTTAAATTAAGACCTGAAAAATGTCATTTTATGGTCACAAGAGAGAGGCCCCGATTCAAGCATACACATATTCTTACTTTTAAATTAACTCCACTGCAAGGCTGTGGGAAGTCTGGCTCCATTCTCCTGATGACTTCACATTTTCCTGGGTACTGCTATCAGGTCCTCTGCACTGTCTCTTCTTCGGGATGAGCAAGCTCCAGTTCCTCAGCCTCTTCTCACTGGGCAAGTCCCTGACAACCTCAGTGCTCCCCACTGAATTTCTTTCAGTTTATAGATGTCTTTCTTGTTTGAGGGAAGACAAAAGTGGACACAGCATTATAAAATGTGGAGTGATTCCATGCTCTTCATCAGTCAAAAAGGTGATCTGAGCCTAAAACTCAATAGAGGTTAAGTTTGGGCTGCCTCTCCAGCTSAATGGGAAAAGACACCAACTGGCAAATAACATATCACCTGTACTGAATACCTCTGCTGAAGACTTCTCTCTCCCTGACTGCAGAGAGCAGTAGAGACTGTAAAGTCTGGTGGTTTAGTTTAGGATGGGCGGCAAAATATTTGGTGGTTAAGGACAAGGAAGATGAATATCATACTTGTAGACTGCTCTGCAATTTCCAGTAAAAATTGATTTTTCAAGTACAAAGTTGAGGCAGCAAGTGAAGGCTCATAATGGCACATTTTGTGCTTGGTCTATTGCAAGAATGAGGAGAGACCATTAGTTTGCAGTGCTGTCAAGACATGAACCTTTCACTGCGATGAAGCTGATGTGGAAACAAAAAGGATATTTTCTCTTTTTGCTCCAATGAAGGAAATTCGACTTTCAATTCATGATTCACAAAGGACTTTGTGTGTCCAGTGAGAATGAGGGACAGAAGGAAAACCCAGATTAGCAAAGTATTGGTTATAATTTATGAAATATTTTTCATAACTGAGACTACAGATTTACAGATCTCCTGAAAAAACCCACAGAAATAAAATGAAAGAAAGAAAATAAAAGCTAGTATTTCATGAGGTAAGAGAKATCTTTGCAGAAAGTTGACATCATGTACAGCTGACCTGTAGATGTGGAGTATCCCARTCTAAATTCCTAACACTCTCTCTTGCCAATACACTTTTTTCTTCATTCTGCGTTTCTTTACAAATTTTCTCCTTGTGTCCAAGAATGCGTATTCATCCACCTCCTGGTTATGGTCACTACTAGCTCATAAGGCTCAGAGAACACTGTCAGCCCTCAAAACACTAGAATTTTCTGTAATTAAAAGGTTCCATGAACCACCTGGGAACCATTTACCATGGCTCCATGAACCACAAACACCACTTGGATTTCAGTTAGGGAATCAGTAGTCTGTGTCATTGTATCTTCCACTATATCTGGCCCCAGTTCAGAAAATATTTCTAAATTTACCATTTGTCAGACTTCAGTGGGCTTGAAGATTGTTTTTAAGGTGGAGTGATTTGCTTAATAATGGTCCCATTTTTGTGGTTTTCACTGGGGGCTTTTTGTTTGTTTTTTAATATTGACTGTATTTTTCACTTCACTTGAATTTTCTTGCTGAAAATAATTTCTTCTAGTTTTTGTAAATAGATTTGAAGAATAAATTGGTGTGTTTAAAGTTAATAAAGACTTGATTCTGCAGTCCACAGGAGAAAAAAATTCAAACTTGTGATACAACTTTTATTAAAAGCTATGAAGATCACAATTAAACACATGGAGACCTCTAAACAGTCAGTGATTTTATGGAGCAAAGGATCCCAAAATCTTTTGAAATAAACTCCTCCCCATCCACTTAATGTTTGAAAGTAGGAATTAAGATCTCATGTTGTTTAGGTGTGTTTTGGAAATACACATTAACTTGTTTGTCAAAATAATGTCACCTACGGACTCTATTCAAGCTACCTTTCTTCTCCACTCTTTCTACACAAAGTCTTTTCTATCCTTATATTTCACTCATTTACTCTTTTGTCAAGCTTCCATTCTTCCTAGTTTTGTTTCATCTTTACAATTGTTCTCCCTCCAAACCAGGAAATAAATCAGCCACCCAACAATTCTTGGAGTTCTAGCTGAATGCTTCAACTCCTGGAGCTGGATTTGTTCACTCTCAAGACAATCAAACTCACTCATCTCTAAAAATCATCAGTCTGAAGTAGCGAGAGTGTTAATTACTTTCAGTATTTGTTGGAGGCTATTAAGAAATTAATAAATTAAACTTGATCATGTTTCCAGGAAATGCTACAGTGCTAATTAACAGCTTGTTAAAATAAGGAACATAGACGAAGCATTTCCATATAATTAATCTTTTCTATTCCTCATTTCTTCCTTATTTATTGACCAAGATATGCTTTCTGAAAGCAGTATTTATGCCCAGGAACGGCAGTGACACAATGTTTAGAACTGAGCTAAGCACTTTGCCTATGGAAATGTTGCAGGTATATCTTTGTGACGCACTGTAGGGAGAGATTTGGAGAACTCAGGATGAATCATGCTTCATTCTCAAGAGTTTGCAGGCTGGTGAGAGATACTCATCCTAACAATACAAGAGCAAATCAGTTTTGGATAAATTCAGATCTCCACCTACATAAACCTGCTTCGCTGGACCTGCACTGCACTTCATCATCTCTTCATACTTTGTCTGAAGTTCAGCCAAACAAAGACCAGCACAGTTATCTCAGCTGTACCCCTACCTCAGAAAAAAGACTTTGTTCCCACAAAGACTTGATATTAACAATTARGAATTCTAATTCCTCTCTGAAATAAACCAGAATTTTGGGATTTACCTAACTCTGATTCAGTCTTGGTGAAAGATTKGCTTCCAGCTATAAAGTCATGCTACATTCCTATTCAACTTGTCAGATAGAAGCAGCATCAGAATACTTAGTGGAAAGCTTTGCTACCAGCTAATAACAGCCTGGTTATGGCCTAGTGATTCACAGTGATATATTGAGAGGTCTTAGATCCTCTGTCAAGCTTCATTTACAGTGAAAATGAGCCAATGACTCTTGTCTATTTTCCTTCCCAGGCTATCAGAGCAGTCATCTCCTGACCATGTTTGTTATCCCTGGGGAAGGGCACAATTACGCTGATAATCACTTTCTTGATTCAGTCTGACATGCAATTTCTCTTCTTCTCCAAATCCAACAAGTCCTTTTTTAAACACACTYCTTCCAAAACATGCTCCAAGATTATATCTCCCACACAGAGAGAGACATTACCTGACTGATCCTAGAGTTCAGGAATATGTCKTTGAACTAACTGAAAAAAATAAAAATTCATCCTCTGCAAGACGGTAGCATAACTCYCCTTGTGGTATTCCCTCTTATTTCCACCTCCTTTCCTTTGCTGGGATTTGCCTGTTCGAAATAGAAGTTCTCATGGCAAGGGTGACTCACTTCCCGTAAGTCTGTAAGGCACCTAGACATYTGGAGTGACAAAAATAATAGCTAAGCAATAACTGCTAATGAGCACTGCTGGTGTGGGAGTTTTATTATTGTGTTAACTTTAATAAATAGAAACAGTTGAAATTGGTTCCRCAGAAATGATTTTTGATAGAAAGCCTTTTCTTTGACCAAAGACACACTTTGATGGAATGGGACTGCTTCCTCTGGGGTGAAAAAAAACCCCACAAGCAGAACTTGTTTAGTTCCTAAAGAACTGAACCCCAAAAGCTCTGTCTGACATAATTACATTTGGAATCAAAAGAAAATTCTAAACATAGGTCCATGTGCACTGCACATGCATAAAATTTATGTATGTATCCATTAATTCGTTTGTTCATTCATTCTGTCTGGTTCTGAGGGTTGAGGTGGAGAGTGAACAAAATTTGAGAGTGTGAGTTCTCTTTGATTTTTAATTAAACAGTTTTCTACAAAAATTTTTAATGTCTGACTCAGMTGAGATACTGAATGCTGTTGCATTGCTTTTTCTAATCAATAACATATGCATATATACATATATATATGTGTGTGTATATATATATGTATATATATATTTGTACATAGTGGAGTTAAATTTGGTTGGTTTTCCTCTAATACAGCTTTTAAGTCATACATGTGCAGATAAAACACCAACTCTTATGTCTCATCTGAGCAAGCTGTTCTAGTGGAAGAGGGGCTGGAACCTAATGATCTTTAAGACCCATTCCAACCCAAATCATTCTATGACTATAATTTTATATCCATTGTGCCATAACAATTTGAAATCTTATCTGTACTGGACTGGAGTGAAGAAAGTTATGTAGGTATAACAGTTAGATATTGCCCCACAGTTTGTTCAAAAGTGATGGTGACAGCCTGCACAGTCAGTTCTGAACTTCACAAACCCTCGCCCTCCAAGCACAACTTAATTCTAAAACCCGAAAGGAACACTTGGTTGACACCGTGGGGGATTCACTTAGTTTTTGTGCTGAAATCACCCAAAACCGTTCATGAATAGATATTCATCTTTACATTCATTTCCAACTTCCACCATGTTCCATCACGACTCTGCAAAGACTCATTCTATCCAAGGTGACCCTACTTTCAATTTGGGTTTTTCAATCCAAATAGAAAACCTGGAAAAATTTTACTGGTTAATAGTTGGCTTAACTGTAAGAAGACGTAAATGGTCCCAAACCTATTCATTTTTCTTTTACTTTTCTTTGCAATTACTGCAGAAAACACACATGAACAATGCACGTTTCTGTTTTTCCCTCTTCCTGCTTTTCTGCACCAAACCAGCAGCTGTGTTGAGGGGGATTGCTGTCTGTCTAACACAAGTTGTTTATGAAGCACATATCAAAACTTAATTTCTACCTCTGTAGTTTGTAGAAAACCTATTTTATGGAGATGACACTTTATTTGAAGGCTTACAGGTAGTGTGTGGGATACACAGAGCTTTGAAGTTCAGACCCTGAAGGACAGACTTATAAATGGTTTGTAACCAACAGTTTTTCTCACAGTTCAGACCATTTAACAGCTCAGCATGAGAAGGGTCATGTAGTAAGGCCAGGGATAATTTGTTGCAGAGGCCCAAGATTAAAATTTTGATTTATGAAATATGTCTTTCCTTCAGTTGCTCCTACAGGACTTTTAACTATTGTAAATGTGCCTTTCTGGATTAGGCTGTAATGATTAAAATTATGTCTTCCACCAAAAGTAAGTGCTTAAAACTGAATATGAAATKATGTACTTAAAATTTCCTGTATGAAAATTCAATGATAATCACACTTTACAGCGTAAAACTACAGGGCCCGATTAAGTTTGACATTAGCACAAACTCTAACAAGACATAACCAAGAAAAATAACACATTCAAATCAGACGATTCAGCTCTTGCCACATTAAGGAAGTAATAAGCTTCTAATATCTTTACTGCAAGACATAGCAAAAAATAGAAAGCATCTTTCCTGTCAGATGTTTCAACATAAAATCAAAACAGATAAAAAAGAGAGGAAATGTAGCTTAAGCAGAAGCAAAGCAAGAGTAGCCAGAGGCTGACCTACATTYGAAAAATAAAAGAACCCAACAGCAATGCTCACTGTAGCTCCAAGAATGCAATTTCAAGTCTTTTCCGTGGCTTCCTATGAAATGGTGAYGATCCAGCCTGAATCAGTGCAGCAGCTGCTGCAATGATCTATAGGAATTACCAGCAATAATTCTAAGAGAAGGCTGAGAATGTGCACTCTGAGCAGCTGAACCCTTCTCACCTCCCACTGGACAGCAGATCCTTCTTACTCTGCTCCGCATGCCCGGAGTACCACGGGGCAATGGAGCTGCCTTGTTATTTTCCCACTCTCTGAGCAGCATTATTTTGTAATGAACCTCAATCAGACTTCATGATTTTTGCAAGTCTCTATTAGTCAGAGAACTTGCTTTATCTTTCCCCCTTGTAATGGGATTTGCAAAGCAATTATACATCGCCGTCTCAGTTGATGTGCCTCGGACTAAAACCTTACACGACTGAATTAGTTTATCACAGTAACACACACACTCTATAACACACCTCTGCTACCTGTCACAACAGTCAAAGAAATTAAAGAAAAAAAGAAAACTGGGAAGTTCCTAACTGTTGTTGCTGTAGCCATTTTCCAAATCAGTCTCAATTAATTTCTTTTAAGGGTGAGAATAACCTCTGTTCTCATCCACAGATCTCCAAGTGAATTTGAGGGGTTGGGAATGTGTTGATTATTATTCTTTATGGAATTACTGAAGAAAAGTAAATTATTTYCTACACAAATAAAGAAATTCAGAGTTCTTCTGGGCAAGCATCGGGGCCAGCTCTGTGCTGAGTAATTGATGAGCACCTGCAGTGCAGTGGAGCTATGGGACAAAGACCACCAGTAGAGCCAGTATTTCAGCCAGAGTAACTCTACACACTAAAAAAGTCAAGAAAGATGCTCTGTTGAGCAGTTATTAGGTTTAAATGGAAGTGGAAAGGGTGTTGACTAAACTGCTAATGGGTTTTATGAGTGCRCTAGAAAATAGATACATGCAATGAAAGAGTAGTTTAAAGATTTTTCACTAATCCTTGTTCCTTTCAGTCAGGAAAAAAAAAAACAAAAAAAGGCAGTTTGTCAGAAAGTGAAATTCATCTTATGCTTTTATCCAGTTCAGTGAAATGTCTGCAGAGCAGGTTGCTGAGGTCCAAAGGGAACAGAAAGAATGCAGAAGGGAATGTATCCATGAATGATCGACAGAGCACGAATGTTGAATCACAGCTGGTAACCTCTGAGTTGCAGAAGAGCCAAACCAGATATAACCTTGATCCTCAGTTTGTTATACTCAGAGGCTCTAAATAGCTAACCCAGAATGCAATGCTTTTTAAAATTATGTTTCTTCCCCCTTTCTTTTGCTTTTTCCTTTTTTGTTTGTTTGTTTGTTTGTTTTTGAGGAGGCAAASAGTATGGAAATGGCTGTGATTTTATAATGTTTAAATGTCCAGATATGGTAACTTCCCAGTCAGTGTATTTTTCCCAGTATTTTTCCCTGCTCTCTCCATTGATCTCTTCTGTATGCTACTGTACATCTGTTCCCTTTGGTTATTTTCACTGCAAGCTGGCAGAATTTGTCTCTTCTCCAACATCCCAAGTTAAAAAAATAATCCTGCATTGGGTATAAAGTGCATTCCCGTGAGATCAACCCTTTTCTAATGAAGTCAGATGTTTTAGGTTTTTCATATACCAGATCATTTACTCTGAGATGATATAAATTTACAGCTGAAATCACAGTTGACACCTGGCAGTGCACTAAACAATACGGSGCTTCCAATCTACATCATTAGTTGCTCATGCATTGCTGAATCTCTCCTCATTAAACTCCAAATCCTGTCTCCAGTGAAGTCTCAGCAGCTTGTTGGTCACTGGGGAATTCCTTCGGAAATAAAGAAGTAGGGACATTCCACAAATGCCACAAAAACCGAGGGCTGGAGCAGCTGTGCCTCTAGTTTCCTCCATTTCTGGCAGAAAAAGCTTGATGACATGCATGATGGTGGATCCATCATTTACACTTTCCATTCCCCTTATTTGCACCAAATCCCTGATGCATGCTGGCACACTCAGGCTTTAAAGACGAGMTGGAGATACTCATTACACACACAGCCTCCTCCAATCAGCAGAGATGTGTTAGCTGTGGTGCAGGAATAGCTATCGCTTCCCACAGAGATAAGGACCAAAGGGATATACTTCCAAAGCTATAAAACCCGAGTAATTTGATAGCGAGCCATAGAAATATAGTTCTGGAATCAAGCAGCTGCAGAAATCTGCTTTCCTGCCTCACTGCTCTACAAATTAGCTGTGGCCATAATATGTCTACAGCTCAACCATGGGACAAATCTGGGGGACATTCCTAGAGGCTGGTACTGTTTTGGTACGTGTTTCATGGCCGTGGAAGGAAACAGATGCTACTTCACTTGAAAATGAGCCCCCTAAAGATAGGCCTAGTTAGCTTTGTGGTCTAGTATCTGTCACTGGTGATTGTTTCTCAGAACAGACCTCGCACTATCATCGAATCATTTCTTCCATCTGAGACAAGTTATTGGCTTAGTTGAGGCGTAGCTGTGCCTTGACACATCCAGCAGAATTTTTGACTGTGCACACTGTGTCGCTAGATTAGGTTTGCATGAAGGAATATAAAAGAACTACTTATGAAGGGATATAAAAGAACTACTTATGTCAGTATCAATAGGCTAAGAAGCATCTTTCCAGCTCAAGCTCTCTGTGGAGTTTTGTACCAGTGGGCAGATGCAACATAAGTGACAGCAGAAATAAAACTCCACGAGATTCATTCAATGTGCCCAAGTAATTTGTGTTCACAGTAAAAAAGGTATTTGTATAAAAAACTAGAAAACCAACAAAAAAATATTAAATATTGATTGCTAAAGTGAATTGGGATTTGGAATGTGTAGAAGGGAAGTTTTGAAAGTGCTTTCAGTAGCAATGGAGTTATTTGAGGACTAAAGACAATCTCAGCTGTCACTCTGGTCACCTTCAACCTTGTAAAACTCGTCTTTTTCACAGGGATAAGATTGATGATGTTAGTTGTAGAYAGTTCTTGGAAGTGGAGAAAATGGTGCTTTGGATTGAGAAAAGAACCCATAAATTGTTAGAAGTGAGATGTTTTCTGTGTGTGTTTGTGTATTTAAGAAGTAACTAGTACAGGTTATGAGGAATTAACACACTCTTGTAACATTCAGCAATGGCATTCAACATGAAAAAATCAGCATTCCTATACTTATAATGACTGAATGAACTCTCCTTGGACTTGTTTTCACTACTAGAAAAGTAGTAGAGGTACTAAATTAGTTTGTGATGAACACGAAAAAGCCACAGATAAGGACAAGGAGTATTTGGAAAGTTAATATTCCTTGTGATACTGATAGAAACTGTCTGTTTTTCAATCAGTGCTCTGCAAGTTCCCTGGGAATATAATAAGTACTTCTATCAGACCCATGAATGCTAAGAAAATCAAGATTTGCACTCTTCATTGAAATTTTTTAGGAATCTGTGTAATGAGAAAATGTGGAAGAAATTGGTAGGTTAGTGGATTGCAGAAACAAATTGTTGCAGAAAAAAAATCCTTTTTTTTCACCCCAATTTTTTTTCAGCCCTATTTATTGGTTTTGAAATCACCAGATTCTCTGGTAAGAAGAAGAAAGGAAGGGTGTTCTCTGATTGTAATACAAGTTTTGCTTTGTTATGTCTTAAGAATTATAGAAGTTCTTGCTTAAGATGAATTTCGTTGTCTACCTGAGATACCTTTATTATTGCCCTTGACAGGAGAAGACTGTTTTTCTTTATTTTGTGAAAGAAAATAAAGCCTTGAACAGAGGATGACAATGGATTGTCCATTGAAATGTCCTAGCCTTATCTGTGTTCACACTTTCTCAATCTCTTCTGTTTATCTTTGTTGTGAGAACAACTAAAAAACGTTGAGAACTTTGCTTAATGGACTTCAGACAGAGTAAGTTGAATGGGAATATTTTGCTTGGGGAGAGAATGAAGTCAGCATGGAGTAAGAACTGCCTGAGAAAATCTAACAGGCAAGATTTTATTGGTGAAGAGCTGTGAGTTATTGATAACTGGACAGTGAAGAAGACAGTAATTGTAAATAATTGTACTGGTTTTGGCTGTATTTGGCATAATGTTGATTTTCTTCACAGTAGCTCATATGGTGCTGTGTTTTGGATTTGTGACCGAACACTGAGGCTGTGCTGCCTACCAGGTTAAATGACAACAGTAAACCAGTAAGATACTAAAGAAACGGTGGAGCAGGACTACTACTAGGACTGAGCAGAGACGTTTACTTACAGGGTCCCTTTTTAGTCATCTTTTGTTCCCATCAGTTTTCTATTCAGTATTTTCCATCCGACTCCGTGGAGTACTCAGAGCTGTGTCTGGCAGTCGGTTCCAGCCCAGCTCTCGATAAGCAGCAAAGCCATCTGAAACACTTGTTACACACAAACTGACAAAGATTATAGTTTTAAAGACCCACAGTGGCAACTGATGCATTTTCTCTCAGCCATTTCTATTGTTGCTGTGGCTGTCAATAGAATGGACTCCTATTGTGACATTTCTTTCCATTTTCCATCAATCTTTGTCTTAAAAATGGCAGTTAGAGACCTTACATGTCACAGTCTCTACTGTGCGGAATAACCTCCTATGGATACTGAGATTTAACTGTCTACTATGGCAGGCTTTTTCAAAAAAAGAACCCAAGATAGAAACACAGGTTTCTGGAGAGAGGTTTTGTTCAAAGTAAAGTTATGCAAGGCTCCAGGTTTTATACTTTGGATGTGATTTGAAAACAAATGTTAGCAAGGGAAATTGAAGAAAGCTAAGTATCGTGGGGTCTTTATAATCACAACCAAAGCAGTACATAAGGAGTGAATTTGTCTCTTGCTTTCTGCAGAAAGTGTCTGTTTTGAAATTCATACCTTCTTGAGAGACTTTTCCATGAAATTTAAGATTTACTTCATAGTCAAATTATTGGTGCAAATTTTCAATATGCAAATACAAGTAATTCAGTATGAATAGCAATCCACACTCCTCAGAGTGTGTTCAATAATGGGGTAAACAAAAAGCCAAGCCAGAACCTTTTTTTGCTGAATTCTGCCTGACTATCACAACCTGAATGATGGTATCATGCTAATACAATAGGAATTGCTATTTTGAATTTTTAAAACTTTTCAGGACAGAAAATATCCATTCAGTTCCATACATGCTAAAGAGTTATGACTGTACCCACATAAGACACCCAGACCTTGGCTCCAGGAAGAAGCAACTTCCCCTTGAACAAAACAGAAAGAAGGAAGAACTAGTGCTTCAGAAGACAGTTCTCTAACCCTCAAAACTCTTCCAGGTTCTAGAGAAGTCAATGGATTTTTTGCTTTTGGTTGCCCTTTCCTGTGTTACTAAAGTATAACTTTAGGACATATTTTGGAACTTCATGTTGCTGGCCATGGTAATAGAATCTGAGTATAACCATTCATAACTGCTATCAATAACAAATTCTCTGGTGACTGTGGGGTATGGTCAGTGTGTAACTGATTTAGTAAAGGGAGTTACGCTGTGTGTTCTCATCTCCCAGAGGATAATGTTTTTCACTAGAACTTTCTGCACATAAATGGTGTGTCAGAAACATAAAGAAACAGCCAGTCCAAGTCAGTTAATTCAGACTATATTCCAGTGGAACTGGGCTTAGAGATGTGATTATCTGACTGAGAACATGAGGACATAATCAGAGTTTTTGGGTGAAGGCAGAATAARGGTCACAACATACTAACAACAGCACTGTGGATAAAATACCCAGGCTATAGAAACCAGCAGAAACAGGAAGATGCTGACATAATCAAAGACACAACCCAAAGCTTCAATTTGTGTTAATTAGGATTTCTGTTTGTATAATCATATGGGACTGGCAGTGCTTGTCTCAGATTCAGAGGGTGCATATGAGTCAGACCTTTTTATTTCTGTGTGTCTTTTTTTACTGCAATAAGATTTTTTTCTGCTATGTCTGAGAAAGGCCCTTCCTTTTAAATAACTTATTTGAATCACAGAAAGGGAGAAAAAGTCACACCAGGTATGTGAAGATCATTAAAGAAAACTTTAATGGGAATGAAGAGTGTAGTTCACTAAAGCACTTGGCTGTTTCCTTTCTTTATCTAACACTGAAAAGTGTTGCATTCATAAATAATTTTGAAAATAATTTGAAAATAATTCTGCCACTGATTCTGGTGGCTTGGACTCTATGGTCTGCTCACTACTGTCAGCATTTCTTGTGATTTTTGTTACCTCTGCCTTGCCCTGTGTGCAGTTGCACAGACCTTTGAATCTCTGCCATGGAGCTTRGGCTCAATAACAAACGAGTGAGGATTTGTCATTTGTGTGCCAACATGACAGATAAAATATCATGCCTGCTTCTGCAGCCATTGGATCTGAAGGCTTCCTCAACCTTGTGTTGCTCTTTTCCCTCAGCACATATTCTTTATTCATACACTTACTGAACGCCCATGTAGATTTTCAGGAACCCTCTTACAAAAAGCTCTGCTTTAAGGACTCATCTTTGTCTTCACTAATACCCCTCAGTATTCATGCTTCTTCAACTTATCTTACCTTCAAGTGCTTTCTTATTGTAGTTTTCATATTTCATTGCCTCTTTCTAATGGTAGCTTAGCTAGTATTAGCTGGGCTGAGTAGTTGGATACCCTGTCCGATAGTAACTTGGCTTTTATTTAGGTGACTCTTTAGGACCATTGTGTTTTTTATACCTGTTTAGTCTATCGACATCATTGAAACTGAAGAATCTGAAGTGGTGATAGCAAGAAGAAAGGAGAAATAAAAGTGTTTATTCTGTATTTTCAACTTTCTGACATTCTTGTTCTTTCATTAGAAGTACCCAAAGTCCCAAAATGACAGGAAAGTTTCTGTGGTTTTTGCCTTGTACAAATATATAGATTCTAAACTGTTTTGAATATGGTTGGTTGCCTGCAGTGTTGGGGTGTGCTGGTTTGTTTTGGGGTTGATTTGGTTTGGGTAATATTTTAGGGTTTGAAATAGCTGAAGAAATAAATAAGGAAAGAGGAGTAAGTGTCAGAAAGCCTTGCATTTTGAGTCAAATTTTGCMATATGGCTGGTAAGCCCCAAACTCTTCTTTCATCTCATTGTATAGGCCTAAGGAGGGAGAGATGAATTTGTGGACTATGGAAATGCATTAGTACCTTTTTCCTTATGTTTTCCTTACATATTCTTTATTCATTATGCAATCAAAATACCTTCTTGCCTTCCACAGCTATTCAAAGCTTTTGTAATTGTTTGCCTAGGGTTATTCATCTGGAAAAATTCCTTGGCTATCTCACAAACTGTGGTTCGTTCCTCAAAATTATATTTAATTTACCCTCTCTAACTCTCGTATCACAACATTCTTATAGGTCAAGAATCAACAAATTATGTTAATCATGGAATTAAACTGACTCAAATTAACTATTTGTCTCAGTCCCTACCAAGCCAATGAAACATAAGTATGTACTTACAGTGAAGGACATACTCAAAAACTTTGTCAAATCAGGGACACAGTTAATGATGTTATCTTACTCACTGTTTTAAAAAAAAATACTCTTTTCATAAATCATGTGATTAGGCAGTACCAGTATTCCTTTAATGACTAGAAAACTAGGAGCATTTTCATTTTTATTTCTTTTTTTTTCTTAATTTCTGTACACTTTCACATGTAGAACACTCTCTTTGTAACTGAAGAGATGAATTACTGTAGAGACATTGATCCTGCTTAATTTCCCTGCAGATTCAACACACTTTGTTCTTTAAACAAATATCTCCTCTGAGCTGAGAAATGGCACATTCATTGTTATTAAACTGCCATTGCTCTTGCAGTCACTGCAGTATTTTTCAGGTCCTTGGCCTTGGGACATCTCTGTGGATAACACATTGGGTTATTGTTTTAACATTTATGCTACTTACCCCATAACAGGATATCTGCTGCAGCATCATGATCTAGGAATAGGGAACATTTTCACAGTTCATAAACAATTATATGTGTCTCTTGCTAAACATTATCACCTTAGGGTATTTGGATACCTAATTTTTTATTATTGTTGCTGTTGTTGTTTTCTTCTCAGAAAGGCAATCACCATACTTAAAATGCATAATTAAAAAATAATAATAATGCAGCTCTTCTGCCAGAACTTGACTGGCAACAAGAACTAGGTTCTAATGTGAAGAAATCAATATTAACACACTCATTAGAGCCTCCACACAGAAACATGAGAGAACTAAAATAAGATTTCTGATGCTCAGTGACCTAGTTTTCCCCAGTCTCAAAGATTAATTAGTTTAAGAAACAATATTTATATTAAATGAAGAAAACAAACCACCAACAAGACAGATAAGCAAGGCAAGCTCCAACCATAGAATCATAGAATTTTAAGGGTTGGAGGGGATCTTAGAGACCATCTAGTCCCAAATCYGCCTGTCACAGACACATCYCACTAGACCAAGTTGCTCAAGGCCTTATCCAGCCTGGCCTTGATCACTGTCAGGGTTGGGATTCATAAAGTTCAACTGCAATATTTTTCAGTCTTTATCCCTGACGAAGCATCGGTTCTGAGGCCTTCTGTTTTTCCACTACACATGAAGCCTATAGGGATCTTCCTGGAAGAAACCTGTGGGAGACAGTCATGGATGAAGGAAGGGTCCAGGAGAGTTGACTGATTTTTAAGTATCACCTTCCAAGCTCAAGAACAATAATTGTGATTTACAGGAAGGCAAGCAAAGGCGTCAGGAGTCCTTTGTGCATGAAGAAGGAGGTCCTGACAAATGTGTAACATAAAAAGGAACCATAAAAGAGGTGGAAGCAGAGACATGTTATCCTGGAGGAATGTAAGGGGCACYGGCAGCGCTGGAAAAGCCACAGCCTGGGTGGAGCTGGTGAGAGATACGAAAAAAATATTAGAGAAAAAGTGGATCTGCTGCTAATGGGGCAGGATACCCAATGACAAAGGACACTGAAAAGGACAAGGAACTTAGTGGTTTTTCTGCCCCATCCTTTACTGGTAAATCAGATTCAGGAATCCCACATCACTGAGAGCAAAAGGAAAGTCTGAACTAAGGAAAACCTACCCTTGGTGGAGGAGGATCAGGTCATGCCAGGAAACTGGACATACAATGGTCCATGGTATGTAACAGGGCTCAGCTATAGATGCTGAGGCAGGTCAGTGCTGTCAGTGAGATACCACTGTTGACCCTATTTGATAGGCTGTGTCAGGTGGGARACATTTATGGAAGAAAGAAAATTCCAATCCTATCTTCAATAAGGGGAAAACAGTATCTAAGGAACTGCAGGCTGGTCAGCCTCACTTCAGTCCCTGGGAGGGTCATGGAGTGACTGATTCTGGGAGCCATTTCCAAACACATAAAGGACAAGAAGGTGATTCCCAAGCAGTCATGGAGGATGTATGATAGGGGAATCATGCTGATACAGGGGACAATACAATTTAATGTCTTCATTAGACTTCTTTAGCATTAGGAAGGGAAACTGAGACTTCCTATGCTACAGTTGGTTTCTCCAAACACCTGGGTCCTATTTGTGAAACTAGCAGATTTTAGATAGGATTAGAAATGAAGTAAAGAGAGAAGGATTCACTGCTTCAGGACTTTATGCAACAGAATTCTCCACATTGGTTAATTTGTACTAAATCTCATGGCTTTATCCGTGACTTTAAATTAGCCAGCTGTTGTTTCCTGTTGAGCACTATCAGAAAGTGCCTGATTGCTTAGTAAATCCAGATTTTCACTGAATAGGTTTAAAGGGATGGAGACATTCACTTGCAAAGTTTGCTATATATTTGACAAGTAATTGGTAGAACTTATTGAGCAATGTTGTGGGGTTATTTTCCTGTCGCAGGAAGAAACAGTCCTCCTCTGTGTCTGGTTGTTCTGCAACTTTCTTGCACCGTTTCTTTGTTACCTTAAAGAGGAAAAGAATAAAGGAGGCACAGAATTCTGTCCAAAGCCAGAAAGACAAAGCACTGAAGCACTCCATACAATCAGGGAGACACTGTTCCAAGGCTAACTTTCTGATAGATGTATATAGATGTGTATGCGTGTGTATCTATAAATCATATAGCAGAAAGCTTAGTAAAAGAGTTTAGATGTTGTAGCTTTCAGTGAGACTTTAACAATGCTGAAACTGCTGGCAGAATTTGTATTGGCTTCTGTGTTGCCATAATGTTATTCATAAACAGGAAAAGAATTTTCCTGGAAAAGGARGGAAACAAATTTACTTCTTATTTGTTCATAAAGACAAATATGGCAATGGATACGTAAAAGCACTAAATATTAATTAGCATTTTCTTTTACCTTGGCATTTCATGAACCACAATGGATCCCTCCCCACCTCAAATCTATTTTATTGATATGTGCTAGTCTTAATAAATCTTAAAGTAGTACAGATTGGTGTCTGAGAGTGTAAAATCCTTGGCTTACACGTAATAAAAGATGCAAGTATGATGAAAAAGATTTACTTAGAATTCAGGCACCTACTTCCACATCTGTGCCCCAAAGAGCCACATGCACAGCTGGACTTTTCTCCTTATCATCCTCATTTCTCTTGTTCAGATCTTATTTTGGTTTCCCAAACTGGTTTCCCCACCTAATCTGGAGCTGACATGCTAAGTTAGTTGTTCAGCTGG
Source organism: Amblyornis subalaris (assembly GCA_018881555.1). Lineage (NCBI taxonomy): Eukaryota > Metazoa > Chordata > Aves > Passeriformes > Ptilonorhynchidae > Amblyornis > Amblyornis subalaris. Next base: position 491,799 of record JACAXG010000017.1, on the reverse strand, counting down.
ATGTCTAAGCTGCCTCCTGAAGGCACTTTGTTCCAAATTATATACAGTTATCATAGAATTAGTTGTCAGAGGTTTTCTTTGGTTTGGTTGTTGTCATTGTTGGTGCTTGGTTTTTATTGGCTTTTTCAGGTAGTCTTGACCAGCTGAGTAYCTCAAACTTAAAAATAGTAGCTCAGATTTAAAAATAGAGAGGATGAAAGGCAGTCTGGACGTTCAAGTTAATTTATAATTCTAGTGTCTGTCAAAAGTACTCAGAACGCATTTCTATTGATGTTCTAGAAAGTTAAAAAACCTTAAAACACCAAAAATGCAAACGATAATTCACGTTTAGAAGCATTTTTTTGGCTTGTCTGTATGAAACTTCAGTATAAGTCACAATTTCCTTGTTCTAAAGTGAAATTTGATATAATATGATTAAGCCTCAAGTCTCATCCCACCATTTTTTAACAGGAAGTTTATCGGTAAATATTAATATATATATTGATATTAATCCTCATTTCTGATTCTTGATAAGTATCTGTGATTCTTTCCCTTTCTTTTCTCTCCATATAGATTTTTCATCACCTAACCRTATTACAAACAGTATCACACTTATATTAGTAATTTACAGATTAACTTCTTTGCCAAACAATTTCTGTGTTTCTGAAGTTTTGTGAAAGTAGATTTCTGATGGCTGCAGCCTTCTGGCTCTGTGTTTCATGGCTGTGTTATCCTGTCTCTAATAAAGTGTCCATTCCAGCTGATGCTTTTCCTGTACATTTAGCTGGTATGCATTATATGAAGTGTTTTTTGTTGTTGACGAAAAACTCTGGACAGTTYCACAGTGGGTTCACTGTTTTACATCACTCCCCTTTTAACAAAACTTCTTTGTCCTTTGTAGCTTTGAGATGCTTTCATTCTAGATGGTTGAAATTAAAAATTAAGTTTTAAAGATATTTGGAGGGAGGACAAGGGAATGAGAGATAACACCCAGGCTGATCATATAGGTGTCATTTGCCAAAGAAATAGGTTGAAACATAGTTCTGTTTTGAAAAGGAAAATAAAATTCATATCAACATCAAAACTTTTCCAATAAACCTGAATTAATATTTTTAACAGAGTTTACAATGTGCATAAAACAGTAGCTGACATTTCACTGGGAAACTCGAGACATATAAATTATAATATGAATATTACAATACTTTATATATTATATATATAAAAAATATACATATATATATACTTATATTTCCTTTTTTTCCCTTATTCAAGTTATCTTAAGGTAGATGTCTAAAATGGGTTGGATACATTGCATTCTAGGAGTGGGCATTTAACACCTCACATAAATGTGGTTTTGGTTGCTGAAACATAGGCTTTTTGTGTCATTTGATACATTTGTGTCATTTGATTTTATGGGTATCCAAAAAAAATTGTGTGGGGATGACAGGTATGCACAGAACTCATGAAAGTCACTTGTGTTTTGTTGTCACTTGTGTTGTGCAATGTAGGGAAGCTCAGCTTTTCTAAGAAGACAAATTCAGTCATTGACATCCTTTTGCAGGGGGTGGGATTCAGGTTGGGGCTCAGGTATCTAAATGAAGTGTCCTCAATTCAGGTGTCTGCATGTGAGCCATGTAGCTCAGCTCCTGCCATACTCAACAGAGATTTAGCAAGTGCGGTCAGTGAAGCCTTAGAGATAAATTTAGCTATAATTGAGATATAATATCTCAATTTTTCTATCTGAATGCGGTCCCAAATGTCTCTGTTTGCATGATAGATGCCTAAAGTTTGACCAGATGAATTTTCAATTCTGTGTCACACAGCTGTTGTATAGTTCTCATGATCTAGGTGAGGTCATTCTTCCTCTGTGTCTACACAAAGAGAGACAGTTCAAAGGCTGCTCTTCTCTCTCCAATCAGGCAGGATTCCTACCTGACCTCTGAGAAGCCCTTCAGGCAGTTCCCAATAGTCCTTCCTACCTTCCCCAGTATACTCTGGCATGAAGAACCATTACGATTTTTCTGCAGTCCTTCTCCAAAATCAGATACTGTAATCAGTGATCTTCTCTGAAGAATGTATTCCTTAGGAAACAGTCCCCTTTGTGCCTCTTTCCTAGCTCATATATATTAAAATGAACACAATATGACCAACTTCCCTTTCAAAGCAGAAGCTCCGTGGGCACATGGAAACCTCACGAGGTTCAACAAGGCCAAGTGCAAGGTGCTGTGCCTGGGTCTGGGCAATCCCTGTTATCAGTCCAGGCTGGGGGATGAACAGATGAGAACAGCCCTGCCCAGAAGGACTTGGGAAGTGCTGGTGGATGAGAGGCTGCACRTGACCCAGCAATGTGCACTTGCAGCTAAGAAAGCCAAAGGTGTCCTGGGCTGCATCCAAAGCCCCGTGGACAGCAGGTGAGGGAGGGGAATTCTGGCCCCGTGTTCCACTCTGGTGAGACCCCACCCGCAGAGCTGCATTCAGCTCTGGGGTCCTCAACACAGGAAAAACATGGACCTGTTGGATCAGGTCCAGAACAGGGACACAAAAATGCTCAGAGGGCTGGAACACCTCTACCAGGAAGACAGGCTGAGAGAGTTGGGGTTGTTCAGCCTGGAGAAGAGAAGGCTCTAGGGAGACCCACTTGCAGCTTTTTGGTACTTATAAGTATGTCTATCTATAAGGCTTATAAGAAAGACTGTAAAAGACTTTCCAGCAGGACATGTTGTCATAGGACAAGGGGTAATGGTTTTAAACTAAAAGAGAGTCAGTTTAGGTTAGATATAAGGAAGATTTTTTTTTACAATGAGGGTGGTAAAATACTGGAAGAGATTGCCCAGTGGATGCACCATCTTTGGAAACATTCAAGGTCAGATTGGACAGGGCTTTGAGCAACCTGATTGAGTTGAGGATGTCCCTCCTCATTGCAGGGACCTTGTGTTAAATGACCTTTAAGTATCCCTTCCAATCCAAACTATTCTATGTTTCTATAAACACTTTTCAAGTCGATGTATTTTGATTACTGAAATTACTTTTGCTATGATGCCTACAACACAACTGTCAAGGGCTATGAGTCTATTGCGTGGAGACTAGATAATGAGACAATTAATATTTTTATAGTATTTTCTTGTGTTCTCTCTTTTGGAAACTGCTGCTTACCCTGTGTTTTACATCCCAAACATTTCAGGGCAGAGCTGCCTCCTTGTCCAGCACTGGCAGGACACAGAATGTCATCACACGTTAGCAGGAGGGGCTACATGAATAACAATGAATATTGTTTTATATGTTGTTAACCTTGACTACTGTTAAAAATAGGGTTTGTAAAACAAAGTTTTTGTTTTCATCAAGGTTATTTAAAAATATAGAAATAAACTTCAACTGTTTGGTAGTAGTAGAGATTATCACACCTTACAAATAGAGAAGACAAAAAAGAATATAGAAGAGGCAGCAGCACTGGCAAATGCAATCATGGACATGTATTTATTGAGAATTATTGCATATTATAAGTTTTTCCAGAGGAGTCTACTGAAATCTCATGGTACCTATAACTGTAATCCATTTTCTGTTGATCCTTCTATTTTTGCTGCTCTGCAGTCCCACCTCTCCTTTTAAGGATGCCTAATGATGCCTCTTGCTGGCTGCTGGCTTTGAAGTGTAATACATTTGTTAAGCAGCTTTGCTATTCTCCTCCTCTGTAATGCAATAGATTACTTTGGTGTGGGATACTTTTAGCTTTCCACCTTTAGGAGATCTGTGGCTGGGCCGATAAACTGCAATCAATGAGTTCATTACACACCTTTTCATCTTGTATGTGCTTTTTCATCGGGGTGCTCTGACATTCGGCTGGGCTGGAGCTTGTTTAGCCTCATTGTGCTAGTTGGGATTCACTCTTCCCTCTTTCTGCATTCCACACTTTAATTTAATAGTCATATTTATTGTTATGTTTATGTYTCATGGAGGCTTTTGATGCAGTTCAGCAGGAGGTGATGCTACTTTTAGCACAGTGTTTTTCTGGTAGTTTGGCTTGTCTAGACTCCAAAGTTATGTGAAGTTTTCCCTTTACTGCAGGTTGTTCTACATTTGCAAAGGCAGAGGCTGGCTTAGGTGCTGAAGTCTGAGTCCTTCTTTGTCTCATTACTCTTCTGTGATCCTCATTTCTCTTATTTTTGTGCTGATTAGATTTTTTTTGCAGTGCATTTATTTATTCTGTGGCTTATAAATAAGTCATATTTTCTTAATGATGGATGACAAGTTTTACCAAGGCCTGATTTTGATCTTAAGTGAATCATAACACTGTGTAAAACTTGCTTTGCAAGCGATAATGCTGCTTGAAAAATCAGCAAAACATACTTAAAAAATATCTTCCACCTTAATTTCCATGTAGAACAGATACTCAAGAGTACAACCCAGTGAATTTGGGACTGTGTGAGATCAGCTGTAATGCACAAACCTGCCACTTGTGGATGGGGAGAAATGATGTGCTAAACAGTTCATTACCAGGAGCTGTGCATAAATATTGGATTCAGGTCAATAGTATCTGCAGTTGCTATTTTAGATTGCTTGGTGAATCTGAGAGRGTAGAGGATAAGAAGAAAATTAGAGCTGATAAAGGGAAATGTCTGACTATCCTGTAAAAAGCATGGTCACAAGATATTAAAGCAAGAGTTTGCAATTAAAATGATGGAGCCTAATTTTCAGTCAGAAGAGAGACTGACCCAGAAGTTGGAATGTGTGTTCTTCTCCATAACACAGAGAGAAGAGACTTTATAACTATTTGACCTGTTTCTTTTGCCAGCTTTCCAGACTAGAGTAGATTTCTGTCTGCTTTCCAAAATCATTTTGGCACAGTTGTGCAGAATTTTTTCTAGGTTTGCATTTAAATTCAGGCTTCCAAGCAATGCATCTTTCTCTCTCTTTCTTGAATCCCCACCCTATAAACACTAAATCTTCCACAACCCTCAGATTCAGTAAAGATATATTATTAGGCATAAAAATGTAATTAAATTAATGCCCTCAGAATGTCTATGCTGAACAAAATTTAATAACAAGCACTTGAAGAATGACATTACCCCTGTACAGCATAATGGTGTGTAAGATTGGTGGATTGCAGCACAGTCCTCCAGGTGAGAACTCATTCAGAGGGCCATAAATGTCCTTCTGCTGTCTGCTTGGAAATGAGCCTTTTCCTTGTGCTGAAAGGAGACAGGGGAATGTACTTCCATAAGATGGGGAGATATGGCAGGACCTACAGGCAGCCCTTCAAAGGAGTGTACCAGGAATGAAAAATCTTACAAATGGCTCTCCARCTGATGTTGCCAGCCAGACAAGGGGTAAATAAGACATGAGGCCAAACTTCTAATTTCTCAACGCTGTATGTATTTTGGTATTTTGTGTTCTTGAGTCAACAGTTTATATATTTGTTCCACTAATTATATATACAGTTATATATATATACACACACACAAAAACATTTCTACTTTTGAAAAAGTATAAACAATGCAATGGGCTTTTATTGATTATTCTGACACGTCATTCCCAAATGAAGAAATTATCTCATCTTCTACTTGTCATGTTTTTTGTTGAAATGTGTTGAAATATTTATTTCTCTTTTATGTAGTAAATAATTGATACCATTACACCATAAGTTTTAAATTTATGTTCTTCTATTGAAATCCACTATTTTTCAGCCCAAAATTTATTTTGATACTCTATTTTTTTTACTTTTGTATTTAAAAAATCTCTACATATATTTTCATCTTAAACTATAAAAAACTCTTAAAGAATGTAGTTTGTTAAGATAGTTGAGAATATTTTGAAAGTAGCCAATTTACTTTAAATATGAGTTATGCTCTGTGTTCTATTTCTTGTGTCTGTATCTCGGATAGCTCTCATAACATGAGGAGAATTTGATCTAACAGGTAATTTTTCTTCCAATWTTCTCCTGATCCCTTCCCTTCCCCCTTTTTCATTCTTCCTTAATGGCAAAGAAAGGGAGAGATGACTCTTACACCATGAGTGTCCTGCTATACTTTTTATTCAGTTTGATATGGAGAGTAAATATCCACAGCACAAACCCAGAAGTTGTGTTAAGGCAAATTAGACTGAGAGGAACAAAACCACTTCTCAGTGATTTCCACAATAATGGAAAACATCTGGCTGGGTCACAGACCATGTACTGGTCGAGCACACAATGCATGTCACRTCAGYSAGGAAGCCAAATATCCGATGCCTCTCCAGACAGCTAATACAGCAGATGAGAAAACATGGAAAAGGTTTGGGTGCTGGCACTTCAGGAAAGGTGGATCAGATGGTTGAAAATGTTGCACTTACTCTTTGGCTGCTTGCTACTTTCTAAAGGGTGTCCATGTGTCCCTGAAGAGATGGCAGCTGTACTTGCAAGCTCTGGAAAGGGAGACAGATGAAAAAACTGCCAGAGAAAATTGGAGGAGATTGCAGGACATAAGTAAATCACATTAAGATGGACAAGATCCCATATGCTCATACCAGTCCTGACCCATTTTTTTCCAGCTTACTCTTAAAAATCTCTAGCAATGATGATTGCACAAAARTATTCCAGTGCCTCACCATCTCTATCCTTGATCAGTTTTCTAATGTCCAGTGTTTGTCCTCCTAACCAGAGCAGATATGACTGAGAGTTGTGTCCTTTATATTACCTCTTAAATTCCAAGTGTGTTTATGTTTACTGTCAGTCTTTGTCCTTCTAAACTAAGCAGTCGTGATTTCTTCAGTCTTTTCTCGCAGCTCGTATTCTCAAGGCCTCTGAACTCTTGCTGCTCCCCTCAGACCAYTGTCCCTCAGGCCCACAGCCTTCCCGACTTTTTTTGCCAAAAGCAAAACACATRAATGAAGACTCATCATGTGAATTTGATTTTGCAGATGGAGAAGTGATCATCAAAGCCCCATGCAAAGCAGCAGTGCTAATTCCAGCTGTCCACAGAYGGGTGACTAGAACCAGGTTGACCAATCTAACTTAGTCATGAAGAGTACAGATCATGTCAAAGAGAAACTTCCAGCACTACCCTAAGGACAAATCTTTGCTTGATGTAAATTACCATCTTGCCATTAAAACAATTCGTTCAATGAAATTGTTTTGATTTCTACCAAAGAGCTTGCTCCCAACTATTTTTGGCAGCATTAATCCTTACAATCATTTGGAAAATGTAGATAGGCCACATGAATKAAATTCTAGATGAAAGAAATTTGGAAAAAGTATTCAAAATGACATGGATCCTACCTTTATTATGGCAGTATCCCTCAAACCATTCAAAGAAATGCTGCATGTCAGAATTCCATTATGAACTGCAGTTTCTGGGTTTAACATCAAGGATGTTTCAAATTGCCTGGGTGTGAAATGGAAATATATGTGTCAGTCCGTGTGAAATTTTCTTTAACTTAAAAAAAGGTGTTTAAATCAGCCTTTGAAGAGTACAGGGCACTCCTTTTGTTTGCTTTAAGTGGATTTAAGTCTTTTTTCTTGTCATATTCTAGGATCAGTAATAGTCTTCCACTCCTAGGTAAACTACATAGGAAGAGAGCTCTTAATCCCTTTCAAGTCTTTGCATTCTCTTCCAGATAGTGACACTGCAAAAAAGGAAAAAACGGCAAAAATAACATTTTTTGACAGTGCTCGGAAGGTTGATAACAGCTGCACTTTTGTGCATCATTACTGCAACTTCAGAGCAGCACAGCCTGTGACTTCAGCTGCAGAACCCTTGGTGCTTGGAGACCTTGAAGAATGTACAGAGAGTTGTRCAGTGAGGCCCTCATCACAGAGCAGCAATTTGGAGGTGCTTTTGGCACATGGGTACATCCAACCTGAGGTATAAAAGGTGTTATTTCTATAATATTGGAATCAGGGAGCAAGGCATGGTCATTGRCCCAAGTGATGTGGAATGACATATGTCTATAAATGTATTGAATATCCCTACCAAGAAAGCTAATTAGTTCCCTCTACCTGAACCAATGTATTCGTGGTGTAGGTGATGAGTAGAGGAGGTACACTGGGTGAAATGAGTTCCTTTTGTGATACAATTCTGACTTTCTTTCGTGCAAACTGACGTTATCCTACTGTAACTGGCAGAGCTATGTGGTTTTACAGAAGAGAAAAAGCTACCCCTAAACACTGGCATTTACTAGTATTTATTATTTATGACTATTTGCATTATTTTTATCTCTCTAGGCAAGTGTTTCCTGTGCATTTTACCAGAAAAGGCCACAGTGCTTGATCCCTGCCCCGAGGAACTTGCAATCTGATCTGTAATTACTAAGAAATGGCTAAGTGTAGCAATTACTAATTTTGTGCAAGATGCACTGTACAGTCCCCAAAGAGCTTCACAAAGGGAGGCCACAGAGACTGGAAAATGTCTAATCCTGAACCATTAAGTATTTAATTCCTTAAGTGAAGTTGTGTGTGTGTGTTGCAAAAAAGATAAAATTATTTCTGTATACATTTGGCAATTAAATCTTTTATGGATTTTTTTTCTGGCTAGGGGGTACCTTACCCATCATTCGGAAAAGTTAAACTCGCTTTGATTGCCAGCATACATGTCAGCAATACACAATCTCTCTTATTTTAAGCTTTGGAAAACAAAATTAGAGAAGCAGAAAAGTGTCAGGCCCCAGACACCTCACGGTGATCCCTTAACTAAAAAATGATTCACCTCTGCTCTTATCCTGCTGCACTAGGGCAAAGTCAGTGATACTCTTAGGTTTGCAAAGGCCACTTGAAATGCCCATGGCATTTCCCAAACTATATTACAATGGGGAAAAAAAAAATAAAAATAAAGGATTCAACTTTTTTTAAGTCAGCTCAGCCCTTTTGAGGAGCTTCTGGCTAAAGGGACACAGAATCTGTGGTCATGTCTCAATCTTCATTAAGTCACCTGCTTTTGATTGGAGCAAATATACATGGGCTTAAAACCATTTATTTTTGTAATAGAGGGAAAATTTACATTCCCAATCTATGTTTTAACCCTTCAAATGAATGCAGGGATATGCTGAAGTTTGAGAATATAACCATAGAAGTATAGCCAAACCCAGATGTTTAAAATTTGCAAAATAATGTTTTATGACAATTGACAATTCCAGAATTTTTAGAGACTGGGTCTCATTGTCTTTCCACTGATCAAATGCATAAATGTAAAAAACTGCCCATTGCCACAAACAATGTCATTAGAAAAGTCTAAGAAAACTGTAATTTATTTGGGTTTGAATGAGAACAAAGGAACATCATTCTCCGCAAGTAAACTCTGTTTTGTTTAAATAGTGAAGTTACACACTGCATTGTCTCTCTTTTTCTCTTCTTTCTTATTGCTTTTTTTTTTCCACTCCTTACATATAATTATAAAGACATGTAAATTGAGTCAAAGTCTTGATTACCATGGGTGGAAAATTGTAAACAAAGATGTGGGACACCATAATAAAAAGGCATGAATGACACTGTGACGCAGAAAATCAGACATCACAGATGGAGAAGTTTTCAAGGAAAAAAATTAAAAGCTGACAGAGGATTTCTCCATGACAAGAACATGTAGTCAACGAGGTGTTAGTAATATTGCAATTTGTGAAGTGAAAACACAGTATGAGGCTGAACACAAGCAAGATGAGAACTAATGAGTAGAGAAACATTAAACAAATTACAAGGATCCCCCTTGTTTTATAGTAGGAAACTTGGCCAGTGAAGTCATGAACAATTTACTCATCTCCTATGCAATGTATATTGATTTCTTACTTCACTTTATTTAATCTGACAATAAATTAATGTATCTCAAATAACTGGAACAGACTGGGATCTCACTTACTACTGATTATCCATATAAAATTGCTGGGTTAACAAATGGATGAAGTTTTATCTCYATTCTATAAATAAGGAACTTGTGCACAGAAAGCTGAAATATGATCTTATACTGCTGCCAAAAGTCCAGCAGAAGCTTAAGTGGTTATATTTGACCTAATTTTGGTCTAACAGAATACAAACTACTTTAGTTATGTTTACACAGTTTTTGACTGCAGCATAAACCAATCTTCTGTGATTTATGACAGAAGCTACCCATAAAACTTCAATCACCTAAAAATCAGACATTTATTGTAAACTCATTATCAACAAAGAGTGAGATTAGTATATCTCAAGTTCTAGTCAGTTCAATCTAAATCACTGTAAGTGTGTACTTCAGTACATTTTTCAAAATCCTTTCCTGAAAAACTGTCTTTGTTTCTGGTGGCAAGGTTTCCAACACTGGCATTCTCCATTCTGTAGCTTCGGGGCTGAAAGGAATTTGGGGGRGAGAGTTGTTCTACAGTGCTGCTGCGGCTTCCCTCTTGCACTAACGCAATGTCTGTCACACGACCATATCCAAGGGCCTTTTCTGCCCTTGGTTCCTGTCTTTTCTGCGTTCAAACAGCTTCTGCAGCTTTCAGCAAGATGAAAGGGAAACTGTTTTGTGTTCTGAAAAATGTGAGTTAAATAATAATAACAATAAGGCAATAAACAACGCCTGCCCCTTGACCTCTCTGAGTTCAGTGCCTTGATGACAGCACATGAAGCCTAAATGCACATGCTCTCGTTCCCAGTTCAATCACAACCTTCTCAGATGTCAAGTACAACCAAATAGTCAAGAATTTACTTTGATTTGAAGCCACATTTGTGAAATATCACAACCTGTATTATTACTTTCCTTGCAGTTCAGTTCCAATTACACGGACATTCCTCCCCTGGCCACTACCAAAGTATGTCAGGCAGTCAGGCTCTCTGTTGAGAGATATTTTGAACATCCACACCTATATCTGGGCATTTAGCCCATCAAAAGTCTTAGCAATTTATGCATTAGTCTTCTAGATTTAAGAAGCAATATTCTTTGGTCAAAAGACAGAAGCCTGAAACACAAACCCTGTGGTCAAAAAAAGGAGGAATATGTCTGTGGGTGTGGTGTTCTGACGACATAGCTGATTATTTGTGTTTAACTCTCAGTCTCATTTCCTTCAAATGTCAGTGGAATTTCACTCACTCTTGAATGTGTCTAGGCATCTACTTTCCCACACAGGCACATAATTGCCTTTTAGTGCTGTAAGAAATTTGTGCAGTACAGGGTTTGGTGCCTACCCTCTCTTCAATTTAACAGCCTGTGATGACCTATTCTTTACAGATGCTGTTCCTTTCCTTGGAAGTATTAATTTCCTTGGTTTTGAACTTTCCTACTGAAAGACAAAATACATTGAACAAACACAAAATTAATGGAATCCTTTCAGTGGATTGCAACAGTAAATTGATAAGATATGAGTAAAGGATAGATATAGGTACTTGCTGAGCAGAGTTTTATGGAGGCATTGGCATGCAGCTCCATTTGATTAAAGGTTGGTCTCTTAACAGCAGATGAAAAGAAAAGCACTTAGAGCATAGTAAGSTAAAGTTTGTGTCCTGTTTCTGCGAGAATTCACATGCAGATCGACAGGAATCTTATTGTGCATGAGGAGCAAACACCCTCTTGCAAATCAGAGCAGTCAGGCAGATGTTAACACAGAGTAGMCAGAGTTTCTGAGGTCTGAGGATGAGAGTGGAGTGCTGCAGCTGTAAAAGACCAAAAACAGGGGGCACTGAGTGTGGAAACTGGACACAACTTCTGTATTTAAAAGTCAGAGTGTTTATACTGTAGCAGAAAAAAATCATAGAATCATAGAATGGTTTGGGTTGGAAGGGACCTAAAAGACCATCCAGTTCCAATCCCCTGCCATGGCCAGGGGAGACCTTCCAGCAGACCAAAAGCCCCATCCAATCTGGCCTTGAACACTTCCAGGGATGGGTCATCTGCAAATTCTCTGGAAAACAAATTTAATGTCTTTGTTAGTAAGTTTGTGATGCAGTTACCAGAGGAAGTCACTGAGGCTCTATGTGAACATGTATTATGTGCATACATATATATATACACATATATAAAATATGTCCACATATATAGATACACTGTAAACATTTTCTCAAATATCTGTTTTTAAGACAACAGTTAAGCTCCTGATTAGCAAACCTGACAACAGTTCTTCCGTATACTTTCTAGAGGCTGCCTCTAATCAGGATTGCATTTTAAATAATAAACAGTAACTTTTCCTCGACTAGCTAAAACACATTAATTTTTACACGATCTATTTTAAGCAAGTGGGCATATGCAATTCACACTTTTTTAATAGCTTAGGATTCTGTCTAAGAAGTGTTATGCAAAGATCGCTCTGTGACAGATCATCTGTRTTTATGGCATAAATTAGTGCGAGTGTAATGTTAGCCGTTGTAATTATACCTCTGAAAGAGAAAATTGTGACAGATAAAACTGGTCACATTATAAAAAAAAGGGTTTAAATTCCTGGTACAGTTGCATATTTCTAGAAATCCAAAGATTTACACTTTTTTTTTTTTAACAAGGAACTTTTTGAAATAGAAAACGGAGATATAGGGGGTTGTTAAAAATTATGTCTGCCATTAAAAATAAGTTAAGGTACTTAAATTCTTTTCTTTGAGGGTGRCGARGCACTGGCACAGGTTGTCYAGAGAAGTTGTGGGTGCCCCATCCCTGGAAGTGTTCAAGGCCAGCCTGGAAGTGTCCTCGAGCAACCTGGTCTAGTGGAAGGTGTCCCTGCCCATGGCAGGGGGGTTGGAACRAGGTGATCTTTAAGGTCCCTTCCAACCCAAACCATACTGTGATTCTATAATTATTCTATGTTTGCTCAAACCTCATAAATTTTGTCATGGGACAAATGATACTACTGTTGAGAGAGAAATCTTGATTGTATTGATCAGCTTTTCCAAGATGCTAAGGGCCGTATGCCATTATACTGAATTGTAATTTACCCAGASAGTAAGGTTGTTGATTTTACTGTGACTACTCAGATACTAAAGTGATATCCTGTGTGAGTTGCACTCTGCCATTAGTTGATGATTTAGCTGTTATTGTGGAACTTCTGCTCCAGGCAGGGTATAGAACAGCTTAAAATCCTAAAAAGCTATTGAGAATTTGAAGGAGTGTCTTGCACTTCCAGGATCCAAAACAGAAAGAAAAAAAAAAAMCAACAAAAGAAGTTTGACTAGCACAGCAGTGATCTCATTTATCATCCTGGGCATTTTTCCATTCCATATATTGAGGAAACTCCAAAACTTCTTTCTGCTTTASTTTTTTGTCTTCTTTTTTTCCGCCCAAGAATAACCAGACAATAAATTATTCTTTGGGTGTCATTTATGCTTTTGTTCTCACTGCTGACCAGGTCTGCAGCTGAAATAACTTTGAGGCCAACAACTTTCTGGAAAGTCCTGAGTGAAGCTGTTATTTTGCTAATAGCAATGTGTTTGGCTTACTCCCAGTAGCAATTATAGGCTGATGCAAGGATCAGTGAGAGGTTTCATACCAAGTTTCTGTTGACTGACTGTCTCAGGTTCATTCAAGTCTTCAAGAGAAGAAAAATGCACTTGAAGCTCAGGTAGAGTGTACAAGTATTGTTGTTCCTTTTGCACACTAAACCCTCTTTTACTTTAAAAACTGACCTCTCTTCCCTCTTCTCCACTYAAACCTGAAATGAGAATGATTATTTGCCCCATAGTATTTTCTGTTAGAAAAATTAAACACACATTTATGAACATTATTTATGTTCTTTATTTTTATCAAAGCCTTTAATAATCAGATTTCTTTGAGTTAAAAAAAATTGCATTATCCTCTGCAAATATCTTTCAGACTGCRCCTGTGCCATCTTTAAGGTGCCTGTTGGCAGAAATGTGCAGATGTCTTATTCTGATTTTGTGAGAATAGCAGTGAAGGTGCTCAATGYTATAGTGTAAAAATAAGTAAAAACAACATATCGAAGTCCCCACATGATCAGCCAGCACAGAACATTTTACTGATTTTGTAAGAAAATGTTAGTAAGCTGTTTATGTTCTGTATGAAGARCTATTAATAGGTATATTAGATATTAACATGAGCTRCCATGGCTGGAATTACTATGCAACATATACCATTAAATGTATATACATGCATTTAAAATCATGGCAAGATCTTCTGAAAATCTTAATAAGATTAGGACATCTCCACAAAGATGAATGTACTTTACTAAGCTGTAAACCCCGGCTGCAAAGTGTCCTGTTTCTAAAAACTTCAATCATTTTACATGATCAGTTCAACAATACACTTTTCTTTAAACACGCTGGATAAGGACTCAGCGTATCTGCCACACATGGTTCAGATGGACCTGAAGCATAGAAAATGCAGATGAGAGCATTTCAGAACTACTAACAGCTGAGAGGAACTTTAACCTACCTGATTCCGCTGAAGCTAACRGCAAAATCCTACTGCCATTAGGAAAGCTGGAATATCTACCTTAGTGTGAATTCTCCGTAGAATAAAAATGTATTTTGATACCTATTTCTCAGATTTCTCTGTATCSTAGGTATAGTAATTCAGAGATCTGGAGGATTTKACTATTTGGGTKTTTTTTTTGCAGGAATGGGTCTGCAAAACATTGGTTATGTTCGAAACACGAGAAATTTGGATGGACCTGAGGGTACACATGCACTGGCTTCCCATAGGAGCACCTTTTAGACTAATTTTAGAGGGAACCAGTTGTGTTGAGAAAGAGGAATACCCTAAGGTACCCTTGAACATGCTGAAGTATGTCTTTTCCTAAGTAGGCCCTACAGTGCTGTGGCTGATCAGTCTTGTATGTCCCATTCATTGTTGCACAGACACTAAAGAGAAGAAGGAAAAGGAGACAAGCAATCAGACTCAGACACCACGACGTGAATCTCTTCCATGATGCCAAACAAGCACTGAAGAATAGTGTCTTAACACGAGCAYGAGCCAGAAAACCACATATACCTTCAAGTCATGATTAGGCTGAAAGACTTTACCATTTCATATGCAAAATTCCAGCTCCCAACACAGTTTAATAATGTTGTCTTAAAAATCAGCTTTGATTAAAATATTGTGTTCCTGTTTTGCCGAATTTGCCAACATGTGCTGAAGCTGGGACAAGCCAGAACTGTAGCTCTGTAGAACAGAGATGTAAAGCACTCTAACTACTTTTAGTAAGTTACCATCTCTGAAACATGCTGCCCAAGAGGAACTACCAACCAATATTTCCTCCAGGCATTAAGAAAATAGGGCTGCTATTGCTAAAGAAATATGATCTTTCTGAGATTGTCCTGAGGGTAGATCAAGGGTAAATTTTCTCCTTTCTTAGATATTTTCCATCTGATTCAGAGATAGCACAGGCGAATTTGCAGAGAGAGAAGACAGAGATGTGTGCATAGGCATGGATGTTGTCATGGAAAAAGCCCACGGCAGAAATTGGTGCATACCCTGGTTTGTGCCTTTACTTACGTTGCTTGATTTTGCATTAATGAACTGCTAATGTCAATATTCTCTTAGGATTACTTTGCAAAGCAACATTAGAAATCCCAGCTGGAAATTTTTATACCTGTTTTATAGGATATCATGTAAAAAAATGCAGATTTACAAAAGGCCTATAATGCTCCCAAGAAATTAATTTTCATTAATCATAGAATTTGTTATTAATATTTGCCATTAATCAACATATATGTTTTTGTAACACAAATGATCAATAAGCTGTTCAAAAGGCATGCTAACAGAGGTCAATAGCACTCTTAATTAGGTTTTGCCTACTAACGCACAGTCGTGAACTGAAATGCATAATCTATGCTTTTGCTGTTATTCTTGCATAATCCCTGCTTTTAAGAACTGTCTGTGATGAACTCTGCTGCTGTTGAAAACAACTCCGTCCATGTGTTTTCATAGCTGCAGCTAGGAATGATGTTGGAAAGTAAGGGAGGCAGAATCAATACAGTGATGCAGGCTGGGCAATGTGGAGATGAGCAAACTGGCAAGTGAGATCAGATTTGAGGAGGAGGGGAAAAGACTGGGATGTGTTCAACTTGCGTCTCGGACTATCCAGGTATTTTTATTTGCTGCTGACAAAAYATAAGCTGAAAAAATCTGGTTCATATTGCAGAGCTGGCACTACTTAAAGCAAATAGTGTGCTGCTGGGAAGCTTTACTTGACATTTTTTCTTTGTTTCCCTGAAGCATTGTAAGATGCCAGGAAATTTGCTGAAAATTAACAGATAAGATTCTCTTGCAAGTCACAGGGTATTCTGCACTTCCTCTAAAGATTGCATTTAAATAGGGGATACGAAGATGTCCAAGGAACTTTTTAAATTAATTGTTCCACTTCATGTCACTATAACAAAAAGCCATTTTCAAGTTTTTATCTATTTCCTGAGATGTATCATGACATTTATCTAAAAAAACTCCCCAAAGAAACCCACAAAACCCCAACAAACCAAAAACAAAACATGAAAATTAAAATTGGAATTTAAATGTAACAGGTTATGCTGTTGCCTGATAATCTCAGGAAAGAGAGAAGAGGAAAGAAAAATGTCCTCTGTCTTTAGAAACAAATTCATTCTAGGAGTTCCCCGAATCATCGTGAATTAAAAAGCAGCTTCTGCCCATAAGTGACTGTTGTAAAAATGTTGCCTGAGTTTGGGCAGCAAGATTATTCCATATGGGCCCTTCTCCACCCGTCCTTTCTCACAGTGTTTTATTGCCAACAATCCTTGGTTGGCTCAACAGCTACCCAGCTATCAGTGTTTGGGATATGCACATTGGCCTCCTCACATTCTAGGCTTCTACAGTGAGATAGAACTGTCTTCAGCTGGTTTGACTTCAAGTCATCCAGTATGTTTTTGATAGAAGTCGCAATCTTTACTCTTTTAGGAGCTTCTGTGAACAGTCATCTCTAGATTCTATCTGGGTCTGGCATTGAAATGGTTGGCCAAAGCTCCAGTRCCATCAACAGCAGCCAAGTTCCATTTCTAATCTGTATTTTCCTTACCTTAGATCCTTAGCAAGAGTCTTATAAATGTCTTCAAAGAGGGAATGTCACTTGCCTTGTTTTTTCCTTTAACACTATGAATAAATGAGGTTTTATTTCCCACTTCATGTCCTAGCCTTATTTTGGAATGTTTTATAACTTACAAGTTAAAATGGGGTAATGGAACAGAAATTCATACATATAGATGATAAAGACCAGACTCCTCAGTTTGAGAACAAGAGAAATGAAGCACTTTACAGTTACCAGTCAAAAGTTATTTAGGGCATTATGAGCAAATATATTAAATACATCACTTACAAAGACAAAAACATAGATGTTTGTTTAAAAATGTGTTTCATTTGAATTTGGCTGAAGATCTTTGAAGAGTGATATTTTAAAAAGTAATTTGAAAATAGAAGAGACAATGTGTTTKTTAAAAAAGAGAAAATGTTTTAATTTTCATTTAGGAGGTAGATTAYGCAGACAGGTTCATTTAGAAAGACAGCTTATCAAAGTCTTCAACATCTGTGCTGTGATTCATGTGAAAATGAAATGCAAGAAAATTTCAGGAAGAGAGATGCAGACTAGTCTTTAGGCTGCTGTATTAGGATGYTTGGTAGCTATACGCCACATCTTCAGGACAGTTATTCTCTGAAAAACAGCAGTTAAAATAAATATCCTTGACATTTCAAGTGTATGGAAAACATGTTCTATGAGTGGGATTCAGAAGAAGTGATAGCAGATAAATCCAACCTGAAAAAATAGCTTGTCTCTCAATTAGAATCAAAGAATGGCTTAGGTTGGAAGGGACCTTAAAGATCACCGAGGTCCATCCAGTCTATTTAAAAAGACTCTCTATTATTAAGGACAAGAGTGGTCTCATACTGACAATCCAGGTGTGGGCAGCAGGAGTTACAGGTATGGCATTCAGGCTTGCAAAGCATCAGGAGCATTTTGTGCTGCTTTCCTTCGTGCCTCCAGAACATGCGCTGCTCTGGAGCACCAGCTGCCACTCGCTGGTAGTCTGAGGCTTCTCTGCATTATAAGGAGCTAAGTGCTAAGTGCCATGATTTGAGATTTGCTATTGTATCTKTCTCTCAGCCCTAACCCCACTAATAATACAGTCCTCAAATGTGAGTTTTAAAAACCGAGGTCAATTAAGAAAGCTACATTTTAAGTAGATTTTTTGTTGTTTTATTCCCAGTGAGAGGCTGTTGAAAYGAAGCATATTTGCTTCCAGAGAAATCCTACCAAAGCAAAATTATAGTAGTGCTCACTTTTAAATTTCACAGCAAAGTAGCACTTAAGGCTTATTGCAGTGCATTAGATTTAAAACCAATTAAGTACAATGCTAAATCAGTGTAAACCACATTTCTGAATTTATCTACAACATAATGAATAACATCTGCATCTGCAAAGAAAAGATTTACACTGAGCAGCAAAACAAAATGTGTTGACAATTTGAGCAGTTTTCATTCCCTTATGTCATATGTCTTCATTATTTGGTAAAGCTTCACTACAATCCTTCATTGTTAGAGCAGTAAAAGGGGAAAACACCCAAATCGCAACACATTGAGGTAGAATCTTCCTCAGTTCATTTCCTCCTCTCAGCAAAGGTACATCTTATTTACCTCAGAAGCTTTTCCAATTTTAAATCTATTCAGGATTTGGCAAGGATCACCRTTCTTCAGGTGTGTTGGAGGATCAGGGGTTGTCTTCTGACCTCCSATGGACATTTTTAGTACTGCCCTCTCCAGAAAACAGACTTTGAGTAAAGCCAACCATTTCTCTCCCTAGATGATAACAGGCAGAAGGTTTGACAAAGGGAAACAAAATGCTCCAGTGCTCTTTTAGGGACGAAATGATATTTTCAACAGAGTTGAGCTTTCTTGCTAAGTCTGCCTGAAGTTTCATGTGTGACCTTTAACAAATAAACTGCTGCTCTGGACACAGTTTGTACAAATCTGTTTTGCAGGGTTGRTGGTTTAAACTTGCCTTTTTCTTATTCTCTGCTCTTAAAAGAAAGTTGGAATATTAGTCTATTTTACCTTTCTGTTTTGCAATGTTGTTATCTCTATGTGGCTCCTTCTTATTACATGCACAGTACTTGAATCAAGGGAAGGGAGCACGGTCTGGGTTTCTGAGCCCTGTGATGCAGGAGGAATTATTTCATGTTTATGACTTTTTTATTAATGTCCTGACAATGCCACGGACTGTCCTATTTATTGGTAGTGTACACATTTTAATACATAGCAAACCAGAAAGCTCCCACTGCTGCTGCCCTTCAGCTCTCTGCAACATTTTTCTTTGGGTAAAAGAGCAATTTTACTGCCATTTAGTTTTTAGTGTTTCTTATGTTGAAGAACATAGGAGGAGAGTTGTTCTTAATGGTGAGAGGTTCTGTGAGACAGAACTGTTGTCCACAGTGAGGTTACCAGTAAGAAAATATTCCTGAGGCTACCCCTGTATTTTAAGGATTAGCCCTTTTTGTTCATAAAGCTGAGCCCCAATCTCAAAGAGGATTTTTGTTAATAGTGCTTTTACTTATTTTCCAAATTGAGTCCTGGTCTTGTTGTTATKGGCCTGTAATCCTCTCATGCTTCTAGAAAATACAGTGCTTGCTGGTGATAATTGCGCTGCATGAAGATTGACAAAAATTTATTTGAAATTTTATTGTAAAGCTGAAGTCCTTCCTCCCTGATACTCTTACACCTGGAATTTCTAATCTTTCAGGGCTTGGATGTAGCTCTAACTGCACAGTGGGAGTTTGTGTTGTCTTGGCGTGAAACAGAAGATGCAATGTCARCAGAAGGTACATTTAGCAGTCTATTCCTCCTGGATGATGTCCTGTACTGAAAATACATGACCTAAGAAAAAAGCGATTATGGCACACCTGAAACCTCAGGGGGTTCCTGAATGTGTAGGGTAAGGGGTAGCATGAGATGGGGGGGGAAAGATCAACAAAACTGCAAAGCCAAACAATGGAAGCAGCAGAAATTGAATTAAAAAAACCCATAAAATAATGTGTTATCTACAGCCTGGTAATGATGCCAGTGCTGCAAGGAATGCTCTGCTGCCCCTCTGAGTGATGGGAGATGGGGCTTTCAGCATGGGTCTACAACCCCCAGTACAGCACCGGACAGCCACCCCTATGTTTTCTGCAAAAACCCTTTCTGATCACATTGGATGCTCACAGAGGGAATGGCTCTGCAGCTTCCAGAGCTGATGCTGCTGTTTCTGCCCCACGTTGTGTTGTGCTACACAGATGTGGCAGCTTATTCACTTACCCCAGCTGACGTTGAATGGCACAGTACAACCTTCCTACACCAAACCATTATGGACCAACCATGAACCAGTCTGAGTGAAAGAAGCTCAATCTATACCAGAATATCTCACATATCCCATGAGGTCACTGGTGTTAAGGAATTCATCCTGCAGAATACAGAGAAGTTTAACTCCATTTCACTGCTGAGCAAAATGAGGCAAGCAAGGTTTCAGAGTAAATGCTAACACTTTTGTCTGTCTGGGAATTAACATTCCTTCATGAAGTCAACCTGGTATTTTCCTCTGGTGGATAATCTGTTTTAAATATTCTGACTGACATGGCTGAAATGTGAACATTAGTGACCTTAATCCCAGTTTGTAGACTGATTTATGCCAGAGTGTACAAAATATCTGCCTGAGACTACTAGCTGTGATAACAGTTCTCTAAGGTAGCTGTGTCCTTCTGGAGCTGCAGCCAGGGGTCAGGAAGGATATTTCATGGCATCTGAAATGGCACTGAATGCCCATAGTTTGGCAAAAAGCTTTTGTCTCTGGTGACTTAATTGAGAAAACCCCATGAGGAAGAAAAGGAGGAAAATTATACCCAAGAAGCTAAGAGGTAAAATTTATCAATGAAATTTTGGGATCGGTTTTCTCACAGAACATTGCCATGGGAAGAAAACTAGTCCCCCTTTTGAAGACAGTGTTTTGAGTGTTAACCCTGCTGCGGTGGTTTGTGCTTTCTGCAGTGAATTCTTGTTTGCAAAACACACAAGGGGTCTGATGGCTTTCATGAAAAGACTCATATTTTGTGTTTCCTCTCTGCAAATGCACAGTCAGGCCATTGGCCAAAAAAAGCTGCTTTCTTCTGCACCCAAAATGGTCTCCTGTGGCCTGTGAACAGGTCTGGGTCTCTCTGCTAAACCATTCTAAGTCTTATTGATTCTTCCTTAGCTTTGAATGGACACCAGAAATTTACTTTTTCTAGTGACTTTTCTTGAATTATACTGTGTTTTATACCTCTGGGGCTTAAGAACCGCTTCATTTACCAATATCAGGTAATTGCTACTGCAGCAATTTGGTACCCTAGAAATGAGCAGCTGGAAGGTATTGATGTCTTGATAAAAGGTTGTTATTTGTGTTAATTTTCCCTACCTCATTTTCATTTTTGGCCGGCCAAACTTGGTATCATTTGCCATTGTTAATGGTTATGTTACCTGAAGCTGTTACAAAAGTCCATGCCAAGTTCATCCAATGAATTGAGGAGTAATGTAGTTTTAATTTTAACTCCAATTATATCCAGGAAGATTAATTGTTGGGGGCAAATCCTTGCGTGGGGCCAAAAGGGAGTTATAAATCATTCAGTTAGATTATCAGATAATTTTCAAGCTCCTGTGGGTTTCAGAAAATGGACAAGAATAGCTTAAACCTGTCTCTTTCACAAGGAACTAGTAGCTTGTGATAAATTAGAATCTGTCTTTTTCCCCTCTCCAGCGATCTCTCTGGATGTGGGAGAAATGTCCACCAGTGCTAATTTAATTGCAAGTGGAACCCTCTGCTGCCTGCAAGTAATTCACATTTTTCAGAAGCAGATAATGGCAATAGTGAAAGTGTCTCCTTGCTATCAGGTCGTTTTATTTTTAAGTCAATGACAATGGAACTATTATGTAGCAGCTGATGAGGGCTTAATTTGTTTAAGTATAGAAGAGGATTTATTAGCAGTAATATGTTAGTGTTACTGTGGCCRTCTACTCATAGCTCTTACATATGTATTAGACAATTTCACCTAATCTAAGCAAATGTAAACTAATCTAGCCAGATGCATAAGTATGGACCTCATTTTCCTTTSATGGAGAAAAGTGTTAATTAGAAGACTCTTACCAGACCTAAAACAGAGTAACTTAGCAGAGAATCAGATCTCATATCTTTTTGTCTAATCTGAATATTKCATGATATGATCATGATTCTAAGCATAATTAGGGTCATGAAATATGACTAATTGCATCCACGAAAGTGAACTCTCCCCCTTAGCAAGGCATGCATCTGTGTCAGCTGCTAAACAGCAGCACTGCGGAGCATCTGTGAATCAGCCTCTCTCTATTATTGCACAAATGACTGTCATTTTCCCCTGACTTAAATAGATATGAAATAGAAAGGACCCAGAARAACCTAGAAAAGTTGGGATGGGGCTGCAGTCAGTCCCTCCCAGTCCTTCTGGACTGCTTCTCTCTCCTCCCTGTCTCCCTGTCCCAGCGTGGGCCCTTCCCTGGGCTGCAGCCCTTCAGGGAGAACATGCTCCAGCTGGGACCAGCTGTGTCCAACATTCAGAACAGGTGGAATATTCTTGCAGTGGTGAAAAACTGTTGTCTCTTCTTGTTCATGCAAGAGGTGTTTTGAAGAGTTGGCTTGTTTTCTGTCCTGGTCTAAACTTTTATAACTGGAACTAGAGTTCCTCTAACCTTCCTTGAGGTTTTGTTTGTTTGTGGTTTTTTTGTTGTTGTTTGTTCRGTTGGGATTTTTTTAATTAAAAGGGTGAATGATAAGTGGGAAAAGGGAGATCTGGGAGTGCAGAAAGCTCTTGAAAACTTTCCCACTGTATGGATCATCAGAACTACAGATTTGAAAGGAAATTCTGGGCAGGTGAACAGTTTTAAAAAAGACATAGAGGTACTGAAAAAGGCACTAGCTGCTCCAGAGGGAGGTGGGTCCATGCATTTTGACAATTTATWCCCCTGGATTCTGTTCAGTTCCACTCATTTGAAATTTCATGGAATTTTCTAGGCAGAAGCCAAATTTGACATGATATTGTGAAACTCATTGTCTAGTTTGATCTCAGTCCTCTGTTAAGAAAGTCTGAGCAGTTATAGCAGTGWTTAAAGTATACATATATACAGATGTATACATTTGTATAGTCATATTAAACTAGTCTTATGCAACTGTACACAAACATAAACTTTGGTTTATTAATATTTTATCCTATGCTTTTCACCTCAGAGTAAAGGTTTGTTTCAAGTGTTAAAAACCATCTTCTGTTGGAACCGTTTTTGTTGAAAAGGAACYCAAGAGAGGCTACTTAGAAATCCCTGTGGCTGGTTTGTCTCTCAATGGCAGATGACTGCTGCAGAATTGGGGGCCACTTTGTGATATAATTTTCTCAACACTGAAGGTGCTGAATTTACATTTACTTTTGCAAAAATAAGATCAGAATCTTTATCCAAATCCTCTTGTCAACCAATATTTTAGCCTTTTCAAAGATGCGTTTGAAGTTACATTGTCGTGTCTATTCAGTAAATAAAGGAGAAATTCTTTATTCTGTGTTGTCATTTCTGTCTTTCACACGAAAGTAATTTAAAAGAAAGGAATGAGGACAAGTAGAATCTTTCCAGGCTGCATTCCTAATCCTTTTTTTKGTTATACAATGGATTTTAAAAAGCAACATACTTATTCTGATGGAAAAAGAAGCAAAATTGCTGAGTGATTTTTCTAGGTTTTCAAACTTTTGGATATTGGAACATTTACAGCATAAAAATCAGACAGTGGTTTCTGCAGAAGTTATCAATTTGAAAAGTAAATTGTATGATGCAGTGTAGCAAGGTTCTAGTTTTCACTTTTATTTGAAATGTTCAAGTGAGAAAGCARTACAATCTAGTATTAGTTGGGTCTAATTTATCTTCAGAGGACAATTTGTTTACCAGTTAAACACACAAGTGAACCTAAATGAATAGATCTCCATGCTCCAAATCATCTTGATGCATTTAAATGTATTCTCAGTTTTGGATGGATATGGGTGAATAACAGCATGGGGACCCAAGGCCAGTATTCCATATTCATTTGATAGCCAGCTTTTCTTGTTCTTTTTGCCTTTGCCAACAATTTCCTGATTCTGTCATGTAGTCTTTGAAGTATCTAATTTCAAGTAGAGAGAGTAAAATTTCTACCTTTTAGAGATAAATTTAACATCAAAATCTCTATTCAAGTAGTCAAACAGACTTTTTTGGAAGTTGGGCTTCATATTCACACTAAAGCCCTCTACTGAGAAGGTGTCCTTTGCCCTTAAACATTATTATTTATTAAATTCCTTAAATACTAAGCACTTTGGGAATGAATATGAGGATGTGTGACTTCTACCTCACCCCATAGTTACCAAGAACAGGTCTCCCTTCTCTTTGAAAGGAACCAAATAGAAATAGTCTTTAAAAGATAATTGATCTTTTGTCTACAATGAGAAGTTACTGACCAGTGCAGAGCAAGTCCATAGGCAGCAAAGAAAGCTGTTTGGAGGATTTCAAAGCTTTCCTTTCTTGAAGAACATGTTAGAACAATAATGCTTTGCCTTCTGGTCCCTCTCTAAAAGCAGACTGGCCAGAGGAAAACAATAGTTCTGATACATCAAAGAATGATACAGTTCTCTAAGTGATGGTGTGGGCTGGTAGCTCTCGGGACAACTCAAGTCCACGATCCCCAAGTTTAGGTTCTATTTCCTTCCTTTTTATTATGCTGATACCCCAGGCTAGATCATAATTTCTCAAGCTTCTTTTTTCCTTTCCTTGTCTTCCCAACTCAAAACCACACATAACTATCTAAAATATATTTATCTTAAACTTATCAATTACAGAACTAAAAGTCTGAGGACTATTCACATTCGAAGCAATTTTTAGTCATCAAATATGAAAAAGGGATCTGAGCTGCTACTACTTGATGTGGGTTTTTTTTCCCTTTCTGYGTATATATGCTCACACATATACGTGGACCACCCTTTGTTGTCAGTGCTCCATGACTAACACAATGACAAAAAGGAAGTAGATTGTAACCCCTCATGATTATTGCTCTGAATTGCTGCAAAGAAATATGCTGCCTAAAGGTGCACATTTGTTTTTAAATGTTTATTCTATTCTAAAGAGCACTGAAACAGGTAAAAATAAATCAGGTTAAGGGTTTTGTTCAGGTCCTTTGAATGTCTCAATGCAGTTGACAGATGYGTCACAGCTGACACAAAAGCCTGGTCTGAATTCTTGAATTTTGATTTTGTGTGCTATGCATTGTGTCAGTTGGACAGTATTAACTTTGTCTTAATTTCAATATTTGTTTTTTGGTTTCTTTTTCGTGGGCTGTTTCAGGGTCAGTCTTGGGTCCAGGTGGTTATTTTTCCAAGAAGGAGTTGTAAATAAGTGCATCTGGGAGAAATTGTATTTCTTCCTCCTAGTGAATGCAGTCTGGGAATCCCAGTGTGACAAAGTGCATAGGGATAGAATAAAAAATACAGAGCTCCCTGTTTGGGATAGCACTCTTTGGATTGATTTATGTATTCATAATCCTCTTTGGAACTGGGTGAAGTGTGACATATGTCTAATAGAGGAAGATAGAATATGAAAGCTTTTTAAAGGGATTAAAATGATGCACTAAAATGCTGGGAATTGCCACAAGCATAACTTATATTTGCAAGCATCAGAATTTCACACTCAAGTCCATACTTCCATGTGGGTGAAGCGAGTCATCCCTGATCCTGCTTAGGAAGCACTGATACGTGTTTAGGACGTCATTGAATCATGACAGGACAGAAATGGTTCAGAAGCTGTATTATGTGAGCCAATTGGAAAGTCCAGATTTCAAAAGCACAGAGCCACAGTATGAACATTTTTGGCAAATAAAAAGAGCATGATCATTTGAGTACTTCTGCTTCATCAGTTTTTACATGCATTCATTCCAAGTTGTATCAATGTTTGTAATCATTTGAACCTGGTGAGATGTACGTCAAGGTGACAGTTAAATATTGGAAGGATGTGTCATTTTCTTTTGAAAATATACTGCTTAGATCTTTCTTCCTGGGAAGCTTTAAATACTTAAATAACGACGTTTACATAATTTTCTTTGGAAAACAAACAAATGAACAGAATAGATTTTTAATCTTCCCCCACTCCTCCCTCCCCACTGCTCTTCATCCAGAATGAAATAATTCTGCTTTCTCATTAGTAAGATGATTCTTTTAGGCTATCCTCTTACCAATGCTTCTTAGCCTTCATTTATCCTCTTTCTGAACATTTAATCCTAAATTTAAAATAACAACAAACCATGAAAGTAATGGACATCATAKGAAACCTGTGCTTTTTCAAAATCCATCTATTTTGCATGATAGAGTGTGTCATAGGTCCTATGATTTGAAGCAGGCAGATTCAAATTGTTACGGCTTTGGCTTCAATTTTTTTTTTTTTTTTTCAGTTCTGTTCTATTCCACAAATCTCCTACTTTAATTACTTGTTTTCTTTCTAAATTCCTTCTGTTTTGTCCATTGTCCATTATTCTTTTTTTTTTTTTCCTCAGAAGGAAAAAGATCAAATATTGAGGCAAGAGGGTACAGGATGCACTGTGAAGGTTCCCCTTCACTACAATTTGGATCTTTAGACTGCTCGTAGTTACCAGCAACAGTAAACTGTGTTAATGAGCATTCTGTGTGTAGACTGAGAAGTTTAAACCGATTAAAAAATAGGAAATAGAGCCTAGACATAAACAGAGTGTTTGGATTTGACTCATTGGAATAGGCAGGAATTATCGTATGTGCATATATGCCAAAAGCAGTATCAGGCAGGTTGTTTTGTGGGCAATTTCTCTATGGAAGGTGGCTGCTTGCTTTTCTCATCAAGTAGGAAAAACCTGTTTTTTTTCTTTCTGGTCTGTGCTGTTCTAATCTCACCATTCACCTGAGATAAGTGGTGGAATGTGAAGTCCATCCTGTTCCTGAAGATTAATTAGAAAAAGGAGCAATATCAGCCTTGAGATTTGAGGATCTGTCCACATCTTCAAAATAAGACACTGCCAGACTGTGACTTAAAAATTAGCTGTGCAATATCAGTCTGTGAGCTGTGGTTAATCCGCTTTATTAACCCCACTATGCATTCACTGATGCAAGAAAAAAACCAAGGGTACCAAACTTTCATGACTGCTTTGTGTTCTGGATGTGTGTGGCCCAGGGAGAACTGCAAAGTAGCATAGTTGCCTAAAGGAAGAGTGAGCAACCGAGGTGCAATTCCCATATAAAGAACCCTGGAGTATTTTGTCTGGCATTCAGCTGTGGCACCAGAAGGGTAAAATCTTCCGTGAGCCTCTCCCAGCATCCTGCATGTTAGATACTCCAGCTGTTCTAAAAAGCCACTAAGTTTAGTCTAGTGGATTGATCTTAGTCATGGGCATGGTCTACTTTGAAACTGAAACTTAAGACAGGAGTCCAACCAATAAAGCTCATCCTTAGTTTTATACTCACATCTAAAGATAGTGAAGGCTAAAATCATAACATGGCCAATACTTATTTATTCCTTTTACTTTAGAAGGTCACTTTGAACTGAGTATTGTTACAGGAGCTTTTACATTGTGCAAAACAACACAGCAGAATGTCTGAGTGCCCTGGGGTCACCAGCACTGGAAGGACATAGACCTGCAGGAGCGAGTCCAGAGAAGGCCATGGAGATGATTAAAGGGATGGAGCACCTCTCCTGTGAGGAAAGACTGAGATAATTGTGATTGTTCAGCTGGAAAAGAGAAGACTTGGGGGTGGCCTAATTGTGGCCTTCCAGTACCTGAAGGAGCCTACAAGAAAAATGTGGAGARACAATTTACAAGAACATGTAGTGACAGGACAAGGGGGAATGGCTTCAAGCTGAAAGAGAGTCGGTTTAGATTGGGTATTAGGAAGGAATTCTTTACTGTGGGGGAAGTGAGGCACTGGAAAAAGAAGCCCAGAGAAATTGCGGATGTTCCATCCCTGGAATGTTCAAGGCCGGGTTGGATRGAGCTCTGAGCAACTTGGTCTAGGGGAAGATGTCCCTGTTCACGACAAGGGAGTTTCAACAAGATGATGCTTAAGGTCCCTTCCAACCCAAGGAAACAATTCCCTGATTCTAATTATGATTCTATATGGGAGTAATAACTATTAGAGCCAAGAAATACTTTAATGAGAAATACTTCTTAGCTTTTGGGTAAAGTTTTCAGGATCTTCATTTATATTTTTCAATTCCTTAGCAAAAATACACAAAGAAAAACAAAATTATCCAAGCTATAATGAATACCCAATTGTTACATGAAGACAAAAGGATATGGGAAAAGGGATTAAGGCGAAGTGAAAATAATAGTGCTTCTTTTCCTATAAACAAACAAACAAAATATAAATGATATGTTTTAAACAACATTTCTATTGGTAGTTCTTCTTGAAAACAAAAACATGCGGATTTAAGGATAACATACTCATTTGTAACCAGAAATTCACAGCAAGCACATTACCATTTTGTATCTACTATGTTTGATGTTTTTATCATCTTTAAAAATACTTAATAGAAGCAGCATAACCAGGAATTTCTGTGAAAACTCTGAGAGGTTTTGTCAAAGAACTTAAATAATAACTGTGATAATTTGAATTTTAGCTTATGAATTTAAAACTTAAATAATCTTATCCTAGGAAGTATTTTCTTTGCTTATTTTAGTCATAAAAATAAGTCTGGGAAAGGAAGTCAACACTTTGTCAAGCTCCTACTTGTTCCCTAGGGCAGGATGAACAGTAYGAGTGCTATTCCTGACAGATGTTGTCTAACTTGTTTTTTGAGATGTGTAAGGAGAACTCCACAGTAACCTCAGGGAGTTTGTTTCAGCATTTTATACTTCCTCTTAAAAGCTTTCCCCATGTATATTCCTGAATCATTCCTTCTTCAGTTTAACCTCACCTTTTTTATTCACYATAGGCACATAAATGAAGATTTTTCTTCCTTTTGTAGCAGCAGATATTTTGAGACTATTTACATAGTTTATTCAGACTTTCTCTGAAGTTGAACAGTTCCAGCTATTTCGGTCTTTCCTGGTTGGGAATGATTAACAGTCTTTTGCTCCCCCAAAGTAATTGACACCTAACTTGAAGAGTAAAGTTCAAAGTGGAAAACCTACCTCAGCTGAGAGCTAAGAACACACCATTAGTGGGAGATGTGAGTCTCTTACAGACCATGTTCTCCTTTGTGGCATCCACTATTCCCTTCATGGACTGTTCACAGGTTAGAACCAGGTTTATGTGTGTTTATCAGTTTATAAGATAATTTAAGTGTGTTTTCTTTTTTTATTTATTTAATACTTATGAGGAAAGAGGACTGCTTTTATTTTAACCAAAGAGAGTTTTGTGAAGAACTTTGGTATTCAAATTTTTGAGAGATCCTTTTTTTCAAGGTTTCTGAATACAAAAATCTAAAATAAGAGGTCATAACATTTTTGTATATCAGTCTCCACCTTYTAAAAGGTTATATTTTTCATTTATTACATCACTCATGATGACAGTGGTGAAATGTTTGGCTTGCTGTGGTTTTGCATTCACTTTGTGAAGCTCAAGCTATAAATCCATGTCCCCAGAAACCTCGCCTTGCCTTGCAATGACCTGTAATAAAGGCTAAGAAGTTACATACATTTCATCTTTACATTCTTATTAGTTGGATCACATGCACTCACCTCACATAATTAGGGGAAAATCCTCTCAACTATAAAATACTAAAATCTCCCCCTCTGTAATGTTGGTGAAGAAGAGCTCTAAAGATAATCCTGTCATATTCACAACTGTGGAAAAGTTTCCATTCTTCCTTTGCTGTCCTACATGTGCAAAAAAAGTTGTACAGCATCCATCTTATCTTTTCAATAATTGTATTTTAAATTATGGTTATTTGTCAAATAGTCTTAAATCTGTAGCTGCAGATCTATAAGTACCATGACCTGTCTCCACTGGAAAGGGCTGATGTAATTAGAAAAAGGCCTATATCAATCACTGAGAYAATGGGTGTTCTCTCTCTGTCCCTCTCTCCCTCTCTCTCCCATCATCAATTACCCTGACTATTTTAGACAAAATATCAGACAAACCTACCTTCTTTTAGCTACAGTGCTGCCATTGCTATTAATGGAATTTAAATTCCTCTGTTAGGCAAAAAGTTCCTGTGGAGACTATTCTGTAACTGCCAGATAAGGAAAGTCTAATCTASGTAATCTCACAGAATTATCAATGGATTTAATAAATGTGGTAAAARTTGACGTGTCTGGTATGGAGTGATTCTTCTGGAAATAGCTATCTGAATTAAGAGTGTTTCCCTTTTAGTCGTGTTGAGGCTGATGTTAAACATCATGCTTCAAAATGCTGATGTAAGGTTAAAATAGCCTTTACTATCACAATTATTTCTAAAAATGCTGCTAAAGGTGTTGAAAACACCAGGCCTAGAAAGGTACTGAATATCTCCCACTATCAACAGGAGACATCCTACTATCAGTGGTTACCAGGAATGGCTCTTCAACTGACATCTTTTGTAAATTGGTCCTTAGAAGCTGATTCAAAATAAACCATGGCCAAATAAACCAAATAAAAACATGTAGAACTAAAGCTTTTTCAGAATAATGACTGATTTAAGTATAAATTAAAACATGGTCTTAAGCATGCTTAAGTTTAAGCATGTTTGTCCATACTTGTGGGGAAACTGGTCTGACTTTTCAAATTTTAGCTGGTGTAGCCCTGATAATGTGAGAGTAAATAGGACTGTGCTGAGAAATTTTGATGATGCACACCTTTGATTTCTTTGAGAACTGGGCCTTGCTGCAAGATAAAAAAGGAAAACCTACTGCAGGAAATTATCAGCTCTCCTGGTTATCAGAGGCCACAGAATTTCACTCTGGATTTCCCACATCAAGCCTAACCACTTACAGATAGATGTCTTACCATTTTTAAAAGAACAAAAAACAAATGCCACACAGTTTCTTTAATGACTGTAACACAGTGAAAAATGCTTTGCTTAAAAGTTGACATGACTACAGACTGGTGAAATAAAAATCCTTGTCAAATCTTGCTTTAAAATGTGAGTAGATTTGAATATATGAGTACCAGAATAGATTTAAGCTCTAAAATATTCTGTGGGTTGAACCTGTGCGGACTGGYCGTGGCAGGAGAGGTAGCTTATGTGGAAGTAGCGCAGAAAATGAAGAAAGAATTGCCTCCAGGGGTTCTTCAGGCAGGAATGGTGTCTCCCAGGTGGATGAGAGGAGGCTTTGACTTACCAGCCTCTCTCTGAATTCAAAGTACTGCCAGCGGTCAGGGGTTTGCCCGTCAAGAAAACAAAACAGTTGGTGGTTTCTCACTCTCCTCACCCATATTTATTTATTTCACACAAATACTCTTATGATTTGTATTGATTCTGGGAAAATATTCACGCAATTACCTTATTTAGACAAAGGCACAAGGAAACGTTTTCTTCAGTTAGATTTCCTTTTTGCACAGATCAGGCAAATAAATAAAAGTTTCCCTACATTTCCCTGGCTTGAATTGCCAGCTCTTCAACAACACTCAGATGAGTGAGTCAATGGTGAGCCAAACCAAACCTTCTCTGACAATGACATATGTTTATTCCTCACACTTTTATTGCAAGTGTCCTACTGCTGCACCATTTTTCAAGAGTGATTTACTCATTGGTGAAGCAGTGCTTGACTTTGCTACTGTTCTTGTCTTTTGAAAATGTTCTGCAGTGGTAGGATACTTTCCAGGTATGCAGAGAAATGCAAAAGATTAAAAAGCTTGCAGCAGAAGACTTCTGAACATCAACATTTCAACCTTTACCAGGCAACTGCTGCTTATCTCTTCCCGATAATGAGCACATTTGTTATCAAACTASACAAAGGCCACCTTATAAAACATGCTGAAGATGTGTCAGAAATTTGCAATTTGTGGCTTGATCTACTGACCTTATTTCACTTGGATGTTCTAAACATTTTCTCCAAGTTCAGTGCTATTGCCAGTAAACGATTTAATACAACACTATTTCTCATTTTGTTACTGCTAAATGTTAACTTTATTCATATGGCATATAATTACCTTCAAATAGAATTCAAAACTGATGAGGAATTGGCAGTCCTTTGTCTTCCTCTTAAAATCTGTGTATATATGTGTCTGTGCATGTATGTGTAAACATCTGCTGCCATTTAATAGGCTATAAAACCTCCAGCTTTCTGTAATGAACAGAAATAAGCCAAAGGGAAGCATTCAGTGGTTTCAACCTAGCTCATACTGGTATTTTTCATTGAAAAAGATATTAATGGCAGATTCTCAAGACCACGGCACATCTGGAGTTTGGATTCATGTAGCAATGAATCTGAATTTCCCAGCTTATATTCATTTTAAAAACAAGGCCGGGGGAAACTTTGATTTGAACATCTCCTGGCAGAATTCAGTGATTTCGTGACTGTWGAGAACAGAATTGGCTTTAACCTTAAGTCTTGAAGGTAGAAGACATCTGCCTGGTGAAGTCATTCACTGCTTACTGGAAAAGGGCATTTCTGATAAATTCCACTTCTGCTCCTTGCTCAGTCTCAGCACAGAAAGTGTTCTTGCCTACATTTCTGTAATGGTTTATTAATGCACTTTGACTCTGGATATTGAAGTGTTTTAATGTTGCTTGATTTGAGTGCTGCTCTTTACACTTTTGATTATAATAGCATCCTACTTGATCATGGCTAATGCTCTCTGGGATTAACTGGCTCTACATTTTGAGTTCATTTCCATCCTACTTGTTCAACACATCAGGTTTTTGGTTTGTTGCTGGGGTTTTTTGTGTGTGTTGTTTTGGTTGGTTGGTTTTGTTTTTTTCTTTTCCATTTGTAGTTTGGTCTCTCTACTCAGAAGATATTTATGGGAAGGTTCTTTCACCAATCCAGTTCTGAAAACTTTGTTTCTATACAACAGGAGCTGAAAGAAGAGGAATATATGTCTCTTTYTACATGATTCTCTCTTGATCTCATTTTGAGTACAATAACTTTAACAGYCACACGGTTTTATTTTGCATAGCAATATGCTACATCAGCATAATTCGTATTCTACTTTCTGTGTCATGACTACTTAATTATATTTTTGTGAAATGCAAGTGTCAAGAACCACAGCACACTAGGGGTATAAAAAATTTCCCAGTAATTTCTAAGGAAAAAATCTACCCTCACAAAAAATCCTAAGAAACAGGAAATAAGAGAGAGCTGAAAAACATAGGGAATTTTGCCAAGACTGAGGATTGTTTTGAGTGAGACAGCAGGAAACAAAGATTTCATAAAGCAAGAAAGGCAGTATATCACACCTGATATGCAGGTGASAGGAACCTAGAGACAGAAGCTTTCCTGACAGGTAGATCACAGATATGTCTTCGTGTCAGGAGCAAGAGACAGTGCTTGTGCTCAGACTTAGGCAAAAATACTAAGGGAGAAAAAACTGGACACTTACTGTCAGGCAAAGAGACGGTTTGTTTCAGTCCAGAACCCTGCAGGATGAGTTCAAGCCCTCTACCCTGACCATCTATATCACAGAATCATAGAATGGTTTAGGTTGGAAAAGACCTTAAATATCATCTCGTTCCAACCCCCTGCCATAGGCAGGGCCACCTTCCACTAGACCAGGTTGCTCAAAGACCCATCCAGCCTGACCTTAAACACTTCCAAGGATGGGACAGCCACAACAATCTGTTCCAGTGCCTTGCAACCCTCACAGTAATAGATTTCTTCCAAATATCTGATCTAAACCTGTCCTCCTTCAGCTTAAGGCCATTTCCCCTTGTCCCAACACTACATATCCTTGTGAAAAGTCCTTCTCCAGCTCTCATGTAGCCCCTTCAGGTACTAGAAAGTGCTATAAGGTCTCCTCAGAGTCTTCTCTTTTCCAGGCTGAACAACCCCAACTCTTTCAGCCTGGTACCACAGGGGAAGTGCTCCAGTCCTCTGATCATCTTCATGACCCTCCTCTTGACTCGCTCCAACAATTCCATGTCCTTCTCGTGTTGGGAGCCTCAGAGCTGGACACAGCTCTTGGCTTCCTTGTACTCTCCATGAGGTTCACACAGCGCCAGCTCTCAAGCCTTTCCAGGTCCCTCTGGATGGCATCCCTTCCCTCCAGAGTGTCCACTGCACCACACAGCTGGGTGTGGTCAGCAAACGTGCTGAGGGGTACTGAATCCCACTGTCCATGTCACCAACAAAGTCAAACAGCACCAGTCCCAACACCAAYCTCCAAGTAATGCCACTTGTCACTGGTCTCCAGTTGGACATTGAGACACTGACAGCAAGTCTTTGAGTGTGACCATCCAGCCAATTCCTTATCCACKGAGTGGTTCATCYGTCARTGTCCTGTGGGACAGTGCCAAATGCTTTGAACAAACCCAGGCAGATGATGCCAGTTCTYCCCTTATCTACCAATGCTGTAACCCCGTCACATGATTTTCTCCTGAGGTCATATGGGGAGGATAAGGAGAAAGAAACTAATGATTCCTAAAGGGGTGTAAGAGTAGGGTGTACTTTGTTTTGGGTTTTAAATAAAGAAGGAAGTAAAGGATTTTATTAGAAAGAGWATGAAATTAATAAAATGCCATATAGTAGAAAATGAAAATTGAGGCCTTTAAACCTGTGAAAATAATCTAGAAGTGTTGAGTCCCTTTAGAAGTTATCCCATGAAACAACTTTGAGTTCAGAGAAATGGATCAATAGACAAAAGGCAGGTTAAGTGTTTTGATCCGATTATTAGAGATGCCTCTGCCTGAATTAAGGTGCAAACAAGACCATACGCTGAAATCAATAGTACAGATTTTACTTAACAGTAAATATGAGGTACAGAGACAGAAAGAAATGGGGAGAAGAGTGGAAAAGAGAGAGAGAGTGAGAGTGAGACAGAGATTAAGTYGAAAGATTTCATTACCACATGGATTCCTGTGGTGTCTGGCTGGTCCTTCTTCACCCTGGTCTTCTTGGTGGTGGGGGTCCTCAGTTTGTTCTGGAGGTACAACTTTTATGCAGTCCAAGTCCCGGATATCCTCAGGGCATAGATGCTGCTCCCACAACTTGGCATGGCATGTGTGTAAGCAGTTTCTTCCTTTCTCACAGTTTGCCACACTGTAAATTTTTTTCCAGATAGGTTACCCAGATCTGCCTCACCAGGCCTGGAATTAGCATCTTCCTGTGGTTACAATCTGTGCTTATCAGAAGTTCSTGATGTGATGGCTCATTTTATGGGAATCTCCTTCTCTGACAGTATTTTGAGACAGTTAATTGAACTCTTTCACTCCTTACAGCAGGAAAATTCAAAGCCAAGGTGTGAGACAGGCAGAGTGCRCTTTGCCTGGTGAGTTGTACTGCATCAGCAAGACACGATGATATGAGAAAGGTGCACTTCTAAAAGGATTTAAATCAATATGATTTGATCAGTCCTTTGAACTTTTTGAGRCTCTCCTGTCTTTTCTTAAAATATTATCCACATCACAGTAATGATGGACTCTTACATCTTAATGAATTTGACATTGCTGTTTTCCAGCTTTAATCCTCTTTAATCCTTGCCATGCTAAAAGGTAGGCTGAGGAAAACCTTCTGCTCCCTTCATAGAGAAGGGAAGGACCACACTGCAGATCCAAGCAAGCCCATGTATGTCGCGGGGGGGGAGKSCRGCTGSTGATATCCAGCTCCGGTATGCCTGCGACCYTCCTAGAGAGCATCCCGCAGAGAGCTGCTCTTCCAGGGGCACTAGGCAAGTCCTCCCAGGCGACCAGTGATTTCAGCAAGTGTAGCAAATCTTAGCTACAAGTGATTTCAGCTCTTGTGATTCAGATTCAGCTCTTGTGAAATCAACCCGGGCAGACTCGGGGAAAGAGAGACAGRAGCCTTCGTATAGCAGTTCCGCAGAGGCAGCTTTATTGTCCAACCACCCTGCGAAGGGGAGGCCAGGGACAAAAGCTCCCTGGTGTCAGGGGTAGAAGCAGGGGTTTATATGGGGAAAACAGGGAGTGGGATGGAAACCAGTTAGCCAAGAGGGCACAGGCTATTACCATGAAGGAACAAGGCATGTTGGGAACTCGCCATAACCCAGAGGTGAGTTGCTATACCTGGCTTCTCCAAGGCAGTGCTGGAAGCTCCAGTCTTGAGGGCTCACAGCCCTCCACACACGTAAAAATGTGAGGAGACGTGGCTATGGAATGTAGGAGAGGATAAAAGCCAGTCATGACATAGGACAGAGAGTTGATTGCACTTGGCCACCCATATGGGTTCACATACAAGCAGCCTCCAATGCTAGAATTGTGGAGCTAAGGGTCTGAGAGGCTTTGGTGCATCTGTGTGGAATGATAGGATCTTCCCCATGGCAAGTGAGTGAAGAGGTGAAAGAATATACCTAAATATCTCCAGTCTTTTTGAAAATTAGTCTGTCTTTGTTTCCTCAGGCTGCCCAGTGAAACCTGCTTGATCAGAGCAGTCATGCGTGAGGTTTTGCACATATTACCCTTGTGACTGTTTCYCCCTCAGGTTTTCAAATTCAAAAAGAAACTGAAATTAGGAGATCAAATTAGAGTAAATTTTCCTTTTGTTTTTGAAGAYGTGATTAATAGTCTGCTAATGAATTAGACTTATTCTTAAGCACCTGTGATCTCCACTGTCCTCTACAGTTTCTGGGTGGCCCAGAAAACAATGTTTATGGCTTAAGCTGCCTCTTGCTGAGTGAGAAAGGCTTTTGGCACCACCACAGCAGAGTAATATACTGCAATAATTTCTAGCTTTGCTATTTGCAAGGATAATGTGCAAGGAAATAGTGCAATATGCAATAGCCTGTGTCCTTTGGAAACATTATTCAGGTAGTTCCACTAATGGTTTGTGCTACTTCCTAATGAATGCTGAATCTTCTGGATGCAGTCACTAGATAAAATACRTCACCTTACTTTTTTTGGCAAGGTTGACTCTGAAAGACAGACATTGTTTTAAGAGCTAGCTCTGAGGGCAGCAAAATTTTGCAAGAGCTGGTTTCATTTCATTTGGGTTTACTACGTGTCTGATAAGCTTTTTCTGAAAATTATTATTTTCTTCCTTTCAGATGGGTTCCATTCAGAGCGGAACAAAACTGAAGTACAGCTAAGAATTTCTTC
Organism: Amblyornis subalaris; assembly: GCA_018881555.1. Lineage (NCBI taxonomy): Eukaryota > Metazoa > Chordata > Aves > Passeriformes > Ptilonorhynchidae > Amblyornis > Amblyornis subalaris. The sequence continues at coordinate 454,762 of JACAXG010000017.1, read as the reverse complement.
AGGGAAAGTGTGAATTTGAGTCTCCCCTCCACAGCGGTTTATTTTCACAAGATATGTGGGAATACAGCATGTTAGAGGATTTTTCTCCAGTTGCATTTTGCAGAAATTGGACAAGGGGATCAGAAGTTGTTAGGAATTGATGGGAAAAGAATATGGGTCTGGTTTCCTCAGGAAATTAAACTTCCTAAAAATTTCTCTGAATTGCATTTTCATTAAAGCTCTGTGTTAGACTACCCTGGCAGGGGAATGAACTTGTTTATCTRACTTGTTGTAGTGCAATGTTTTGAAACAGAATATATGATCCTCCTCATAGCCCCCTTTACTCTCTGGTTTAGGATAACTAAAACTAAATATCTGGGGTGTGGCTGAGATGGAGTTACCTTTCCCCATGGCAGCCATCGTAGCCTGTGCTGTGCTTTGGTGGCTTCAAAAGTGTCGGTAGTGCTGTCTCTCCAACATTCCTCCTGTCACCCATTTGGCTGGGTTGGGAAGGATCTTGAGCAGGGACACAGCCAGTACAGCTGACCCGAAGGACATCCCACATCATATGGTGTCTGCTGAGCAAGAAAAGCTAAGAGAAAGGAGACAGAGGGTGCAATTCATTGTTGTGTTTATCTTCCAAAGAAATCATGACGTGTACTGAAGCCCTGCTTCGCGGGAAGTGGCTGGACATCACTTGCTGAAGGAAAGTAGAGAGCAAATCTTTTGTTTTCCTTTGCTTCCATGCATGGTCTACGCTTTTGCTTCATTAAACTGCCTTTATCTTTACCCATGATCTTATTTTCGGCTTATTCCCTCCCTCCCACCTTGCTTAGGAGGAGGATGATAGAGAGGCTTGGTAGGTACATGGTGTCCAACCAAGGTCAACTCACCACAGTAACTGAAAAGTAAGGTAGTGTAGCTATGGTGCAGTCTGGGCCGTGTGAGGGGGGCTCAGAATGGGTGAACTTTCCCTTGCAGGACTCTGTCCCTGAAGGCGGAGCAAAGGAGGAATCAGCAGCATAGCTACATGCGTTTACTTTATGCTTTCTCCTCCGTCACAGAACCTTAAGCTTTGTAACAGGTTAGCTTGGTTTGAAATTCCCGCTAACTATAATGTGATTAGCCAGTTTAAATTTGTTCCTCCTTTGAGATGTCTCATTGGTCTTCTCTCATGTATCGGTATATTCTGATTGGGTATACTCTGTTATCCCTACCCTTTAAA